>JBBPDJ010000017.1:14179848-14209642 GCA_037974625.1 Cucumis cinereus
AATTCATTTCCTTGTTTAATTAGCACAGGAAAGCCGATCAGAAGCAAGCAAGAAGATTGTTGATGCATAGAGTCAATGAAAACCAAAACCCATGAAAAGAATTAAAATGTTAACAGGCAAAAACGAGATTCAAAGGTTTTGTATTGAATGAAGTATGTAAGGTACAGAAACAGAGAGGTGTAGGGTGAAGAACAGGCGAATAGATAAAGGAAGAGAAGCATACCTAAGAGGGGTAGAAGCTCTACGAAGAGCCCACATGGTGAGATGATATCAGCAGTGAATAACTCAGAAAACCTCAACAATGGAAGCGAGGGTGAGAGATGAGTTGTAATGACAGTGGCATGGAGGTCGTTCTTAAACCCTAGAACCTCTCATTTAATTGACGAAAATACCATTGCAAAACTTTGCCCTTTTGCATTTTTTTTAGATTTTGTTTAATCTATACAAAATACTTGTATTTTGTGTAAAAAAAATATACTTTTAGACTTTAAAAAACCAATTAAAAAAAATATTACTTGTACTAATGTAACCTTTGAGAATTGAGACATGTTCTTGCAACGAGGTATTAACGTTTTATGTTCGTACATTAACGCCAATAGTATTTTTTGAAAAAAGAAAATATTCAAATTTATTGGTATTTTTTAAACATTTGTAAGTTTAGGAGTACCTTACACATAATACAAAGTTCAATAATTTTGTTCTATTAGTTCAACGAAAAATGGGGGCCAACCCTCCAACCTCAAATGATAGAGATCGTGTCAATTATTGTTGAGCTAAGCTCACTTCGAAACTTTTGTTTGCATGTCACATTTCATAGTTTGAGATTTTTTTTTGTAATTAGTAAAGTTTTTTCTTACTTTATTTAATTATAATGTAAATTTGACATGTATTAGCAAAATAGTGTTGTTTTGCAAACCCTCGTATTCTCAAAAAGATTATTTTTCGTCGAGATTTTTAGAGAAATTTAATTTGTTGAAATGAACTTTATATTTTTATTGATTTAAGCACAATAGGTATAATTTCTAAAAAAACTATCATTTTATACTTTATCTTGAAAAGCAAACTTGTCTTGAGGGACTTGTCATTTTTTCTTAAGGTTGATTGATTTTGAGAGTTTTTTTTAGTTTGTTCTCGATGTTGACTTATCTTGAGGAGTTTGTTGTGAATTAAAAGTCTTTCTATTATGTCAAATTACTATAAATTATGACTACTAAACACTGCAAACTAATTATTTTAAAACGCTTTCATTGCTAAGGTTTTTTTTTTCTTTTGCATTATCGATCTTGGTCACTAGGGTTTTTCGTTGGAGATAATCAATGCAATTGGGTGACGAAGTTGGTCGCTAGAGTCGATCGTCAACAGTAGTTGCCACCAGAGGTGGTGGTAGTGATTGGCAGATATAGACACTATAGTAAGTGATGGTGGCCCTTAGAGTAGGTTATCAAGGATGTGAACAATGGAGGTCAATGGTAGCTAATTTGCAAACCAACTTATTTTACAAACTTATTGTTTCAATAGCATTCCAACTTTTTAAGTCGTTCAACAGTTAAATCAAACACATTTTAAATTAGGATGATAAATATATTTTTTATTTATTCTAAAAAAATAAAAATAGACAAATACAAATTTTCGTTCACAAGTCCTAAAATGCACCATACCAAAAAAAGTAAAAAAAAAAAAAAGGATGTTGAAAGTTCGCACGCCACTATTCTCTTATCATCAAGCAAGAATGGAAACGTTTTTAAAAAACCAACACACAAATAAGGAATAAAAAACAAAAAAACAAAAATCGACAAATAACGGATAAAATTATATACTCCAACTCAACTTGGATCTCATTCAATATATGAATATATTGAGAAAAAAAAAAAACTATTTAACCCCTAAGTTTATTGTTTATTTTGATTTGTTCCATAAGTTTAAGATTTCACCCCTTTAGATGTCGAGTTTAATTTTGTGGGTTTTTAAATATAGTAAAATAAATTAAAATATTTATAAATATAGCAAATATATTCATGAAACTTTCTTATATTTGTAAAGATTTTAATCAGTTTTGTTATTTAAAATAAATTTTTATAATATTCTTATATAATAGAATGTTACATTCTTACTCTAAGATTTTAGGTTTAGTTTTCATTTGGTCACTAAATTTCACTATTTTACATTTTTACTAACGTCAGCTTTATTTTTTGACGTTAACCAATGATCATGTTTCGAACCAATTTAATTAACATTAGTGTAGTGATAAAAAACGAGCAAAAACTAATTCAACTATAATCAATTAAATTCTTTTAAATTAATTAACAAATATTTAGTTAAAAAGCAAAATAAAGAATGTAAATTTTGAAACTTTTGACAAAAAAAAACATTCTTTTTGTAAGAAAGAAAATGGATACAAAACTTAAAATTCAAAGATAACGGTTTAAAATTTTGAACTCCTGAGTCAAAATAGTATTAAAACAATGTAATATTTTGAAATTTAAAACGGACTATGAAAAAAAGAGATAAAAATATATATACAAACTAATAAATTAAGTTAGAAATCATTAAACGTAACGATTTGGTCCTTGTACTTTTAAAAGCAACGAATTAGTCCTTAAACTTTTTAATTGGACACACAAATGAAATAATCCAAGTTTCTCATAAAATATGGATTTAGAGTTTAAGATGAAACTTAAAAAGAAATCAATTAAAAACGTAGTATTTAATGTTATCTCCCTCTTTTTTTTTAGAACTCTGAAATTAGTTCGAATGAAAATTTAAGATTGTATCCTTTTGATTAAAGAGAAGTAGAATGAGCGGGAAAACATTTGTAATTTTCCAGGTAGGATGACATGTGGCGCCATCTCACCGATTATAAAATTTATAGATTAAATTGTTATCTTTGAAATTTTAAAAGTTACTTTACGGAAGTTTGGAGGTCAAAAGTGATTTTTTAATTTTTTATTAATAAAAAGAAAACGAAGATCCCACGTGTGCAATAATATTTTAAAAAATATATATAAAAAGAAAGAAAATAGACATTTTTCTTATGGGAAAAACCAATGATTGTTGTGGAAGAAGAAAGGAATGCTTATGCGCTTCACACGGTTTCGTCTTCAACACACTGAGCTGAATCACTCATTCATTATTTTGTCTCTCTCTGTGTGTGTATGAATTAAAAAATTAATGGTGGGAAGTAAGAGATCGGCAATCGCCATAACCCATCTTCCACGGCTCTTCATTTAAGTGCGCAATTAGTGCCTTCAATTTACATTTCTCTGTTTTTGCCGCCTTTTCTTCCCTTTTTTGCTTCTACTACTGGCTTGTCAACTTCTTCCATTTCCTTTTCAATTTTTTTTTTTAAAAAATAATTTTTGGTAAAGAAAACTGATAGATGAATGGTTGATTGATGATAGATAAACCCACCACTATAACCACATTTAACTTCAATCACTATTCCTGTCATTTGTAGTTGTTGCGCCACTTAAATCCAAACCAAACCACCCCATTTCTCTCTCTTTTTTCTCTCCAACCCTAGATTTTCTTTTCGAATTTGCTTCTGGGTTTGTGGTGGATTAGCCCCACGAGGTGGGATTTTGAGCTTTTATCTTGTTGTGTTACTTCTTTGTTGTTCTGGGTTTGATTTTATTTGAATTTTAGCGGTAATGGGTGAAGATAATTCAGACCCAATTGAGGGAGGTGGCAATGAAGATTGTTAATCCATTTCACATGCATTGCTTCTATGGGAAAGAGTGAAGAAGAACAGCCGCTGCCGGTTGGAGTGAGCTCCTCTGAGCTTTCTGACCGGAATGTGGAGAGCAGATGCGGCGGCGGTGGGTGCTCTGAGATTCGTAGACTGATTGCAGTGAGATGTGTATTCTTCCTGTTACTATCGGCGGCTGTGTTTCTTTCTGCTATTTTTTGGCTGCCACCGTTCCTATCCTATGGAAATTGGCCGGATCGGCCTGTTGATTCTGCATATAGAGGTTGGAACCTTCCTCATTTTCTTTGGTTTCATGGTTTTCTTGTTCTGGTTTCTAGGGTTTTCAGTGCTTGTACACTAGAATTCTGTTGGTGGGTGTTGGTTGTTGTTATTAGATTACCATTCTCTTCTTGTTGTGACTTCTGAAGATATAATCAAGAGATGGGATACAAATCTAGCTCTAGGCCTCCTCCAAATTAGGCTTAGGGACCTCTCATCCGTAAGGCCTCTAGGTTGTGTTCTCCCCTTCCTTGCCATAATAAAAAATCCAGCCCTAGGCGATTGAACCGAAATAACTAGAATGTTATTGAAACAGAAAACGAATTGTTTAGTTAGCTCAGGGTTATGACTACTTGTCATCTTCATCCCCTCACTGCCTCATTTTTCTGGTGGTATCTATGTATTAGTGGTTAACAAATTGCAGTACCCAAGGAAAAAAACTCAAAGACACATAAATAAACACACAGTAATGTATTGCAATATCAAGATAAGTTACAATATACTAGAAGCCTTACGAGAGGCCTATCGCTCTTCCAAAGTCACTAAATAGAGAATCCTCACCAAAAGGATCTCAAGAATATCTTAGGTGAGGCTCTCCATCTTCTCTTCTAGGTTGCCTTCCCCCCCCCCCCCCCCTCAATTTTCTCATAACGAACCTGGTCTGACACCAAACACAAAATATATGGAAGCACTAAAGATTTCTACATTACGATATTGATGAAGAAACTACAATATGATATCGACATCTTTTCGAGAAGGCTATGTGTCTCCTGCAACCAATCCGCTTAAGACTGACTTACCAAAATGATCCTCGCACCTAAGAATTCTAAATCTTCTATTATAACTAAGTTACTCCTAATTGATTACCACTGTGCCCTTTCTATTAACCTACTATTTTTCCCAATATGGCAATATGTGCCTTTCTAGTATTCTCACAGAACTCTGAAGAATAAAATTGTTATCTTGTGGACAGCTTTTAATAAATTAAAGAAACATTCTATTGCATTATCTATTCTGAAAATCTGAATTTATGTTTAAGAGTGGGTTTGGATGTTTTTGTGATTATTTCAGAGAGGTTATGAGTTTGATTGATTGTTTTGTCTTTCAGCATGCAAACTCAACATGCTTGTGGTCAATGATTCAAGAAATGCACAGCCTAAAAGCTGATAGCGCTCTGATTTTGAGTGGTTCACAAGTGACGACAATCTCGACTTTTGATGTGTTGGAATTTGAAAAGAGAGATACATATACTAACAAAATCATATTGCTTGCTTAGCTGAAATTAGTTGTGTTGGTTAAATAATTAGAGGGTTTAGAAGTTGGGTGGTATCCCATAAACTCTTACGAGGACTCCATTTGATTGTTAGGTGTCTCTTGATTTGTTTGGTTGTGGTGAACTTTGAGATAAATTTATTAGTGCTTAGAAATTGCAAAATTTTTATTTTTGAGTTTTATTGTAATCTGATCGTCTTGGTTGGATTATTGCGCTGGTATCGTAGCATATTATCAAGCTAACCATCTCTGTCATGTATACTCTTCTCGTAGTATTTAAGTTACTCCACGTATATTATATTCTTTTCCTGAAATTATATGATTTTTATCACACTCAGATCATGACATAGTAGCAAGTTTTCATGCTTGGAAGCCAGTTTCTTTTCTGCAAAACCATATTTTTGAGCTTGAGGATAACATTTTCGGAGAAATACCTATACCTTTTGTCAAGGTATCAAGTTCTGTTTCTTGTTTCCTCTGGCTTGATAAGTCATATTTTTGGCCGTTTGATCTAATAATCTCTTTGAACCAGGTGGGTATCCTCTCACTACAATCATTAGGTGGACCAAATGTAACAAAAATAGTTTTTGCGGTAGATTCTGATGCCAAGTATTCAAAAATTCCCCCAACATCTGAAAGTTTAATCAAGGAAACCTTTGAAACATTGGTTATAAATGAACCTCCTCTCAGATTGAATGCATCTTTATTTGGCAATACATCCTTATTCGAGGTGTTGAAATTTCCTGGAGGAATAACTATTATTCCTCCCCAGAGTGCATTTCTTCTGCAGACGGCACAGATCTATTTCAATTTTACGTTAAATTATTCTATATATCAAATTCAAGTTAATTTCGATGATCTTTCCAGCCAGCTGAGGTCGGGATTACGTCTATCTCCTTATGAGGTTTGGCAGTTTTCCTTACTATCTTCATTCCCATTATGTACATGACTCAGAGGGTTACTGATGGAAGCAACTTTAAACTTCATGAAGCATTGGCTTTGAGTTAAAATGCATTAAAAGAATTGACAGCTAGATACATGGATGATGAAACTATATTCACTCTCTTGGTTGTTGAAGATTCTGATGTATATTCTTTTTAGTCGTGTAGATTTTAACTGACGGTGTTTTATTTGATGCAGAATTTATATGTTAGCCTATCGAACGAAAGAGGTTCAACAATGGATGCACCCACTGTTGTCGAATCATCTGTCCTGATGGCAATTGGGACTAATTCATCATCGAAACAAAGGCTGAAACAGTTGGCTCAAACCATCACAAATTCTCATTCAGGAAACCTTGGCTTGAACAACACCGTATTTGGTAAGGTCAAGCAGGTGCGTCTTTCATTTCTAAACCACTCTCTTGGTGGTGGTGGAAATGCACGGTCGCCTTCACCTGCGCCTCTGCCTCTGCCTCTGCCTCATTCCCACCACCATCACCACCACCACCACCACCACCATCACCACCACCATCAGCATCACCACCACCATCACCACCACCAGGATGCTGCATATTCATCAAGTCCTGGAACAGAGGAGCACAAACATGCACCGAAGAATGGCGTTTCATCTGCTCCCGAAGCTTGTTCATCCCCAATGGAAAGTCCAACTTCAAAAAAAAGAAACTACGAAGCAACCCCACCTGCTTTTCGTTATGGATATAAAAGGTCGTCAACAAAACTCAGAAAACAACCTCATTTAGGCCCTACTCCTTCTCCAAGCAGTTCTCCGTTGTCGCCATACTTGCGAGTAGGCCTGCCACCACCTGTCTCTGATTCTATTTCTGCATCTAGTCCACTATCAGGTGTAGTTCTATCTAATCCACAGCCTCCAAATACAGGCAGCGGACATGCAGAAAATTTTGAAAGAAGTTCCCCTTCAGTCTTACCACCACAATTTTCTTGTGAGTATAGTGTCATCCCTCATTCTCACATTATTTCACAGCTCATTTACTTATTTTCTTTTCACCTAGAGGTTTCTCCTTTTGATTTTAACTGTGGTTAGTATGATTGTGATTGGCCTATAGGGAATTATATATATGGTTTTGGTTAAGAGTAAGGATTAGCTTAAGAGATTGGAGTGTTAGGCATATGAAGATTACTCTAACTTATAATGGAGTTCAGTGTTCACCGACATGGGGTAGATTTGAACCTCTAGGGTCTTAGTTACGCCAAGAGTTATAATGTTGACAATTTTTGTTTTCTTATTCATGGAAGTAAGGTTGATTGTGTTGTAATCTAACATGCTTGTTCACAGCTTCTGTAGGTGTTTGTGTTTATACTATTCGATGGACACTTGCACTATTTCTACTAGTATGGCATGTATAACCAAGGAGATAAAACCTACATGTAACATGGATATTTCGGGAGATTAGAGTTGCGGTAGCGAGACCAACGCAAAGGCGTGCTCCTGCTAGAGTTGATAAAATGATGTTTCCATGTATGTAAATATAAAATCAAGGAAGTTGAGAGATGCATTTTTTGTAGGTCAAAGTCACAGAGGTGGCAGGCCTTTTGTGATTGTGTATTGTGTTTCTCTTCTCCAAAAAATGTGAGGAGGGAAGAAATCAGCTAAATGCGTCTCACTTTGTTTTGTTCTCAACTTATAATTATTATAAGGTCAATCAAGCAATTTTACAACTTTTTTCAATGCACAAAAAGCCTCATTTAAGCCACCTAGTTTATCAGTATCTGGTCTTTTTTTTTTTTTTTTTTTTTCATTTTATTTTCATAGTAATAACAACAAAAGGAAAAAAAAAAAGAGTATTTAATAACAAATTAAATGTCTACTATGCAAACTTCAAAAGTTCAAATTAAAAAAAAAAAAAGAAAAAGAAAGATCATTTCCACCATTGAGGTCCTTGAGAGATGTCGTGTTTATCAATCAGCCTATGTCAAACATTTGTCATTCTTCATATCCGAATTATTTAATGTGTGATACATAGAAGTTTTTTTATTAATTTTAAAATAGTTAAAAAGGATTATCATTAATTTTTTTTTTTAAAAAAACCTTAATTCATAATTATTTTAAAGTCTACTAACCATAAATTAAGTAAAAAAGAAAAAAAGAACTTAAATATAAATTATAAAACCCTAAATACTAAATTAAAATTATGAAATCATTGAAAGCACGTTTATAATATAAAGTCTATTCATAACTGATTTTATTTTTAAAAAATATATATCATCAATTCTTAAATTTTTTTTTTTGTTAATTACTTTAAAAAATGTTTAAAGGTTCATAAAAAAAATTTGGAGGGTATTTTGGTAAAATAAAAACCATTAGGCAATTTTTAAATCGAATTTGAAGTTCATCAGAACTTAACTTTACCTGTTTACTCTTTCAAGTTCTCAGCAATGGCGATCACCATTGTTGACCATCAAGTTCCCTCCGATTCCCACAATTACTTCGACATAACCTTCGACACCGACGAGCCAATTCTCACTCTTCTCACCACTTCACCATCCATGGTAGACGATTGGATTTCACAAACCCTCACCATTCAAACTCCACCTCTCCTCGTCGGCCTCGACATCGAATGGCGCCCTAACAATCGCTCCTACGACAATCCCGTCGCCACTTTACAACTCTGCATCGGCCGCCGCTGCCTGATTTTGCAACTGATCCACACACCAGAGATCCCTAAATCTCTGTTCGAGTTTTTGGAAAACGAATCATTCACATTCGTAGGAGTGGGAATCGACGAAGATGCGGAAAAGCTAAACTGTGACTACGGATTGAAAGTGGGGAAGAGAATGGATCTGAGGGATTTGGTTGAGAGTGTAACGGGAAGAGGAGAATTGAAGAATGCGGGATTGAAGAGATTGGGGAAAGAAGTATTGGGGAAAGAGATTCATAAACCGAAGAGCGTGACGATGAGTAGATGGGATCAAGAATGGCTTACGCTTAATCAGGTAAAGTATGCTTGTATTGATGCTTTTTTGTCGTTTGAGATTGGAAGGTTTTTGCAATCTGAATCCAATTGAAAGGGTAATTTGGGGATTTTCTTTGTTTGTTTGTTAGGGTTCTTGTTTGTTATGGCTGTTTGATGGATGTGTTCTTAGTTTGGCTATGGTGTTTTTTCTTATACTGCTAATCAAAACGTTGTGGAAATTTGGAGGGAGTGGATCATAATTTGCTCTTTACTTAAGCAAACTTGTTCGAAAAAGTCGGGGCTGTCGGTGTTGGTTTGGAAAAATTTCAAAAGTATTTTGAAAGTTTAAATAGACGACTTTTACTCTTTGCTCTTTGACGGTCGAGGTCGTTTAAATATTTACTAAACTTTATTCTATGTATTTTAATTTCTTTTATTATTACTTGCCGATTAAGCACATGTTGATTATAGTATGCAATTATTGTTTGTGATGGTTGTTTGGACCGACTATTTAAGTCTAGGTTGAGATGGTTGGTTTTTAGTGTACAACTTATGCTAGTTTGGATTTAAAAAGTTTGTGATTCGAGTATAACCTATCTTATTCGGGTTGGATTCTTGATTTGTTTAGTATTAATATGCAATAGGAATGTATTGGTAACTTTAATATATTTTGAAATTAGAAATAAAAAGACTTGTTTAACCCTTTTTTTTTAAAATGTGTTAGATTTTATTTATGTTATGGAGAAAAATATTTTCTATGAAGTCATTTTTACTCGAACAATTTTTATAAAAACTAATTAAATTAAAAACACTCACGTGTTTGATTATTCTTTTTTTCAATAATACCTTCATACACAAGTTTCTTGGTTGTAAGAGGTGATCTTCACTAAACTGTGGATCTACAAAGGGACTAGGGCCATGTTCTCCCTTCAACTTTTCGATTTTTGTATGTTTAATATAAATTTAAGTAAAATTTAACAATATATTGGTGAAAATTTGAAATGAAACCAAAATGTAAATGTGGTCTAGCTACAGGGGCACATGGAAATTGGCTAGGCATGGGTTCAAATCCTTTTTTTGTCCGTTAATAGTATGCTTCTATTATCATTCTTAAAAAAACCATTTTTAATGCACATGACAACCTAGAGAAGACACGTAGAGAATTCAACATCTACAAATACAAAGTGGATTATAGGGAGCTCACGGTGGTGGCAGCCACAACGCATAGGTGAGCAAAACTCTCAGATGCACTGACCAAAATAATTATTTTGAGTTCTTGGAGCAGACTTCTCGAGCCACTATAGTTGAGAATTTGTACCAATGTGATGTCGATATCGAGCTAAATACACTACAATGCTACAACCTCTAAGTTAGTATACAAAATATTCAATTCAAGCTAAGCACAAACTAAACACAAAGACTAAGAGAACTGCTTCCTCTAACTAGTGGAAGGCTATTTATTAAGACCCTTTGGATATGTGCAATAATATCGAGAGTGTCGAGTGAGTGTGGCTCTCAAAGTTGTGGAGAGTCAATTATGAGCTTGCCTCGTTTATTGAAACGAGTTATTCATGATGATATTTGCCTTATTTTTTTTCTTTTTGGTGAAATGGGGGTGAGCTGGACAAAGTCAAACTTGAGGATTTGACTTTCCACTTCGCTTTTGGAATTGTCCATAGGTTTGGGTGGGTCTTACCTTGTACGTACAAGGATGAATTAGAATAACAATGGTGCATTTTAATTTATTTATTTTAATTTTATTATTTGCAAAATTTTGAAACTATTTAGAAAATAGAGTAGATTTGATCACGTCTTCTAGTTCTAGTATGATTTTAAATGCCAAAAAAATGTAAAAAGGGAGCGATAAAATTTTAATAATTTTTATTTATAACAAATGTTTTTTCAACCTCTATCGTAAATTTAAAATAATAACAAAATGTAGTTTGTAACTTAAATTATAAGTAAAAAGTTAGTGATTTAATATATACTAAATATCAATATATATGGTTAAAATAATATGTCTAGTTTGGTTAAGATAGGCCAAAAATACAAACTTAGAGTATGTTTCAAACTATACATAATACTTTTGAGAAGAGATAAGAGCATAGCTTACCTAATTACCTATTTTCAAATTTTCATGTACAAAGCAAAACTTTAAAAAGTTCAGTATTTTAAAACAAAGTTAAGAGTTGAAACTTCTCAAAACTTAGGACACTCAAGTATATTTTGCAAATGTGTCTATATATTTGAATATATATATATTGGAAAGAATGTGTATATGTATAATTAAAATATATTCAACTTTTCAGAATATATCATTAATATGATATATTCAACATCTTTTAAATAAAAATTAATTATTTGAAACGGTAATAATATAGTTATTTTTTTTTAAAAAAAATATTTAGTTATAAATCACTCATTAATATTTAAATAATTTTTGTTTAAAAGTAATTTAAAAATACTCCCACGAGAAACCTTGATTCTTAAGCAAGGATTTTGTCGTCTTTTTCCCAACTATATTTCAACAAAATTTTAGAAGTATGAATCTACAATGAAAAGATGCAAAATTGCAAAAAAATTGATATAATATGTAAAGTTGAATTTGGTTCAAAATAAAGGGAGGTTAGGCAGCAGCAACAGAATCCTCCCAAGTCCCATATCGAGCACCGAAGCTTCCCCAGCCTGCACGTTGAGCATACTCAGATACCACAGAGCGCGCACATTCATCCCATACTCTTGCATATTCTTCAAGGGACACACACTCCCGAGCAGTGCGAAGGAATGCACGTACCATCGACATTGCTTCGTTCGACATGTATCTAAATTCTTCATCCACATTGCTACAAAAACATATGCAAGAACTTCGGTGAAAGGTACAAGAAAACTACTGGGTAGGCCCATTTAAACTCATATACAAGAGTCAGTCTTACCTGGAAGCCGACTCGAATTTGCTTAGGAATACGGGGTAGTCTTCAGGATAATCAAGAGGCACAAGCAGCTTCATAGTAAGCACTGGCAGTTTCACAGGGCAGGCTTTTGAATTTTGACTATCAGTTACAGCACTATAGGAGCATCGAAGAACCGTACCCGCATTTGCTAATCGTCGAATGAGGTTCTCATCCAAATCTAGTTCCAAGACAGTGTCGACGAACTGCTTGTTTATGTTTCTCATTTCTTCTAAGAGAGCAGAATCAGACTGCATAATTGCAGCAGAGAAATGAAAATTAGTAAGAAAAATGCATAGAAATACGGTTCCAACGAGACTAGATAGAGATGATGCCATACCAATTTCTTGAGCTTCTTTATTCTTGATGTAACTGTCGCTTCAGACCCAGGAATATCACTGCTAGGGGATGGTATGTCGTTTAAGGCCATTGCGTTTATTTTGCGCTTCATATTATTCGAGGAACCACATCCGTCTAGCAACCTTAAATCTGTTACCTTTGCACGACACCAGGGATCTATTATCGCGTCTTCCATATACCCAACTGAAGTTATTCCCGACACAGCTGCTCTCAGTGCTTCATTTGATAATGACCCAACCTGCATATTTTATTATCTCTCAGAATCAACTAATTGTAAGTGCCCAAGGAAAAGAAGAAAAATGGAATTATCATCTTAGGCAAATCCAGTAGATTGAAGAAATGCAAACACATATCCATGTCAGTTCACTCTTTTAATAATAAAATGTATGATAGGGTATTTGAAATATGCATTTCATTTGATATTCTTGCACATTACGTACACTTACAGCTTTAAGTAAGCGATTATGAGCTTGATTTTCTGTTGATAATTGCCCATTGATTCCAAGACTAGTAGGTTCGGCGACCAGAGAGGTCATTGCACTAGAGTTTCTGATCTTCTGAGACTGGACTTGGATTTCTGTGTTGGAATGAAGTAACTGAAATGGGTTACAATCTTGAGGGAATTGATAGTTCGAACTTGAAAGGTAGGTAACATTTGGAGAGGTTTTTTCAAGCCCAACTATAGAGGAAGATGGAGCTGGAGAAGCTCTTCCATGCAATGGAGAAGTACAAGGATTTGTTAGACGAGGTCGCTCAGCAACATGAGAAAGCTGTGAAGCATCATGTATTTGAAGAGAAAAGCTTGAGTTCAAATGATGATTCAAAGATACTCCTGATCTATAAGCAGCTGGAATGTTTCCTGAAGCATGATTCCATTGGGGATGTAATTCTGACTTGATGTTTTTATAATGTAGCCTATTCTGCAACAGATTTTTCTGAATACAATCTGTTTCTGACCTTACGGAACCTTTTTCTCGTGGTGCTATTGGGGAAGAAATACCAGAAGAGCCAGTTGTAGCCCGGATCACTGGTTGACAATGGAGTTTCACATTATCACTTTGCTGAACTGGGTGGTTTATGCGAGATCCACTAAGGCCAGGCTGCCCACCATGTAGGGCCAGCTGAGCAACATTAATATTATTGCTCTTAATTGTGTTCCCAACTTTCTCAATAGTTTGCAAACATCGATAAAACTTCCCCTTGCTGTAAGAAGCAATGATTTTCTCCTTAGGCAAACGGAAAAGGGTCAGCATTCTTTCCAGTGTCTTCATAGGCTCGTTCTTGTGCTGCTGCTCTGGGCGTACAACCTACAAGAATTAAGAATCGTTAAGAAATATGACAGAATTTACAACGGTAACACAAAGAGAAGTTTAAAATAAGGATGAGATAAGTCGGATAAAGATCAATGAATATGGTTTTTCCATAAAATATTTATTTAAAGTCAGTGTAGTACCTGCAGACACTGTTCATATTCCTTAATAAAAAAAGGCAAGAACGTCTTCTTGAGCCGCTCCATCTGCAATAAGAAAGAAATGGCTTAACACTTTATTGATATATATATATATATATATATATATAATGTCTTCTTTCTTTGTTTTCTTTTTTGTTTATTTCTCTATCCCTCTCTTCCTTCTTCCTCTTCCCCTTACTCATCTTCCACCTTCCCTCTTCAATGGATGCCAATGACCATCGGTAGCCACTCACAGGCAACTGCAACATTTTCCCCCTTTTTTCTCATTTTCCTTCTCTTTTACTTTCCTCTCCTTCTATTCTTCTCATTCTCTTTCCCGTTTTTCACCCATATTTTAAAAAAAAATTATTTTAAAGAAAATATAGGTGATAGGGTAAAATAATTATTTTTAATAAATGTAGGTGTCATGACAAAAACGGACCACAAATGCTACTAACCCTCGAGGTTAATTGTTGAGTTGAAAAGTGAGGAACCCACATGCAACTTAACCAGATAACCTCAGTGGCCAACAGTGTAATTTTTCCTTTTAGTTATTATTTTGGTAGTCTATTCGAATATGAAGTGATTTATTTATCAAAAATTGATATATCAAGAAATAAATCAAAGCATAAGAACAATGATAGTACAAAAGTTTCATGTATTTATTTATTCCATTGTTAAAAAAAAATGTTTAAATAAAATACATTAAAAAAATTAATATATCGAGAATTAAATAATAATATAAGTATAATAATAGTTTTACAAATAGTTTTTCAAGTTAAATAACATAAATCTGCGCTTTGTGATTTTAGTCGATTGGATAGAATTTTTACAACTTCCTGAATGTTGTTTGGCTTTCAGAAGTTTTCTCTCAAGTCTCATACTTAGTTCACATTTCTCACTCAAACAATCATAAATATTAAGTTTCCTTA
Organism: Cucumis cinereus; assembly: GCA_037974625.1. Classification (NCBI taxonomy): domain Eukaryota; kingdom Viridiplantae; phylum Streptophyta; class Magnoliopsida; order Cucurbitales; family Cucurbitaceae; genus Cucumis; species Cucumis cinereus. The sequence goes on from JBBPDJ010000017.1 coordinate 14,194,649, forward strand.
ATAATAATAGTTATAAAGTGCCATTATTTACAACTATAATAAAATTACAAATGCACACTGATGCTAGTAAACAAATTACCTCAGCAAAAGCTTCATACCAATCTTCTGAATTTGGAATTCTTTCTGGAGCTGTGCAACAAAAAGAAAAATAAGCACAGAATATCGTAGGAATGGTTCCAAATATTCGTTAGAAGTAGATTGAAGCTCCATGTTTCTAAACATACAAGTCATGCAAACTGAGTAACCATCAAAGGAGGGTAGTAATCACGGTTTCATTATATAATCATTTAGTCGATAGCTCTCCATTTTTAAAAGTAAAACATAAATTTCCATTGAACTAACAGCTTGTTCGCTCAAATCCACTTTTCTCAAAACATTTATCAAGGTCTGGCAAACCATTTAGTCAAAAAAATCATAAAAAAGAAAAAATTAATAATAATTTCCAAAAGGATTTTCAAATGTCGGTAAGACATCAAAAGCCAATTAGAAAAAGTGAAATAGAAAAACATATTTCGTTAGAATACAAGCTTAACTCTAACAAACAAAAAGCTAAAATGCTGCGATTAAACAGGATGTAAACACTTTCTTGAAAACATCATGAATTCAAAAGGCAAATGAAAGAAACAAATTGTTAAAATAAAATCCTCACTGCATTTTCAATCTATATATGGCTAAAAATTATAGTGTTGATTGAAAATAAGAACTCTACAAAACCTTGTTGATTGAAAATAAGAACTCTACAAAACCTTAAACTTACCTGCAGAAGCTCTCATGGAGTGTTGTTGCTTATGCTGCTCAATCGCAGTATGGTGTTGATGTGAGGAGTTTGAGGCCTTAAAACTTTCACCACTTACTTCCTGTTATGTTATATACAGTTTTACTTTCATAATACAATACATCTAATCAAGATGTTCCAGCAACCTACCCATTTACACATCTAGACACAACCGTTATTTAATTATAAACAGAATTCAATACCTTTTTAACTTGAGTTGTCAAATTCTCATTTGGCTGCAAGTTCACAAAGTTAGGATGTTGCGTGAACATTTCTGGGGACAGATGAATTCCAATATCTTGTCTCTGGAAACCCTGTGGTTTGCATTGTGAATTTAATGTATGTTGTAGACTAGCACCGCTTTGATTCTGCATCACAAATCGCTGATGTGCCTGTCTCACATTCGGATGTTGTCTCTGTAGCTGTGGCGTTGGCTGAATATGTTGCTGCAAAAGTGACTTAGCCTCTGCTGGCTGATGATATTGCGAATTAACCACTGGTGCTGGACTGCTTGAACTTACCTGGTGATTTTCTCTCTTACTCATCTTTCTGGTTCCACTATTCAAATAGTCATCCTGAGAAGCATAAGCAGATTAGATTACAAATATTGCAAATTCAGAACTTAAGCACACAGTAAAACACAAATGCATCCCATAAGTCAGAACGAAAAACAACAGTTTCATATCAGAAAACATTGAAAAATTCATAAATAATACCTTAGACTTGGCATTACTAAACAACCTCATCTCATGTTCCCTCGCAAGGTCAATAATTACTCTCACATTCACCTCATCAGAAAGTCGAGCAGACCACTGTTCCTCCAACATCATACATCTGCTATTATCAATAAAATCCATCATGCTATTATCAATAAAATCCACATACTTCATCATTCAAGAAACCAATAGAACTCGAGTAAAACTCAAGCAACAATGCATGAATTTCCAATTCAACAATGAAGTCCGAAAAAAGCGAACAATAAATGCAGTTTTAACAAAGTAATCCTAATCAAACATCAATAACCAGCAATCGACTTAAACTCGACTAATCAGTACATTATTGCAAGAGACAAAGCACAAATTTGTCAATCAATCTCAATCTTGAAAAGTCTAAACAGACGATAAATAAATAAACCAGAGAATAGGTTTAGGAAAGATTACATTGAACGAAACTTTTGCTGTCTAGTTTCTAGAGTGATTTCCGTCCTCCAATCCGTCGCAGTAGCCATACTAGCTTTCTTCTCCATCACGCAAACAGAAAAAAAAAACTACAACAACACAGAGCAAGAAAGAACAAAGAAAACGGAAACAAGCGATTACTTCCAATGGAGTTTACAGTGATTGAAGGATCAAATACGGAACCAAAGAGAGAAGGATACGAAGAAAAAGAAGAGAAAAACAGTGAGAGATTGAAGGGAGATGGAGAGAGGGAAAGAGAGAAAAGGAGAGTTTGAAAGAACTCACTAGTAGAAGCAGTTTCTTCTTTAGTTTCTTGGTTGGTTGAAGCAGGGATTAGAGGAAATTTTCGCACGAATTTAGGGGAGACGGAAGGATTCAAATGGGAAATTTCCGTCAACCGACTTTTGGGGAAGAAAGTGAAGAGATTGCGAATAAGGAAGGAACAGGCAAGAACGGTGTGGATGACGTGTCTTGTGGGGCCTACCGTATTGTTTTTTTTTGTTTTTTTTTTTTTAAAAAAAATACTTTTTCAAAAGTATTTCACGATTCCCCTTGTTGATCTTATTCTTCTTCTTTTGTCTAACGTCTTTAAAAATGTTATTGAAAGTTTTTTTTTTTAATAACTTTTAATTTTATATTTATGTGGTGGATAGATGTAAAACACGTAAATATGTTCATTTTAAAATACATCTGATCATTGTTCTTTTAAAAAATGGATCTTCAAAATACATATATATATATAGTACAACTATGACAATAGGTGCGTGATTTGATAATACATCAATTTGGCCACTATTCATAACTAAAATGATTTCTTTCACTTCTAAATCCCAAATAGTTAGATTGGAGCCCGAGACACTAAGATTTAAAGTCATTTTTTCAATTTGCACTTATTCTGTTTTCTGGATTGTGCTTCTTAGAAGAATGATTTTAATCTGAAAAGAAAAAATAGAGACGATTAGAGCAAACATACGCCAAAAGTCACTGGCAGAACACCTGGTAAAGAGACCCAATCTTCAAATAAAAGGACCGTAGTTCAACTACCGAACAGAAAAAAAAAAAGTCAAAAATATATTTTGGAAAGAGAAAAGAAGATTAATATAGTTTTCTTTTCTTTTCTTTTTTGTAATCTTGCACCGATAAATTTTCAGCCGTCGATTTCGTGCCATGAATAAGTCAGATTTGGTACCAGCCATTGATGAGTTTGAGGGGCAATATCAATGTCAATTGACCAGAGTTCATAATGTGGTCGGAGTAGAGTAATATTTGGGTCAAAATGAATGTGTATTTATAAGTCCACTAAGGTATTGGATTCTACAATTTTATTATAATATTTTGTTGAATTATTTAAAACTTCTGTTATTCATACTGATTTGTTAATATCTTAAGTGCTAAGTTTGGGACGGTTGTAATTTGTTAGGAACAACGACAATAAAAAAGGGCAATAATTAGATGCATCCGATCTATATATTCTCCGTCACTCAATTATTATACTTAACAAAAAGTTTAATCGGAGGTTAATAACAAACGATAATTTCTTTTTTAATAGTTTATTAATTTTATATTAGTTGTAATTATACGTTAATATCGAATAATACAATATTTTAATCTTAAATGTTAATATATTTTGTTTCATTATACTCTATTTATATCATGTAGAAGAATAAGTATTTTTCTTATATGAATATATGAAGAGTAAGATACTCCCTAGGTTTTGGATTTAATTTCTATTCGATTCTTATATTTCAAAATCTAACACTTTTAACCTAATGAAAGTTGACCATGATGATGACTAGACTAATTTTAAACTAAAATATATTGATGATGAGATTATATTCATAGCCAAAACGTTCATTTTTAATAATAAAAGAAAAAGAAACTCAGAGACATTTTTTGAAATTCAAGGTTGAAATCTTTTTTTTTAATATTTTCTACCCCTCTTCTTTTCTTCTATCTCCTCTCTAATAACTTCTAAAAAAATCTTTTCTCTAACAACTGTCACTCTTGTTTTCTCTTCGGTATGAGATTGTTGCGTTAAACATGAGCCCCAAACTAAACTAAGTCCGAAAAAAAAAACCATTTGCCATTATCATCTCCACTCTCTAAATCGACATTTTTGAAAGTTAATGAGCAAATCAGAGAAAGGGAAAAAAAGCTCGATTATATTCAAATTCCTTTGCATGTCTTTCTCGTTAGTTTAGTTTATTATTAGTATAAACTTTCTTAGAATACATGGGGATGGAGGAGAGATAATAGATGAGAGGAGATGAAGAGAAAGAAAGGGGAGAAAAAGATGAGAGAGGTGGGAAATATTAAAAAGTACTTTTTGGATTAAAAAATGTGTATTTTAAGTTTTTTTTTCTTTTATTATTTTTGGTTTTTTTAAAAAATAATTCGTTATCTATATATTTTCGTTTAAAATTAGTCGATTGTATCATTGACGGGTTTGTTATTATTAGATTTTGGAAAATAGAGATAAAATACAAATTAAATTTCAAAATCTAAAGACCAAAAAGGTATTTTCCATATACATGCTATTTGATTACTTTAGTAAAAGCTTATATCAATGAGAAAGATATGTATTTGTCCTATTTTAATTATTTAAAAGCTATTTGGATTATTCCAAGGAGAATTCCGCTAATGCAAACTAAATCTATAACTGGATTCAAGAATTGAAATAAATATTTTCAAACAAAAATGTATGTTCATGATGATAAATATATACCACAACAATGTTCAATTGTAGTAATATGTGTCTTCTTCCAAAGGTCAAAATTTCCCCATCTCACACATGGTTGGATTCAAATAAAAAATAAACACAAATGTTTTATTCATTAAACTCGGGTGGATGACTATGAACAGTTAATACGAATTTCTGAAAGGAAAACAAAAACCCATTAAAATGGAATAAAGCATTTTAGTTTGGGCAAAACCAAAACGAAATCAAGTGTTAAATGATGATGAACAACACTGGTTTTCAAGAACATATTCAAAATAGAGAAGAAAATTGGAAATAAGGAATTGAGTAGTGAAGAAACTGATAATCAAATTAAAGGGAAAGGCTAGAAAACAAACAAACGAGAATGAAACAGATTACTCCAATGAACATGGATTTCCAAAAGGGAAATTCTACACCAGAAGATCAGTTATGAACATAATATTCTATTTGCAATGTCCAAGAAAACTATCCTATACAGAATCCATGAAAAGAAAACCGAACCCTAGAAAGATCTTCACAACCAAAATCAAAATCACTGAACATTACTTTTCGATCGAATCAAGATTCCACTCAACTCAGCAGATACCTTCCAATCTCAAATGACAAAAAAGCATCAACAGTAGCATAGAGTACCTGAGGAGGATTCAGCCATTGACGATCCCACTGACTCAGCGTCACATTTCTCGGCTTATCAATCTCTCTCCCAAGAACCTCTCTCCCCAAAGTTTTCAGTCCGGCAGTCCTCAACTCATCACTTTGCATCTCATCAGCAGCCAACTCCCTAAGATCGACAGTGTTAGCAACATTCAGATCGTAATCATTGTAGAGCTTCTGAACGTCATTGTCGATTCCAACGCCAACGAAAGTGAAGTTATCGTCCTCCAAGAAATCGATCAAATACTGAGGAATTTCAGATGTGTGGATGAGTTGGAAAATGAGGCAGCGACGACCAACGCAGAGTTGTAAAATGGCGACGGGGTTACGGAAATGACGATTGAAGCTAGGACGCCACTCAATGTCAAGACCAACGACGAGACGGTGGAGTCTACGGCGGTGGATACGGAGGATTTCGGAGATCCACAAGTCGACCATGGAAGGGCAAGCAGTGAGGAGAGTGAGGATTTCATCGTCGTCGAAGGTAATGTCGTAGTAGTCGTGGGAGTTCAGGGGGATTTGGCGGTCGTGGATGCTCAGAGTGGCCATGGCGGACGGCGAATGGGCGTAGGGTTTTGGCTTTTGGAACACTGAATGAAAATGATAGAGAAGACCGACGAGACACGGATAATTCAGAAATGCAACGGTTTTGAGTTTTTATTTTACTTATTTTAAAAAAATTTTAATTCCGAATTTTAAAGCTTGCTCGGCAAGTTTGTAAGAATAAAAGTTAAATTACCATTTGGTCCTTCCATTTTTAACTTTGTTGAATTTTAATCTCCATATTTTTCATTATTTAAATTTAGTTTTCAATATTAATTTATGGTTTTTTTAAAAAAATATTTTTTTACCTATAGTATTTTTATTATAAATTTCAAAAACATATTTTAGGTATTGTGTTTTCTAATCTGAAAAATTATTATTATGTGAAGATTAATTTGAAGGGCTTAACTATTTAGAAAATAATATTTCAACGAAACATTAGTTCTTATGATAACTTAGAAACAAAGAGTATTATAATATGACTCTCGTAACCAACTCAATGTCCCAAAGGTTCTTAGTTTTAATTAGAAATAGTTTTTTTTATAGTTTTTTAATCCCTAATACATGTTCATATAGCTTGATAAACAATCCATACCATAGAGATTATTTAGAGGATAATATTGACTACTAGAGATGTTCGATTTCACTATGGGGACAGGTCCCGCGTGGACTCGTCCCGAACGGAGTGAGGATTCCTCAATTAGGTGGAGAATGGGAGAGGGAGTGGGAGAAAAAAAATTTCGTGACCTAAATGGGGACAGGGACGAGAAATGCATTCCTCGACCCCAACCCCGTCCCGATTATAGTTATTTATTTAGCATAGTTGTGTTATTATTATTATATAAATAATACATTTAAATTTAAAGTTTGATTGTCTATTGGTTAAGATAATGGATATGTTTAAATTCAATAGTTAAATATAGATTACATACGTGAATAATTTGATTTATGTTTATTTCTTTTTTTTAAACATTGAACTTATTTAAATGTATCAATTTAAACCCTTAGTTATATTTCACTTGAACATACCTACAAAATTTATATATAAGTCTAGGGTTTAAACATTTTTGAAAGTTTAATTTTTAGATTGATAGAACTATTAGTTTAGGTTTTAAATTGACAAAATTTTCAAAGTTTATGATTGAAATTAATATAATTATTAGTTTAAGATTTAAATTGATACAACCCAAAATTGAAAAATATAAATTGATATTAGTCCTAAAATATAAATAGACCGAATTTAGGTTCAATTAAAGGTTAATAACAAACAATAGATCCATATATGTAGTATGTCATATTAAAATAAAATATCATTATTAGGTTCCCTATACATATAGAAACATTTTCTCAAAAATAAATAAATAAATAGAAACAAATTTATGTTTTTTCTTTCTTAATAGTTTATGTAATTTTATTTTAGTTAGTAATTATATGTTTAGAGAAATACATAAAACCCAAATGTTCATTTATATAATATTCAAATGAAAATTTTAATTTAGCCCTATTCTCATTGAATTTCATTGATAAAATTACAAGATGTAATTTTATACATATAATAATACAATTACTAATTCAATGGATTTAGAGGTAAATTAATATGTTTACTAAATAAAATAAAAATAATAAAAGTGTATCTATAAAATTTAAATAATAATTTAATAATTTAATGGAAAAAAATAACATAAACAATGAATTTCAAATTACATTAAAAAAGAAATCAGAGTTTGAGAGACAAATCAAGGCCATTGACAATGTACTGATCAGCACCACAAATCTGCGAAGACGAAGAAGAAGAAGAAGCGTTTCGATTCGCCATAGCTATGGATTCGAATCCATTGTTAACGCCTTGTAATAATCCACCACTTTGTAATTGTTGCTGTTGCGCCGCCGCCACTGCCACCGCCGCCATGTATTGTTCTCTCGCCCACCACCGGTGTCCATAGGCAGCAGCGGTGGCGCCGCCGCCGCCCAATTCGACTCGGGACCGACTCGGTTTACGAATCACCGATTGCGGCCGAATCGGAAATCCTAGGGGTTTGTTTGGCAGAGAGTGCATCGCCATTGCCGAATAGTACGGATGGTAAAAAGACCCAACGGAATCAAAGGCGTCCGTAGTTCTTCCGCCGGTGGCGGCGGATGCGGCGGCGGCCTTTTCTCTTTTGGCAATATCTCTTTCTCGTTTATGGGCGTTTTGATGCCCTCCTAATGCTTGTAGATTCGAGAACTTTCTACTGCAGAATTTGCAGTAAAAAACTCGGGTTTCGTCCTTCGTTTTCGTCTCGGTATCGGGTTGTTCGGATTCGAGAACTTTGGAGGAATCTTGATTGCAATGTTCATCATCGGAGGTATTGGATTTGTCAGAAGAAGACATATTGGCTACAAATTAAGTCCAAAGAGGGTTTAAGAGAAGAATAATTTAGATTAAGAGATGGTTTAGAAGTGGTAATTAAAAGTAAGGGTGTATTTATAGAGGGAAAAATTAAACAAAGTTGGGATATTAATTAAGGAAAGAGTATCTGTTTAGGAAGATTGATATTGACTTTTGAGACCATACCCATTTAATGGAAAGTAGGTCATAATCAAATGTATTTTAATATTAATTTTAACTTTAAACTTATATCTCTTGTCGTATCAATTAATATAGATTCCTTAAAATCGACAAAAAATGACGAGAGAGTTCGTTTTTGGATACAGTTGGGTAAGAGAATTGAATCATAGTCGTCTGTCGTGTTATTAACATACTGGTATGGTATGTCGATTTAGGGATGCTCGATTTGGTAAGAAAGGTTGAATGGTAAATTAAGTGGGTTAATTTGGAAGATATGGAGATTAAGTTGTTAATGGACATTAGGGTTTAAGGGTAAATAAGGAAAGTACAAAAGAGAGAGAAGAAGTGAAATAATGAATGGTAAATATAAATGGTAAGTACAAATTAAAGAGAGAGATTTAGTTTGGAAATTGGAACGTAATAATTAATTTCACCGGAAAACATGGAATCAAGTTTTATTAAAAACCATATATTAATTATTATTATTATTATTATTCATATTTATCTTCCTCTATCTTTTTTTTTTAAAAAAAATAAAAAAATAATCATCTTTTTAATCAATCTCATCCAATTATCTCTTGGATTGTGCGAACATAATTTAGGTCTTTTTCAAAAAGAAAAAAAAAAGAAGATAATTTCTCTTAATAAAATTCATGCCCTATTTTAGATATATAATTTTTATTGAAATATTATTAGATACAAAATTAAAATATTACTTTATAATCATAAACTTTGGAGCTTTATCAATTTAAACTCTAAACTTTTGAAGTTCTATCAATTTAAACCCTGAAATTTTATAAATGTATCAATTTAAACACTCAATTATATTTTACTTTGACACTCTTATAAAAGTCGAGAGTTTAAATTGATACAATTATTAGTTTAAGATTTGAATTTATATAACTCATAAAGTTCATGATTTAAACGGATACATTTATTAATTTAAAGTTTAAATTATATAATATTTTAATATTTCTCGAACCTAGAGTGTGTGATTAAAAGAAAATTAGGGAAATTATATCCCAAAATATGATTTAATTAAAAAGGCATAATTGGATGATTACGTTTTCAACTTAAAACGTTCAAATCTTTTTGAAAAAAAAAAAAAGTACAAATTCCAACAAAGTAGTCAATAATCAAACTTTTGCTTTAGTTCTTTCCCAATCCCATTCGCGACCAATTATATTTATCTACTTATTCTTATAATTATTTAATATATATCTTTTTGTGATGGATTTAATTTTATCCCCTATCTTATTATTATTATTAGGAGTGTTTGAAGTTTGACCACAAATTCATAAATTTTGGTGACACGAGCATTATAATAAAGAAGAAAAAAAAAAAATACTCTTATATTATATAAAGAGCATAAAGAGCATAAAGTTGGAAGGAGACTCGAGCCCTTTGACCCATTAAATCTGCCGATGTTTGTAGCGTGGAGTTTGTTATCATACTCCCTGATAGTATAGTATGTGGATTAAAATATAGTTTATGAATTATTTTTGTATAAATTATAATAAATTTTGTTTGAAGTGCATGCTATTTTAATATAGGTAGAAAATAGAATTATGAAAATAGGGAGAAAGAGGACGAGTAAGAAATATAAAACATCATGACAAATAGAAATTTAAAATATTATTAGTGTGTAGTTGATCATTGTGAGTTATAATAGGTGAAAACGGCAACTATCACAATTGGAGGTCCAACCATGAGCGAGTAATCTAGATTTTGTTTCATCTTTTTAACATCGAGTTTAAATATGTGCGACAAATAATCTTGATTTTATGTTTGAAAACTGTTTTTCAACTCTATAATTTAGACCATACAAATTCTAAAAATAACTTTTTTTCTTTTTTATTTTTAATGTATCAAGACTTTGAATTTTAAATTTTAAAATGTAAAATTATACATTTTTTAACCATAAAGTATGTTCATATATAAATTAATTAGTAATAGTTTATAATAAACCTAATATTTAGTAGATAACTTCCACAGCACTACTAATAATCGAAATTCAGTTAATAAATATGCTACCGAACACATACCATGAATAACTATAATTAATTTTAAATCAATTTTTAATTAAAATCCAATCATAAATCTACTACCAAACACATATGAAAACGAGAAATACGACTCTGTTTTTATTGAGTCTCTTATTTTAAATTTATGTTTGTTTTACGTTTTCAAATTTCCTATTAAACATGCTTTTATCCTTCTATTACTAAGGTTTTTAGGAATACATACGTTTTAAAAGGTTATAGAGTAGTTTTTATGTTAAAATATATTTTTGATCCTTATAATTTGAGATTGATTTAATTTTAGCCCTTATATTTTCAATTATCTATTTTTAGTTCATTTACTTTCTATAAATCTTAAATTTAGTTCATAACGCTAGCTCGTCAAGTTTACGATGAAATTTGATTTCTTTTTCCGATAATTTGCCAGACAAAACATAAATGCATATAATACAATCAGAACAACTTTAATTCAACTAATACAACATTTATAAATCCAAAGAACAAACAGTGAATAAATACTTCATCACCTTCGTTGCACTCATTATACAAGTCTTTCCTTACTAATCAAATGTATCTATCACAGAATATATATTCAATTCACAACATCTTTCTATATTATGAACAATTGATTCTTCAGAAACATTATTGCATTTTCTTTTTTTGGAAATAATGTGTTAGAAGCAGTTGTACCGTTTTCATTATGGTAGGTAGAAGAGGCATCCTAATTACACCACTTAATAAATTCTCTCTATGGTAGATACTGGATGTAGAAATACAACAATTACCGTGATGTTATCGTGGCTGCCCCGAGCTGCCGCTTCTGTTGCGAGTCGCTTTGAGCACATTCCTGGATCTTTGACGGTGTCCCTTATTATATCAACTACCTCAGAGTTGCTAAGGACATCCCACAATCCATCACTAGCCATAACCTGACATCCAACATCATGGTTTCATGATCAAGAGAAATGAATGAAATACAAAACTATGAACAGTCGTATTGTTTGATTGATAGAGTCTATTTTGATTATACTTGTACCTACTGAAATTGTTTTTTTTTTTTTTTTTCTTTCATTTTGTCATTGCTCATCTCAAGTGGGACTTAATATCATAAAATTACTTTTCCATATGAAGGATCTAAGTCACTAACTGTTGTATCATAGTATCAAAGTACCCACAACATACCAACTCTTATGCCATCTCAATCCCTTTCAGGTAACTTTGAAATGAAACAGAAATTGTAAACTGAATTTACCAGGCAATCATCGTGTGATGTCAAAACAGTTTCTGTTATCTCAGGTTCTGCAGTCACAGCTGGCTTCAGATCATCGTCGCCAATTGAACGAGTTACCTGTCCGAGCTCAGAAGAGTTAATGAAAAACATCATTAGTTGTTAAACAACTAAAATTACTGTTTTGATCATCTTTTACTTCCATCAACTGTAAACAATCTTATCCTTGTAAAGATAGGTCATTTTTCCATCTGAAAAGTGAATGTGTTTATGACTATTAGTTGGGAAAATTTTAATATCAGTACTGTATGCCTGTAAAGTCTACTTTGGAGATTAGAGAGCCATCCAAAGAGGGTATTGACCCTTTGTACGTTCCTTCTCTTTAGTAGGATTTATTGGTTTCGGTCAGTATTTTGTGTTTTTCTTTACAAGATAATCAGATAACTCCAACCATCACTTTAGTCCAACCATCATCGTTACTAAAGTGACCATTGGTCAATGATAATTGATATGTATACCTTTCTTTGAGGTGGGAAGTTGAAATCCCTATATCCCCACTTGTACTTAAAAAATAATGAACCAATAAAGTCAACTCCCACCAAGCAGGAGTAGCATTTCATAACAATGATTTTCAAGATCGAAATAATTAGCAAACAGTGAACGGTTAAATTTTAAAGTAAATGTCTTTAGATAATCTTGTTAAGTTGCACAAGGTAGGGTGTTGAGTTGAGTTGAGAAGTCTTGAGTTAGTAAGTTGTGTAGCCTGTGTTTGAGGTGAAAAGTTGTAAGATAAGTTTATTGATAATGTGAAAACTTCAATACTGTTCAGTATTGAAGTTGAGTTATTTAACGACTTATGAGGTCGGTGGGCCAATCACCCCTAACTGAATTATTAGGTGTATTTAACCTTTATACATATATTTTTATTGAAATTGAGGATCTCTTGCGTATACACCAACTTAAATCACTACTAAATCCTTTGCTTAAGCTATAAATTTAGGATCTCTTGCGTATTCTGTTTTCTATAAAACTCACAAAAGAATGGTGTTTAACAAGCCACAAAAATAGTCATTTTGATTTAGTAGACTAAGAATTCAAGTGTTTCGAATGAAACCCACAATATTGAAATAGGGAGAAAACAAACATAACTTTCAAAAACACAACTGAAAGCAAAAACAGGATCTCAGTTTTTCATAAAGTTCAAAAGAGAGACCTGAAGAGCAGCCGAACCAACCCTCCATGTATCAACTTGCCACTTGACCAGTCCTCCAGCACTGATGACACGCTCTCTCTCCTCAAGACAACTAGCGACATGATCCTGATAGAAAATGTTGATTACTTCAGATATTTTACGAAAAAAATATAATGAAAAGATAAAAAAAAAAAAAATAAAGAACAAAATAACACAAACGAAACTCACCTTACTTAAAACAATGGGATCCCCAGCCCGACACAATATTGCCCTGCAATCACCAGCATTGGCAGTGAAAAGCTTGTCTCTAACAATTAGAGCAATAACAGCAGTGCAACCAGGATGCCAGTCTTTCTGTTTAAGTTTCTTGGATTTGCGAAAGAACTCGAGTTCTTTTCTAAACTCAATGTCTGTTTTTACAAATGCTTCCATTAATGCATCTGCGGGACTGCACATAGTAAACTCCATCTGAGTATATAAAAATAAAAGCACCCGAAAGGTGAAAATCGAAAATATTAAAAGAAAGAATGAAAACCTTCTCGTGGAAAATGATGTTTGCAAGAATCCAGGAATTGCTTGAGCTGAAAACTCAGCAGCTGCTGCACCTGCATACTTTAAAGTTAAAGCATTAGGTATTTCACATACTTGTAGGACGTCGAAGTGATTAGTAATTGGTAAGAAGGCAACAGATTAGAGGCCAGAAGGCTGTCTAGCATAGCAATACAATTCCTTAATAAAAGTTCTCTCTTTAAACTACAACAGTGTACTTCCCCAAATATTAGCTATGGTTTTTAATATGAAAGGTACTTTAGATATGTAATTGTTTAGAGTAATTAGGCCTCCGGAACATATACTATTTCATTTTCTAAGAATAAAATAAAGTAAAGTAAAACCTCAATACCTGCCTCAGGTCACTGCTGAAGGTGCTCACTGCCATTTCTAAACAATGCCCTAGCCCAAATTCCACTTCCTAGGATATTAGGTAAATTGAATCAGGGCCCATCATTCATACAGCTTCCATCCCTAGAGCAACTGCTTTCATACATTATAGCATGAATCAAGTTTTGGGAGTTTTTTAGGGTCCCCATCTAACCATGCAATAACTACCCTTTTTCCTAATTCCTTCCATTCTTGTTATGTAACTTTCATCCCAACCACTCTCATTAACGGTTGCTGTAAGGTTTGATTTGAATCCACTTCCCTTAGCACATACTTATAACTGTTTTCTAAATCATTATCTCCTTCCAACCTTAGTCTCCTTCTCCAGCACAAGTAAATTGCATCAATTATACCTCTTTCAATTGACGTACATGACGTGTATAAATTACGCCAATTATTTTTATAAATACCAATTTCATTTAAATTCGTAATATACAATTCAGTCTGAGGTGCTCCAATAATAGTTAAAAGAATTTACAATTACAAACCTCTATGACCATCAAAGATCCCAAAGACATGGATGTCCTCATGACTGCAGAAGTGAGGCAAAAGGAAATGAGAGTCCTCCATGGTCTCCCTCATCCCACAGGTGGAGAATGATCCCCAAGAAAGTGTTGGGCGGTAGGCCAATTGGTCTGTTGAGAAATCAAGCCACTCATTCAAAGCACACCTATCTGCATCAGAAGACTTTTGAGAACAATGTTCTCCCTGATTTGACCAGTTAATTTCTTCTCGATATGCACAATCATGTCCATTAGCATCACTAAGCCTACCACCCAAATCAAGTTGTACAGGGGAAACAGATTCTAAACTCTTTCTATTGTCCCAAATTGACTCCAAGTCCATAACTATATCAGAAAAAGATGGTCTGTTTTTAGGATTTCCATCCCAGCACCTCTGTATAAGTGATAACAACCTAGATGGTGCGCCAGATTCATCACTAGGAAGGGCTGGCCTCAAGCCATCTGAAACAATAGCTGCCGTAAGCAGCTGCTCTGTATAATTCATTTCCAGTACAGTGTGGGCCTGCCCAATGAAAATTCACATCAGTCATCTAGCCATCAAGTGCTTTGAAAAAGAAAGGATAAACCATATATTTTCATGCATCACTGCTAAGTAATGGAGGAAAGTAAACAGGGTAAATAAGTTTGAAAAGGTGGTGTGCACATGTAATTATGGGACAAAAAGGATATTTTT
>JBBPDJ010000017.1:14211831-14284321 GCA_037974625.1 Cucumis cinereus
CCCCCCCCCCCCCCCCCCCCCCCCCCCCCCCCCCCCCCCCCCCCCCCCCCCCCCCCCCCCCCCCCCCCCCCCCACTTAAAATACCTCAAACAAAAATCAAGATCTAAAATGTATTGAAATATTAAGGATACTTACAAGATAAACTAAGTATAAGGCACATGGAACCTCTCCTCTTGAGTACGCTAACCCAGGCCCTAGATCACTCAACAATTGTCTGCTTCCCTCAATCCCCCTGCCTCTTTATAACCAAATACACTAACTAACTCTCTAATTTAATTACCCTTGTGCCCTTACTAATATCTCTAACTAGGTACCTTACATATGGTCCCCTTTTATTCTTTCCTTTTACTTGATGAAAGCTCCATTTCTTCACTAAAAGAAATTATTTAATTGGTGTGACGTGTTAATTTATTAAATTAAAATTTTTTATGAGTTCATTGATTATCAAGAATGTCTATAGATATTCAATAAAATTGAAAAATCACATCAACATTTAGAATCAAGAATTGGTTATAGCCACTACTCTACCATCATTAAATTACTCGATGCTTAAAGAAGGGAAAAACCCAGAGTTTGAGGAAAGATAACGGTACATGTACAGAAACCAAAAACACTCAAATTGTAAAAATGAAGGACAGTTGACACAAAGGCACCAAGATAAACTACTTAATATAAAGAACAAGAACATGTTATCAAAACTGATGCTGGAAAAAATTACCTAACTCTACAGTGATCATAAGCACCTGATTGATATTTGGGTTCCATTCTTCAGCATGCAATTTCTCTGCAAGATTTGGAGACTCGTAGTATTCAAAGAAAAACATGTAGTTAGGTGGCTTTGCATTTGCTGCAACCAGTCTTACTATGCCTGGATGATCTAATTCACTTAATAGAAAGAAATTTGATGATTAGAAAAACAGATGCACCCATTATCATCAATGCTTATTATTTTTTTAAGGAAAAGACAACTTATCGTTGATGGATGGAAACATACTAAATGTGCTAGAAAACAACCTCAGGAAGGGGGAAAAAAGAAAAGAAAAGAAAAAAACAGCCAACCAAAAAAAAAAAAAAAAGTCCAAAAACAAATGAAAAACAACATAGACTCAACAAAACAGTAAATGGATCTATCAACAAAATTAACCCACAACAAAGAAGCAAAAACCAAAGAAAATGCTCGACAAACTAAAGGAACCAAACAGAAAAAACCAACAGAAGATCTACTCTCAAACAGCCAAGGACAACTGGTTGAAAATAGAAAGCCAGCCACTCGAAAATCTTTCTGCAACCCAAAAGAGAAGAAAGTTCCCCACCACGAAGCAGATCTTGCAAAAAATTTGGCGGATAAACTTAGAAATGTGCTTCCTAGTACTATTTCTAATTCCCAAGGAGTGCAAGCAAATTTTAGATCAATGTTGATTGCAAATGAAGCTTTGAGGACTATAGGAAGAGAAGATAAAAGGTGGGATCGTCAAGAAAGATTTTGAGAAAGCCTATGATATTGTTGGCTAAATATTTTAGGTGGAGTTCTTTTGAAATAGGTTTCGGCAGTAAATGGAGAACATAGATTTTGAAATTAAAACTATAGCAGATCAGTGAATTTCTCCATTTTAATCAATAGGCAGCCAAGAAGAAAGATTTTGGTGTCCAAAAGCCCCAGATAAGGTGACCCCCTCTCACCTTTCTGTTCATTCTTATTGCTGATATTATGAGCCAGTTAGTTTTGGAAGGCTGATATGGGTTTAGTTGAGGGTCTTGTTTAAAATACTAATCTCGGTGTGTAAAACATAGAGAGTTTAATGTAAAATTTCTTATGAGAACGAATAAGGTTGGTGAATATCGCTTGGTCAAATTTGAAGTAGTTTCACAATCGATGGAGACTAGAGGTTTAGGCATTCGTGATCTTACAGGCAGAGACAACATAATGAGGCTATGTTGGAAAAATGGTTATGTCATTTTTTCATAACTGCATACTTTGTGGTAAGAATCATACTGATTAGTATGTACGGTTTGCACCCTTTTTGAGTGGGTTGAAGTGCACTAGTATTTCTTTTTATATCTGTAAGTATTCAGGCTAGCTTCTATGCACCTCGATTAATCTCACGAGGCAACCAGCCTGAAATGTTAAGGAAACTTGTAGGAAATTAATTCATAGTCAAGTGACCACCATGAATTGAACTCTTGACATCTAGTCGAAGGCTACTAGTAAAAACCTCTAAATTGCTCTTGCTTTGAATTTTCCTTTATTCTCCTTATTCGTTAAGCATTGGGTTGGGAATGGGTGTTATACTTACTTTTGTTAGATGTTAATGGCGTTTGTTTCTGTAGATAGTAAGGGACTTCTACTGTAAACTTGTTTTTCTGTTTGCACTTTCACATTCTTTCATTTTTTATCAAAAATATAAGCTAACATAAAAGAGCGACAGAGAGAAAGAGACTAACCATAGCAACTGGAGCTCCTTGTGAAATTTATCCAATTCCTCAGAAGTAGACAATATAGGCTTCTTTACAGCAACTTTTCTACCATCCAACCTTCCTTCATACACAGTACTCTCGGCCCCTGCATCACCATTCGATAAATCGAATATTTCAACAAAATCTCTCAGGCAATTGAACCGGAATCAATTAGTGAAGCGTTGAGCGCTTACCTCTGGCAATTGGGGAGAGCAGCGTGAATGCGGAAGGTTGAAGATGAAGAGGAATCGAATTGCTGGAGCAGCAGCCCCTGATGCAGGTGTTTGGATCCATAATTTCCAAACCCATATCGGTTTTCGTGAAGAAATGTTGAGGAAAAATTCATCATGTTCTTGGTTTATACCATTGGAGCGTGGGAAAGTTTAGCAGTTGAACGTTGTACCCGCGCACTTCCCATAGTGAATGGCATTACCCAATATTGTTTGGGTTTGGCGGATGGATGGCCCAAATTAGGGGAAGATATGGGAATTGCGATATGTCCAATTGGGTCAACCCAACCATTGGGTTCATATACACAACATACATTTTAGGGCTTTCTACGTTACTAGCCACTTAAATACGTCCAATAATACTAATAGTCTAATGGATCACATTATTTCGTAAAAATTAGGTCAAAATGTCGTATACACCCCTACATATTTAATTTTAAAATAAATAAATACCATATATGAAAAATAATTTAAACATTGAAAAAATAAAGAAACACCGTCATTCAAAAATAATATAGTTTCTTTAGTGATTCAAGAAGAAGATCACAAATATAATACAATATATATTAAAAAAGGTTATAAGATGAGAAATTATTTGTAATTACAAAAAATTATCATGAATATACCACATTATATATTTAAAAAACATATAAAAAAAGCAGCTACATATTAGAGAAATATATTATAAAAAAACTAATTACATATATGATTATATATCTGGAAATATACTATAAAAAGTAGGTACGTATCGTAAATATATTTAACCAACAAAATTTCTAAAATAAAAAGATAAATAACATATAAATCAAATATAAAATGATACACATTAGTAATTATAAATATTAATTAAGAGAGAATGACCATTAAAGTTAATTTTGTGCTAAAATTAAAAGAAAGTATAGTAGTATATATCTCACGATTAAAAAATTTATGAAAAAATATGGATAGTGAACTATGGTGGACATTTTACGGTTGATCCAAATAAATAATAATAATAACAAAAAAGAAATCTCGAATTGGCGTAGGAAATTAAAAAGGAAGAGGTAATTCAATTGGATTCTCTCCCATCTTCATCATAATTCGCGAAAAGATCGTAAGTTGTATACTTCTCCTTCCTGCTTTTCGAATCGGGATAAGAATATTTTCTTTTTGTCTAAAAATTCTCTGCATTTTCTTTCTACCCATCTTTTTTAGTTCAACCAATTTTGTTGTTCGGAGTTCCATATTTTGATTTCCTTTGCAACACCTAAACTCTTCTTCTTCTTGTTCTTGGACTGAAATTTCACTTCAATTTTGGGGATTTCATCTGATTCTTTGATCTGCAGCGTTGCTGGAAGTTGCGATGGCAATTGACCAGGCCGAGCTTAGCACTGAGCAGGTTGGTGATTGGATCTTTTTTTTCTGTTTTATTAGATTTGATTCTGAGGTGGTTTTAGATGGTAATTAGTAGTACTCTGAAGAACGTGATTTCTTCGATGGGGTGAAATAATTTTTGATTATCGAATTTTTTGTACTGTTTGTCACTTGGGTGGTGTGAGTGTGTCTACACTCATCGTGATCGAATGTTATGTGTTTCAGCAGTTAGGTCAATGATCCAACCATAGTTCATTACTCATTAGTTCTGGGTTATAAGTAATTGTAAATTTCTTCTAGGATCTAAGCATATTACTGCCGTTCGTTAGAAAATATAAGTTGATCGAGGAATTGAAGAGAGCGAAATCAAGGTGTTTGTATTGAAAGATTCATTTGCTTAACAATTGCTTCTACTTTTTTTTTTTTAAAGAACTGTCGCTTATAATGGGCTGATCCACTAATCCGGAATTGTTACTGGGATAAAGTTTCTCAAAAGATCTGGGATTTTCTCCTGTGAATCATCAATGTCATTATTCTTTTGATACAAGAAATAACACAAATGGGGTGTTAATGTTTTGCCACAAACTCCTCTTCTTTAAGGCAGTAAGGCCTATGATGTTCAACTTATATTTGTCACAGGGGTCTTGAGATGCCCTTTGGGAGATCCTTGTAACTTATTTAGTTAAATTCTCTCTTTCGCCCCCTCCTTTTTTGCTGTCTTTAACGATCTGGATATTGGGACAACGAATAATCCCACTTTATCAATGCCTTCTTTATATAGCAGTTCTTCAGGCTGAGCGACGGTTCAAAAGGGTTTTGTTAGGACTTGGAAGGAACACTGATGTTCTATTTATTTGGGCCAAGGGAGGTCTTTGTGGGAAGATCTTAAAAATCCTTCTAGGCTATCCTTCGAGTTTGTGGTTTGAGTAGGGGATAAACAATTTGAGCTCCCAGTCTCAATATTCCTTCTGATACTCAGAGTTGGCTTCAACTGTTGATATGTTGCCCTACCTTCAAAGCAACTAAAGAGCGTTTATTGGTTATGCATTGTAAGTGCTGCTTTGTGGAAGATCCGGGATGAAAGAAATGGAAAAATCTTTCAGGATAAATACAAAACTACCAAGGACATTATTGATACTAGTATTCATTCAACTTTTTTTTTTGGGTGCAATGATATACTGGCCATACGCAGTCATAGATTTTCTTTTCTTATTGCTAATTGGAAACATGTTCTGCATACCCTATGAATTGGGCCCTTTTGTACCTTTGTTATCTTTGGATATTTTATTCAATCTATGATATCGTATCTTATCAAAAGAACAAAAAAAGAAAAAGAAAACTAGGCCGGAATGAATAGAAGGCTTTTAAAAGATTTTTGCTCCTCCTATGCGTTGAAAGTCATTTGTGAGCAGGGTTCTGAAAAAAACTTGACCTGCTCCGCTGCTTTTTCTACCATGGAGAGACAATGCTTTGAAACAGCACCATAAAACTTTGCAACTCTTCCAATAAGTAAATTTGAATTGATGTTTTTCCATAGTCCAGGCCTATCATGACAGGTTTCTCACCTGGATTCACCCACCAAATGAGGTGATCCACTGAAATTTTGCAAGTAATTTTTGTTTCAAGGTTTGGATTTGAATGTGACATCTCCAAGGGGGGACTATTCGTGCGTACAGAATTTTTTGTTTTTTTATTATGTTTTTGGTGTTATCATTTCTTATCCAAAAAAACAAAGAAAAATTATGTTTTTGGTGGTATTTACGTGGATTGTAAAAGTTCTGTTTCTTATAAAAATTATGAAAATGCCTTATAATGTTACCATTATTGGATGATTCACACCCCTTTGATTATATAACAACCTTCTATCCCATTAACTTCATCTTCTCCAATTTCATGATAAAATTTGGGGCGAATGATTGCATAAGTGTAGTTGTTTCAAAAAAATGAAAATTCTTTTTGAATATGATTTATGAGTTTGAATTCTCTTCCTAGTGGTTGCTCCAAAATATTCCTCCTATGAAACTGTTTCACAGTGATTGGATTTTAACATTTTACCTGAAAGATGATTTTGTTCAACAGTTACATCATTAACATTTTTTTTTCTAATTGTGAAAGGTTCTTACAAGGGACATTCCATGGGAGACATACATGACTACTAAACTTATCAGTGGAACAAGCCTTCAGTTGTTAAGGCGTTATGATAACAGACCAGAGAGTTACAGGGCGCAGCTGTTGGATGATGTAAATTTCCCTCATATATGTCTGATTATAATTCATCTATTTTGTATTTTCTGATTATTGTATAAATTCTTGTTTGCCCACCCTATGTAGAGAAAATGGTGAATCGGGAACTATTTTCTTTACATTATATCATAACACTCTAAGTTCAGTTTGATTTTGTAGGATGGTCCAGCATATGTTCGGGTATTTGTTAGCATTTTACGCGATATATTTAAGGAAGAAACGGTGGAATATGTTCTAGCATTAATTGATGAAATGCTTACAGGTAACTTCATATGAATAGCAGTGGATGATTCTGTTTAGGATATCTGGGGCTTTTTTTAAGTGTATAAAAAGGTGCTTTTCTGAAAATTGTCTCGTAATTTCAAGGCACAAATAGAATATTCCAATTATATTAGAAGGGGATGGTATAAGAGTGTTTTAGTAGAAATTAGCAAGTTTTTTGTAGGTTGGGGTATCTAATTAGAGGATTTGTGGATCCAATTTTGATTTTTTGTTTAAATTTAATGAAACAAAATGAAGGAATGCAAAGAAAAAGCAAGACTGATAATAAATACTTTTACTATCAGATCTCATTCTACTTTCTTCTTAAAACGTTTCTCGAACCATTGGGGATTCATGCTTATCAATAGAAGTCTTAATGTTTAACTAAAGTGTGTAAGTGTCCCTCAAATATTTAACTAAAGTGTTTATGGACAAATAATTTCAGTTAAAGCAAATGAAAACATTATAAACCTATTGATATATTTGTTAAATGCTTTTGGCAGCAAACCCAAAAAGAGCAAGATTGTTCCATGATCCTTCTCTTGCAAGTGAAGATGCCTATGAACCTTTCCTAAGGTATGTATGAGACTCAAGCATGGTTTTATGCAAGTTAATCATACGTTTCATTCATTTTATGATCTTGATGTTCTGATTTTCTTTTTTGTTTTGTTTTGTTTTGTTTTTGCTTTTTTTGAACTTCTATCAATACAATACATTTTGCTGATAAGTTACATTGTTTCTCGATCAAGTAATTCTTCCATCATGTAATATGTATAAAGTAACATAACATAACAGTCAGGAGAGTTCAATCCTGACTGTTTGAGGATCAACAGTACAAATGGAATGGAAGAAAAGGCCCTTGAAGGAGTCTTGGATGAAGTGTATTAATTCTCAAGTAATTAAGATACAAACAAAGTTTCTGTGCACTTAATCTTTATAACCTTCCCCTGCAAGACAGTCTTCTATTTTGCTTTGGTTTCCAGGATTTCACTTCACATAATTTATACTTCAGGAGGCTTTTGTTTCAGTTGATGTTACCTGAAGGTCCTTAACCAATGGCCCCAAGAAAAAAAAAAAGAAGAAAGAAGCTCCTTGTTTTTTTTTTTTTTAAAGAAAATTTTGGGACATCAAGAACACTAACCGTTGCATTTTTTAAATAAAATTTTCAATTGAACTCCAAATTATTACAAATTTATCATTTTTTACATGTAATTCGGATATTTAGCAGTATGCTAATCATATTTGGAAAAGTATAATACTAAGTAAATTCTTATGTAATTCAGATTGCTTTGGAAGGGAAATTGGTTCATACAGGAGAAGAGCTGCAAAATACTTGCCCTGATAGTGAGGTACACATTTGGAAATATTTTCCACCACAAATTTGAAGGAATTAGTTGTGTGTATATTTATGATTGATGCAACCATTATGGCATGCTTTAATTTCTTTCTCATAACTATAGTGCTAGACCAAAAACTCATGATGGAAGTTTTGCAAATGATGATGCCTCGAACTCCAAGAACAAAAATACTACCATTGATGATGTTTTGGATGGATTGGTGAAATGGCTTTGTGCACAGGTATGTTTCATATAGTCAATAGCTCTTTACCATCTCTTCAATGTAGAGACTAGAGAGCCTGTAACTTAAACCACATCCAAGATTTTCTTGAGAGATCATTGATGTTATATATCTTATTCATTCCTTCAAATTCTTTTTCAATGGATACATATATGATGTGTCAAATGTTAAAATGTTAATAAAAAGAATATACATTTTAATGTGTTGCAAGCATTGGCATCTCAACTTTTTTTTGAAATGATGTCTCCATTTTATGTCGTGTTTTTTAGCTTGGAATCCGTCAAAATCTGTCAAAATGTTAAAATGGATGTGAGATTTGTTCAGCAAAAGGCAAAAGGGGATTAATTTTTTTCCTAATACAAACATAAATACAAACCCATGTATGTATGTACTTCTCTCGTTTGATAATTAAGTTTGAAATGTAAGGAACAAGAGCAGATGCAGGCCATCCACACCCTCTTTGTGGCCCCTTTATTTTAGTCAATTGAAAGTTTATTATTGAGCTCTATTTTCAACACCGCTGACATAGTGGTCTATGTTTTGTAGCTGAAGAATCCTTCACATCCTAGTCGTGCTGTACAGACTTCTATCAATTGCCTTGCAACTCTGCTGAAGGAACCAAAGGTCAGATCCTCCTTCGTCCAGACTGATGGAGTGAAATTGCTTGTTCCTTTGATTTCTCCTGCATCGACCCAACAATCTATTCAGGTAATTGTGGTAATTCAATTCTTGGTGTTAACACTCGTCTTCTTAATAGTTTGATACTTTCTTTAACACTATGTTTGCATTTATAAGGTTGTCTCAAGTAATCAATTATGCCATTTAGTTTTGAAAATTGTTATTAGCAAACTTTAACATTAAAACTAACTGTTCTTTTTATAACAGCTTCTATACGAAACTTGTCTGTGTGTTTGGCTCTTGTCATATTATGAGCCGGCAATTGAATTCTTGGCCACCTCTAGGACCCTTCCAAGACTCATCGACGTTGTCAAGAGTTCTACAAAAGAGAAGGTGAAATCATCCTCTGATTTATTGTGGCCATTCTAATAAAGTTCCTTGTCTTGTTCTTTTTACTTTAGTTTGCTATAACCCGCTTGTATTCATACTCCCCCGTACATTCTTTGCGGTGTTACAGCTGCCTTTGTTTTTTTATATCTTCAAGTGATTAACCGCTTCTACTTTGGCTGGTTTACCATGTTCAGGTTCTAACATCATTGTTTATAATTTTATTAAACTTGTTTATGGTATTTCTACTAGGTTGTCCGAGTTATTATTTTGACCTTGAGGAACTTACTCCACAAGGGGACATTTGGAGCTCAAATGGTGGGTCTTGGACTACCACAAATTGTTCAAAGTTTGAAATCACAAGCATGGAGTGATGAGGTATGAAAAGTTGAAGATTTTTCCTTCTCAAGTTCTTTTATTTTCTTTATAATAGTCAACACACCAACCTCATCGATGGACATGAAAGAAACCATTCTTGATTTGGTTTTTTTAATGGTCGACTACATGAATTATTTGAATCGCTGCTTCTACAACATGTAACAATTGAATAAATTCACTTTAGTGGCATTATTGTCTGTCTCAAAGATTATTTCCATAACGTTGATGGTTAGTTGAAAGTTAATCTTTGATAGCTGAATTATACCCTATAGCTCTATTGAGGATTCCTTCTCCTCCCCCATTTCCCCCTCTCGGAATCAGATATAGGTGCTCTTTGTTCTTTCCCTTGTACATACTTCTCATGTACCATTTCTTCTGAGTGTGAAACGAATGACATTACTCATCCTTCCTAATATTTCTGTTTTATATTTTCACAACCAGATAATTTTGTTTACTGATCTTTTCTTCTATGACCCCAAGCCTTTTCAAGATAGACTTCCCTATTATGTTTTACATTTGATTTTTGGTTTCCAAAAAGAGGGTATTGGAGGGTGAGGGACTGAGATAGGTTTGTCATTTATGATTGAACTTAGAATGTAATGGATTTGTAGAGAGATCACTATATTACCTTTCCTAAAGTTACTTTCATTCTTTGTTCTACCTTTCTGCAACACTCATTCCCCACTTCCCTTAATCTATAACGACTTTTTATTGGTGAAACTTGTAAAATAGGAAATTTGCAAAATTAGCATAAAAAAGGTTTCCCACTGTCGTAATCCTGACTTTGAAATTCTACTAAGTTTCTTTCCTGGCATGACTTCCTATTCTGCATTTAGTTACGGTATTCTTCATTATGAACTCACAATCTCTTTGGAAAAATTAAACAAATGGGTTAAATCCTGCTTCTTTTCAACTGAAATTGGATTTTATGTACATTCTCAAATATGGAATTATTCACCAACAAGGCAGACTGATTTTCATTTTATTTGAATTTATATTACATTACCATATACACATTTCTTCACCTAGTAAATCTTTTAGACCTTTCCCCCCTTTTTTTCGCACTTACAAATGTGATTGCCATCATGTAATAGGACCTTTTGGAGGCTTTGAATCAACTAGAAGAGGGGCTGAAAGATAACATCAAGAAACTAAGTTCTTTCGACAAGTATAAGCAAGAAGTTCTTCTCGGGCATCTTGACTGGTCTCCTATGCACAAAGATGTCAATTTCTGGCGAGAAAACATTACAAGCTTCGAAGAGAACGACTTGAAGGTTTTTGTCTCCCCTCTTGTTCTAGATTCTTTTCTTTTCCTGCCATTTTCTGAATCTTCACAAAGTCATTTATCAAGCTCAAATGGACTCAGTAAATATGCTTATCATGTCACTCCTACTTAAATTGAGAAATCACTTTATCCTACATAGATTTGTAACGAGTATATGAAGAATTTGTTGGTTTACATTGAAAGTGAAAGTAATGGGTGAACTATTTAATACAGATATTGAGGGTCCTAATCACAATTCTGGATAGTTCCAGTGATCCAAGGGCTTTGGCAGTTGCTTGTTTTGATCTTTCTCAGTTCATTCAACACCATCCAGCTGGGAGAGTTATAGTGACAGATCTGAAGGCCAAAGAAAGAGTGATGAAACTGATGAATCATGAGAATGCTGAGGTTACCAAATATGCCCTCCTTTGCATTCAAAGGCTCTTTCTAGGTGCCAAGTATGCTAGCTTTCTACAGGCTTAACTCGGTCCTCTCTCCATTTGCGTGCAAGTTATAATAAATCCGTCTACTTGAACACACCCCCAGTTGCTGGAGCTAAAAGGGGTTTTGTTCATTTTATTTAAGTAATTATCTTCTTAAATTTTTGGTGTGAATCAACAAGAGATTTTATTCGTTTCTTCGCATTCCCAGAATGTTATTTGGGCATATTGAATAAAGTCACCACCAGGTTTTCATACCTTGTATCTTACCTTTTGTTGTGTATTGATTTGAAACTGAAGAGATCTCTTTGAGATGATGAGTTGAAAGCAAAGTAGAATTTTCTATTCTACCCTTTCATTCTAACCTCTTCAACTGCTAAGTTTCTCTCTTTTCTTCTAAAGTGTATCCAATTGACAATCATATTTAATCAACCAACGCATACGACCTTTGACGTAGAATCGAGTCTTTTAGCTAGCATTCTCAGCATCAAAGGGAAGATCGACAAGGTGATCTGCCCTTCCCCATTCGTCCTTTAATAAGATGAATCGATGGTCAAACACTGATTGTTGTTCGATAGGTTCGTTCTTTCGTGCTTCACAAAAAAGAAAAAAAATCATTGCTTGGGAACATTCTTGAATGTCTCAAATAATATGAACAAAACATACTTTGTTGATTTTCCTTTATTTGCTGAAGGTAATTGATGAAATTGAAAGTGGCAATGGGGCAATTAGATAATTTGGAATAATTGTAAGGAGTTTATTGAATAAAAGCACAAGTTTAGGTATGTAAAATTATTGAAAAAATGAGGAATTTTTAGGTACAAATTGGAAGAGAATTTTAACACGTGACCAATATAAATGACCGTTGAACTAAATACTCATTAGCAAGAAAATCATGATTTTTATAGATATTTTTTAAGACAATATTGATCATCCATCTTTAGAAAAATACATTTTCTAAATAAATAAGTGTATAGACTTATTTTATTATTTATATTTTTAGGATAATCTAAATAAATAGCAACTCCTTCAATTGAATAACATCCCTTCTCCCATTAAATTAATTCTAAATAACCCTAAATTAAACTAAGTGTATGAGTAATAAAAGATAGTGAAGGTGAAATAAAAGAACAATTTACAAAAAGCTAGCTCTATGGACATATCAATATCTCTATAGATAATTTTACATTTCTATGAGTTCGATATTAACACGAGAGATTAATCGATATTTAATATCTAGAAAATACTCATTGATTTCCGAAACCATCTGTTTCTTTCATGGTTGCCAACATAGATTTATAGAAGCATGATTATTCCATAAACACAAAAACAATCTTCAACCTCAGTTCCAACCAAGAAGCACCCATTTTTAGTAACATCAAAGAAAACAAAACCAAGATCAATTCAACAACCTTACATGTCCACAGCCACACGTTTGTACAGTTTCGAATCCAGTCTTGGAGTGGCCACAGCCTCCACCGGCGTCTTCATGTACGACACCAATCCAGGGCTCTCTGACATGTCGATCTCCTCCGCCTTCTTCCCCGGCTCCGGCTTCCATTCAAAGTGATGAAGTAGATGCCCCAACATTGATGTCACCAAATTGATCCCCAATTGAGCCCCTGGACAAACCCTCCGCCCTGCTCCGAACGGCAGCAGTCGGAGATCGTGTCCTTTCATGTCTACATCCTCCTCTAAGAATCGCTCCGGCCGGAATTCCTCCGGGTTCTTCCATACTGCTGGGTCACGTGCTACTGCCCAGACGTTCACGTGCACGTTTGAGCCTTTGGGGATGTCGTAGCCGCCGATCTTGACGTTGGCGTTGGATCGGTGTGGCAGCATCAATGGCGTCGGTGGATGTAATCTCATTGCCTCCTTTACGACGCATTGGAGATATGGAAGATTTGAGAAATCGTTCTCTGTCATGATTCGATCTACTCCAATCACTTTGTCTAGTTCCTCCTGGACTTTCTTCTGTACTCTAGGGTTTCTTACGATCTCTGCCATTGCCCATTCCACTGAAATCGCTGTCGTGTCCATGCCGGCTGTGATCATATCCTGCATCACATTCGCATCAATTAGAGATCGAAATCATCTAACACTGCTCTTCAACTTCACTTCACATAGCTTAATAAAGACCAAAATCATTCCAGGAAAGATAAAGGAAATAGCAAAACGTACCCAAAGGAGACCAATGATAGTATCTTCGCTGAGATCGTACTTGTCCTTGAGAGTGAGGAGAGCATCAACGAAGTGATTTTTGACATTACCGCTGAGGTTGCGAGCTGTGGTATGCTCTTCCATGATAGCTCGAGTGAGGCGGTCGCGACGGGCGCCATGCTTGGCAAAGGCTTCCTCTTCGAGAGGGAACATCCAACGGAGCCAAGGAATGTGCTCAGCCATGGCAAGGGAGGCGCCGAGCTTGAGGCCATTGGCGACAATAGCCTTGAATTCCAAGCCCTGTTCGTCCAAAACTCCATTGGAATTCACAAATCTCTTCCCAAATGCAAGCCTTGTGATGTTGTTGAATGAAACTGCTCCCAGAAATTCCCGAAGCTTCAAACTCTTTCCATACTTCTCTGATTAACCAAAATAATAATAATAAATAAATAAATAAATAGTTCGTCAAATTCATAATGTTTTTGTCCCAATTGTTGAGATTAATTTAGAAAATGAATTAACAAAATAAATGATAATTAAAAGTTTTTATATCGACCAAAATTGGAGTTTAAATTGATATACAATAAAATTTAAAATTTAAATGGATAAAATAATTAGTTTGAAGTTTTTAAAAACAAATTTGATAATTTTCTTTTAAAAATAGATCATTGTTATTGAAACTTGTGAACCATGGCACATTCAACGGTATTCATAAAGTTTAGTTTATGTATAACACTTGGATTTATTAAAATTAGTTTAAATATTAAAAAAAAAAATAGAATTAAAAAACCAAATTCAGTTCTCTCATTTTCTCACTGACAAAGACTTATTAATTTCCCTGGCTGGACATTTCCTCATTTGACTTAGTCAACCTATTAATTATTAATAATTTAAAACAACATATAGTAAACTAAGATCTAATCTTATAACGTCTACATATATATATATATATATATATATATATATATATATATATATATCATATAAATCATATATTAAATTGGAATCTAGAATTGTGTGACGACACCATTAATTCGTTTTCCCATTATTCTGGATCATTTATCAAATTGTTTCAAATCTCAACTTTTATTTGAAATTTTATAAGGTTTTTTTTTTTTTTTTTGAAACTATTATAATAATTTTTTTTTTGATGTGAACGAATCCACAAAAATAAAATAAATGTATCTTGAGATTCACCTAGATTATTTGATTCCAAGAATGTACAGTCCACGACTTCACTTCCTTTCGCCTCAAACATAATGATGAATGACTGAAATTGTAAAATCTAGAGATACGTGAAACTCGAGAGGGTCACGTGGTAAACTAAGTTATAAAAAATAACTCCTACTCTTTCAACTCTCTGAACCAAACACCCTTCATTTTTATAGTCTAAGAGCTTGTAAAATGGCCAATGGTAGGTGAGCTACCCTTAACAAAAACAAAACTAAATCAATCTTATTATTTATTACCACTCTTCTAATTATATATATATATATATATTAATTCCGTTTTGCTTCTAATTTCTACAACCACTAAAAATATTTTAAATAATTAATTAAAGAAATTTACCAGGATTAGTGCAGTGGTTGAAAACATCTTCAACCATGGCGGAAACTTCATCTTCTCTAATCGGCCTCAAAGATTCAAGTCGTTTCGGAGAGAAGAGTTCAATCGTACAAACTTTCCTCACCTTCACATAATGCGGTCCATAATCAGCCCAAATCAAATCCTTCCCGTCCCGGCTAAATTTCGCCGCCGATCGGCTCCGGTGACGGTCCGCCAGGCTCTGGTCGTGCTCCTTCAGAACCTCCCTCGCTAACTCCGTGTTCGACACAACCACGTTCAACGTCGACCCGAACCACACCGATATGATCGGACCGTACTGATTCGCCCACTCCGCGTAGCATCTGAACCGGACAGGTTTAACGTCGTATAGGTTTCCGACCACCGGAAGCGGACGTGGCCCTGGAGGAAGCTTGAACCGGAGACGGTTGTAGATTTTGTAGAGGAGGAGAAGGAGGAGGAGAGAGAGAGGGATGAGAGAGAGAACCATTTTTCTTTTTTGAAGAATTTTTGGAGCTGAGGGATGAGGTTGATATACGACTTACGAGGAAAGGGAGTTGGTGGAGTGATGACTTTAACCCTAATTTTGGAAAATTTAGGGTGCCATTTTGCTTATCTTACCTAAAATTATCTTTTTAACTTTAAATGCTTTTTTTTTTTTTCTTCTTAGTTTTGTAACATTTTTCTGTTCTTTTTTCGTTTTTTTCGCTTTGTAACTTTAAATGATCGAGTATATAGTATCTAGTATATAACATAGACCATAGAGTATCTTCCATCTTGCATCAAGTGCGCAAATGATTTTGAGAAACGAATTAGTAAATTCACAAAGTGCTAACGCAAGCAGGATGCCACTTTTCAATCACTCTTAAATTTGGACAATTTTTCATTTGGGCCTCCAAAAGAAGATCATCCTACAAATCACCCTTTAATTTTCTTTTAGGCAACTTACAAATGACTCATCTTTTTTTTTTTTCAAAATATAGTTATTACATTAAAATTACTTATTCATTTATTTCTTTTCTTTGTTTATGAATATTGAATTGTAACACCTTGAGTTTAGGAGGGGTCATGAATGAATCAATATCATGTATATATATATATATATTAAAGTTTAACTTTAAATTTGGATAATTGTTACACAATGTCATGGTGAGATTTAATTTACCAAGAAATCGTTGAAAAAACTAGTCTCGTATATGATTTGTCCAATGAATTATCAATCTATAAATCTATATAACTATAAATTATCAGAGGTCCAAATTTCCAATCCTATATTTGTTACACCATAGAAAGAAATTGAAAGTTTAGTAAAAATTAATTTAAAAAAATTGATTTGACTTTCAAATAAAAAAAAAAAAAAACAAATAGTGGAGCGTGTATTGCACGAGGTGTTGGAGCGGGTGGGGGTGGTCCATGGATGGTGTAGGTAAGGGGTAGAATTGGAAATAACTAAAAAGAAAGAATGAGTTTGTTTGTTGGGAGAAAGTGAAAGAGAAGCGGTGCGTGGACGTGGAGGAGATAAAGAGGTTGGTGAGATGTGTGGTTGTTGTTCATGAGCTATAATCCAACGCTCCACAGATCACCCTATACTTTCATCTTTAACCACTAATCTTTCGACACGTCATCTTCCAATTCAATATTCTTCCATGTTTAACAATATTAAATTACCAAATTTTCCTAATTTTACTTAATTAATTCCAATTATTTACTTATTATTTTTTTTTTAGTTTTAACATTTTAGAAGATAATTGATCCATATTTTTTAAAATACACATGTTTTATATTTTTTTATTTGTTTTTTTTACTCATCAATTGACTCAACATTTATGGATAATAATAGAATGATACAAATAAATCCAATTACTTGATTTGGTACTTCTCTATTTTTGTTATCTCTACTAATATATATTTATATTTAGATGGTCAATAATAAAAATGAATTAAAAAATGTTTGGTAGGAGAAAATTAGGTAAGTGCTTTAGCTAAAACTACTTTTTTTCTTCTAAGTATTTCTAAATTTAATTTCAGAATTAAAAAAAAGAAAGAAAAGAAAAGCAATTTTAGCCCAAACCTTTTTGTCTATGCATTAATTTTCTTGGCATAATTCCAATACCATAAACCTCTTATTTTTCCATGAAATTCTCCTTAAAAACCTTTTAAATGATATGGACCCTACAGCTTTCATTAAATTGATTTCAAAATGTTTTTTCTATTATTTTAAATATATCTATATTCTTGCAATTTATTTTTGTGTTCTCTTCTATTTTTCATAATAATGTTAAAAAGAAATTATAATTAAAAAAATACTTAACCCATTTTAAAATTGACTACACAAATGTATGTATAATAGATTGTTTTGACATAATCTAATATGTCAAACTAGCTAATTTCTCTATGTATGATTAATGATAATGTTGCATAAGTGATTAGACATGGATTAGGATTAATTGTTATCAATAATTTTGGACTAAAGGCTATAACCGATATAAAATAGGCACACAAGTGACAAAACCAAGAAAATAACAAGGTTCGGGCCAAAAATAGCACCTTAGATCTTGGGGGAGGGTTATCTTGGGTTAAGGTCCAAATCAACATGCTTTGCCTAAGTTAAGGTTTGCCTAGAAAATAGTTAAAGTGGCATGTTCCGTGCATCTCGACGTAAATCCTCACTCAAGAACCAAAACTAAAAGATTCAAGGAGAAGTCGAGCCCTAAACCAAACACGAAACAAATGGCATGCGAAAGCTACCTAAAACCCTAATTTGGAATAATCTCGATAACAATTCCACTAAATACATTACTCATATTTTTATTTTTCAAAATTTTAATTATGAAAAACTTTTGTTTCATGGGTTTTATGCAAATAAAAAGGTGAACTAATTAGGACAATGATGAAACATGAAAATAAAAAAGGGAACAATCAACTTTACCAAATCTTTTTTGACATTTAATTATTTTTGGATGTAAATGAAGTGATTGATCCATTCACACTTTACCTCTAACTAAATGTAAATGTGCCATATTTTATTTATATTTATTGCCAATATAATATAACAAATTTAATGCTTAAAATTTTATTTATCACTAAATTTTCCTTCTAATTTTAATCATTGTGTATACTCTTGTCACATTCAAAATGTTTTATTCCAATTTTAGTACTCATGTTGGATTTTTCATGAATCATTTTGAAATAAAAGTAGAAAAAAGATAAAAATTTACTTAAACCTAATATTCATTAAAAAAATCTTATGAAAATTGGATAAAAAAATATAAAATAAAACATTGAATCAGTAATTTTTAAGCAGGTGGAAATGGAACAGTAGGGCACTTAAAAATTTGAGGGTTGGGTAGGGATGGTTTGAAGAATGAAAGTGTGGGTGTGGGTGGTGGTGGACAGACCATGGCCCTCCATTCTCACTCCAATATATCTTCATTTATTATTATTATTATTATTATTATTATTATTATTATTATTATTATTATTATTATTATTATTAATTTTTAATTCAAACTCATACCTACCCTCACTCTCTCCATGTTTTAAGCTTTCAATAGAAGCCTCCTAATTAAGAGAAGCCCAAGGATTGACAGATGATATTGTGGGGGCTAAAATCTGGTTTTTACTATTTTATTATTTTCAAGATTTTCATTTTTGTATAAATTATATCCTACCTTCACTATTTTTTATCTAATTGTTAATTATTTTAATTTCAAATATGTCCCTTAACTATATATATATATAGGGTTTAGGGTTTAGGTGTTTAGGCCCTAAACCTTAAAATAATATATATATATTCTGAGGAATCATTACGTCATTTCACACTCGAATCACAATTCATTGCTTACCATTCTCGTTGTTCTTATCTTAATTCTATATAGACCTTTTTTTCCTCCAGAATAAAAAACATTTCAACATTCCTCTAAAGAAAAAAAAAAAAACTCAATTTACGCTATAACATTGGAAGTTGTCTCAATCTTAAAAAACATTGGCCCAATCCCAACCGATGGTTCAACATTTGTATCAATCTTAAAAAACATTGGCCCAATCCCAATCCCACGCTATACAATCTTAAAAAGTTGTATCAACATTTCTCTAAAAAACATTCTTACCGCATAAGCATAGGCTAGAAGGTTCCAATCCCAAGCGATGGCCCAGGTGGGAGAGGTGACGCTCCATGGCGAGGGTGGCAACAATGGCCTGAAGGGTTCCCAAAAAGCAAACCAAGGTGGTGAGAGAAAGATGAGCTGTGTATTTTCTCAAGGGTTATGACTTGGAGGATGAAGAGGGCTGCCCAAGCCAAAGTGAAGATGATGAGCAAAATGGAGCCTTTGATGTACTCTCCCTCGTTGTGGTGGTTGAGCACGGCCGTGGACGGTAAGTTCGGTTGGCGGCCGTGTTTTGTCCTCAGAAAGTTGACGACACTTCCTTTATAAAATGTCATCAACATGGCTCCACCTAGGGTCACTATTGTTCCCAAAAACTTTGCTAGACATCTCACTCTTTTCAAGTCCAACTTTTCTATCCTGATAGAACAACAAAGAAATAAGATTATAGAAGTTTGATTCAATAAATTAGTGTGTTCATTCATATTTGTACACTTTTTATTATTTTATTTGGTACGAGAGGACGACGGTAACTGAGGTTTAAAGTACTTGCAAATGACTGCCATGGCGAATGTCATTGAAGGAAGCATGTTGCTTTTAGCGCAAGAGATTGTTGGAGATGTCATTTTTAGCCCCATGTAGTATAAGTTTTGATCTATCAATAGCCTGCTGAGACAAAGATCAATGCCATGGAAGATACAGAGGTCACAATAAAGGTAAACTTGAGATAAGCATTTGATTATTTATTTTTAAATTTTTGAAAATTATGTCTGCAAGAACTTCTTCCACATCTAAATTTTATGCTTTGTTTTGTACTTTTTACCAACAACTACAGAAACAACACACCCAAATTTTGAAAACTACAATCTTTTTTTATAATTTATTTTCATTTTGAAATTTGACTTAGAATTGAATTTAGTCGATAAGGATGAAAATCATAGTACAAACGGAAAGAAAATATATATACTTAACTTTCACAAACCAAAAACAAAAATAAAATGGTTACCGATTATTACTAATTATTTTAAAATCGACTAACAATAATCTCAAACAAAGCCTTATTTATACAAGTAAAAGACAATATCCTTTTTGTGAAATTGAACAAAAACAAAAGTTACTGTAACGTTGTATAAATATATGATAGCAGAGAAATATGATAAAACAACACGTTTTTTTCTGTTTTGTTTGAAGATAAAATTTAAAAATATAGTGTACATATATGCACCTGTCGAGCACGAAAGCAAAGGGCGCCATGACAGCAGTGGCAAAGAGATGACGTAGACGACAAGAACGTAGTGATTCATTCAATGATTGAGGGCAATGGCAGAGAGGATGTTCATTCCGGCGTAGCTGAATTGGAGGGAAGATGACTGCGATGTAAGGCATTGCATTTTGGAAGAAATGATTGAATTCTAACCAAAGGTACTAAGGGAGTTGCCACAAAGAGAAGTGGAAACGATCGATTTGTGACAAATATGAACAAAAAGCTAATATTCAATATATATTATATTTTTTAGCAAATATGAGCAAAGAGCTAATGTACTCTTGTTCAAAATGATAAACTTGCACCAGTACAACGTTGACATTTAATGTTAGTCAAAAACTGATATTATAAGGGTACGGTGACATAGGAGTGACTGATATAAAAGAACGTGTTATTGTAGGTGTTCAATGCCGATCACGACCATCTGACATCGAAGAGTACCTGAAATTAAATCATCACTTGCTTATTGAAAAAATAAACAAATTGTTTTACGCATACTCGAAAACCAATAATATTTATCTTTAGGTTTATTTATTATTCTTTTTAAAACGTGGTTATTTCACACCCATTTGTTTCTATTTTTTTTTCCAATCTAGGCAAAACTCTCATCTTCTACTCCACCATTTTCATTCTTCAAAGTTCTCTAACTCAAACGGACTAACTCATAAGGTCAGTCCAATTTAAAAAGAGTGATTCATATCTAGTCCAATTTATGAAAAAGTTAGATTGAACTAGATCGATCAACCGTTAACTTTAGACAAAGCTTGGATCGAGCTTGAGCTAGACTTGAGTCGAGTCAGGCCTGTGGACTTTAGCCCATGAAGAGACTGATGCTGAAGTTGATAGATCATATTATACAATTGAAGGAAACACAGGAAACATGAGAAAATGAATAAATAAAACGATGGTGGTGGTGGTGGATGGTGATGTAAGTGAGATCTTAATATATCCTCAAAACATAAAGTTGGAGCAATTGGTATTTGGTTATATTATTAATATTAAAGAATAAATAAGAGAATGTTGTTTGGTGACATTTAGGAGTTTGCCACTCAAAGACAACCTTAGTGGAATCTTTATCAAACGTCATCGTTTTCATCCATATTTTTGTCCCACAATTTCCCACCATCTCACACTCATTCATCCAAATGTGCATGAACATGCACAATTATTCCTATATTCCAACAAAAAAAAAAAAAAAAACTCTTTTATAAATTCATTTTTAATTAATCCATCAACATTCAACCATCAATTTTAAGACGGTAACTATAGTCATATTTTTATCTACTAAACTATACAATCATTAGTGCAGTCATACACAATCAATCACAATATTAGCTAAGTGGTAGGTTAATATATGCACTATACCTTTATCTTAACGTTGAATGTTCGATTACGTTCTCTATCTGAAAAATATAATTTAATTTCTTTTTGCAATTTGTTCTTTTTGCAATTTGTTCTTCATTCTCATTCTCTAACTTCAAGGATCTTATGAGATTACATGTAGAAAACTTGAAAGGGCCAATATTAAAGGCCCAAATATCCAACCAAAAAGAGAGAGAAAAAAAAGGGGGAAATGGGGAAAATGGAGGGATTAATTGGAAATAGAATGCAAAAAAAAGGAAAAAAGAAAATAAAAAAAAGGAAGTATTTGATCAAATTCTCCTCCTCCTCATCCTCACTTTTTCTAGGCCATTTCTATGTTATTTGATCTTCAAGATTCTCTCTTTTTTATTAATAAAATTTGGGTATTTTTATATAATTAGTGAGTGTCTTGAAGCTGCTTCTTCTCCATGTTAAGTGCTTCCATGGGTGGCATAGTAATGGCCAAACCCTCTTTCTTTTGGTCAATTGCTTCTTCAATGCCTTCATTTGTTATGGGCAATTCATCTCCACCTTTCATTGCTCCATCAATTTCCTTCTCTTTGCTCTCTTTGTATTTTCCCCACAAAACAGAGTATAATCCTATTACTATCAGCACTGCTCCAATTATCCTGAAAATTCAAACATAATTATTATTATAACTCTATTATGTGTTCCAAAACTGCTCCTAAACCCTAAACAACTTTCTTCGTAACCATATTTGATTGATTCTAAGCCCGTAGAAGATCCTCCATCGAAAAAATTAAGTGATTTTACATTCTTTATAAGATAAATGAGCTACTTTTTTCGTATAACTAAAATTGAGATTTGATTGAAGAATGATGAATTTAAAGAGCCATCAAATCTGATAATTCTAAAATAGATGAATTTACTCATTTGATTGTCAATTGATTTTGAGATAAAAAATCATTCTACTTTTTAAGTGTGCTTTGAAATATTTTGTTTTAGTATTTTATATTATTCTTAAATATGAAAATTTGGAGTGAAAATTAATAATTTTGAAATAAAAAAGGGAAATGATTATTTACCCTCCAACATAAATCTTTTCAGCCAAGATGAGAGATCCCATGAAAGCAACAATCACCATCATCAATGGACTAAAAGCTGTAACAAAAACTGGCCCTTTTGTCTTCATAACCAAACCTTGAACATAATATGCCACCCCTGATGTCACAATCCCCTGTATAAATAATATTCAATATTATAAGTCATAAATTTTAATTTCAAACACGGAAATGTCTTAGATAATTATTGTCGTTCGTACCGCATATGCAGCGGCAAGAAGGTTCATGTCCCAGCCGATGGCCCAGGCCCCTGGGCGGTGCTCCATGGCGAGGGTGACGATAATGGCTTGAAGGGTTCCCAAAAAGCAAACCAAGGTGGTGAGAGAAAGATGGGCTGTGTATTTTCTCAAGGTTATTACTTGGAGAATGAAAAAGGCTGCCCAAGCCAGAGTGGCGATGATGAGCAAGATGGAGCCTTTGATGAACTCTCCGTCGTTGTGGTGGTTGACTGCAGCTGCATTGGCCGTAGACGGTGCGTTCGGTTGGTGGCCGTGCCCGGTCCCGAATAAGTTGATGACACTTCCTTTGTAAAATGTCATCAACATGGCTCCCACCACGGTCACTATCGTTCCAAACAACTTCGCTTGATATCTCACTCTTTTCAAATCCAACTTCTCCATCCTGATAGAACCACGATAATAATTATTTGAGAAGAAATAACATTGTAATAGAATGTTAAAGTAAAACTTGAGGTATAAAAAATGTGTACTATTGGCGCATGTGTTTAACCTATCTTTGTTGTTGAATGCTTTGGATATGTTATCTGGTATTGTAAATGATAGAACATATGAAAACTATTCGTATTTATGTTATTTACAACTGATTTAAGACGAATGCACTATATAAACTCTCTAACTTTATGGACATTTCTGAGTCTGTAATTTAATATCTTTTCTCTAATTATAATAAACTGCTTCCTCCTTTGTTCGTAGATGTAGCTAGCACATTGTTAGCGAAATATATTAATCTTTGTGTTCATTCTTTACCGTGGTTGATTACATAACATTTATTTATTCATATTCTTTACACTTTTTATTAATTTGTCGGTACGAGTGGGCGGTAACCGAGGTTTAAAGTACCTGCAAATGACTGCCATGACGAATGTCATTGAAGGGAGCATGTTGCTTATTGCACAAGAGAAAGTTGGAGATGTCATTTTCAGCCCCACGTAGTAGAAGTTTTGATCAATCAGTGGTCTGTTTAAGAGATCAAACGCCATGGAAGATATAAAGAAGGTCACAAAAATGATAAGATTTCAGATATTTGAAGGAATGAGAAAATAATTAGTATTTGATACTTACCCAAGAAGAGCAAGAGCAAACATCTGAATGAAAATCTTAAATGTAATCTTGGGTCTTACTTTCCTGAAAATATGAAAATGGTAATGAGTTATGGTTATACTATCGTAGAAATACGAAGAGCTACGAAGAGATTTGTTTGTGTTAAGACATGATGACGCGATAACTACGATCTTTTTAACTTTGTGTTTGAAAAAATGAAACTCGAAAGATATGTACTACATACCTCTCGAGAATAAGAGCAAAAGGTGCCATGACAGCGGTGGCAAAGGCATGACGGTAGACGACAAGGACGTAGTGGCTCATACCACGGTTGAGGGAGACAGTGGAGATGATGTTCATTCCGGCGTAGCCAAATTGGAGGGAGATGACTGCGATGTATGGCTTTGAATTTTGAAAGAAATGGGCAAGACATTCTAAGAATCCCATGGCTTTGTCAAGTTTAAAATTTGAAGTAAAGAAAGAAGAGGAAAACAATGAAGAGAGGAATTTAACACAACACAACTCCTTAGAAAAGCTTGTGAGTGTGTTTCCTAAGAGAATTTGGGTTGCAACACTAAATATTTATAGGCAATTAAGTGGAGTATTTATTATTATTATTATTTTTCTTTAAAGAATAAATTCTATATTTGCTGATGTAATTTTGAGTTGTGAGATATAATGGCTTTTTTTTTTTTTTTTTCTTGTTGATGCATATGATATTAAAGAATAAAACTTGGGAAATTAAAGGAAGAAAACAAAAAGAAAAAAAAAAAAAAAGAACATTCCCTCCATATGTTGGTTCCTTTCTTTTGATGTGATATTAGTTTTAGTGGATAAAAATATTAGTTAGTAATTAATTTATTGAAGGCAATATTTAAAACTACTAATATAAAATGTCACTTTCATAAATATACCTCCTAAATATGTTGCTCTATTTATATTTAAAATTTAGTTAAGAATGCAAAAGTTATTCCCTTTCAAGAAATTAGGATAAAAGAAAATAAAGAATAATAAATAAAAACATGGAAAAATAAGCAAAAATAAAATTTTAATTATAATTTTTAATCGGATCAAAAGGACTTATATATGATGAGCATAACTCAACGAAGACAACAACTATTTTTCTAGTTAAATTTCATACAATTCCAAATAAAAAAGGTAAGAGAAATTTACACTATAAAATAAGTTATGTTGGGTGTAATCAAATCCAACCCAATTCATGAACATATCCCTTGAGTGCAAATAATGTAGAATGACATTAAAGTAATATTTATATAATTCATAAAAGTATTGTGTATATATCCATAGAAGAAGTGAGGTGGATAATATGCTTTTAATGCATATTTATATAGATATTGAGTGGAAAAGTGAGTTTTGGAGTGGTTGGGTGAAGGGCTGGTGGGGGATTGGGAATTTACTTTGGTTATTGGGGCATTTGGTAGAATATGGAACCCCACAAAAACAATCTCTCTGATACCAAATCTAATCTCAATAATATAAGGTATGAATAATGTCTGTTCTTGAGTTTCTACCACCTTTCAAACTTTTTGTAGGAATAAAGAGAAAATAACTTATTGGAGCTTGTTATGGTGAGCTTAGTTCAACGATAATTGACATAACATTCGATTTTAGCGGTGATGCGATCAATTCTTTCATTGTCGTTGTTCTATATAGGCATATGATTTCATTTTATCTTTCTCTCTCTCCCGCTCCTTTTCACCACATAAGAGAGAATCAAGGAATATCGTCTGATCTTTCATTCAAAAGCTTTGTATTATTGGTTCATTTTTTCCTTCCTTTTCTAATTTAATTTTTGAAAAATTTGAAGGGTGTCCTTACAAGTATCATATATATAATATATGTATTTTGAAAAGACATGATTTTGTGCGATATATATATATAGAAGAAAACTTGAAAGCTTCCTTTAGAGACATACCTAGATGCATCCTAAGTACAAGTTCGATAAATTAATGTTGTCACGTAGTATTTCATTTTTGTGGTAGAAAATTAAATACTTCATGATCTAAAGTACACAAACCTAATTTAGAGACGAAACGCCCTGAACGATGACTATATAAGTAGTCTAATAAAAAAGAAATTGTCACTGAGCATAAATCAAAACAACAATCGCCACCTCAACATTTAATTTAGTCAACTTATAGTCAAATACTTATGTCAAATTTACTTCTAAGACCATAATTAATTTTACCCCATTTGTAGTGATACTATTAAAGATACATAGCCAAAACCATATCATAAATTTAAATCATATATTGTTTTCTCAAACAACTAGCTAGGTTACACTATTGACATGTAATCAAAATTGAATGGCTACCTTGGATTAAGATATTTTCATTTAAGGGCGACTAAATTAGAGGTTTATACAAATTAATTAAGATTAATTCATATATAACTTTCTCAATTAAAAAAAAAAACACATAACATATGAACTTTATAAGATCAAAGTGGATCATAAAATTATTAGAATTTTGACTTTTAATCATTTACAAATGTTTTGAATTTTAAACAGAAGACTTTTTAGCACTTTTAGTAATGGCTCTGCTGGTGTCACCTCCCTCATATTACAACTTCTAAGCAATATGTTTGGAACACAACTTTATCCCAAACAAACAAATAAATAAATAAAATTCAAGATATGTTAATATATATTACTTGCACATAAATAAATAAAAAAAAAGCTATAATTTTGTGCTATGTTTTCATTAAAGTATAGTTTGAGAAGATATTTTCTCATTTATTAATTTTTTTTATTATTTAAGAATTAAGTATAAAATATATCACATTTAAATGAAGTCTTACGTAAACCCATCATATTAAGATTTTTTGAAAAATTATTCCCACTAAATTCCACAAAATTGGATTTTTGTATCAAAACTTTTGTTTTTATGTTTAAGATAATCACAATTAATTGACTTGGTATCATATAACCTCCAAGCAGATTGGATGATCTCTACCCTAACTTTCATTTTCTTATTAATTCAACGTAAATTTGGTAACCTTTCATCGTATTCTTTCTTTTCCTTTTCTTAATGTTGGTAACTTTCATATATATATCATTATTATTTATTATAATCTTTCATCGTATATCACTGTCATCTCAATCTTTTAATATAAGAAAATCCAACGAACCAAAGTTAGGAATGTATAGGGTTACACACCAAAGTAAGACTCTTAAAATATATTTTACGATTCTTCTTTATTTATGTATATATTAGGAAGAAAAAACGAAGATGTCAACCCTAAAACTCAACTAGCATAAGTACTCTTAACTTCGAGATTAGAGTTCAGTTCAAATATAAAATTCAACGATAAAGCTATTAAAAGCACGATGTAATATAATGAAATCAAAATAAGATTAATCAGGGTAGAGATTAAAATTACAAATAGAAAGAAAGTAAAATGATTCGAATTAAGTTAATAAATAAATTAGAGAATGAAGCGTATAATGATATCATAGTGATATGGAAGAAGAGGGGAGTTGGAATTATGTGTATTATTCATTCAAGTAATAAAATAATTAATAGAAAATAATAATGAGTGGAGCACCCAATAGAAAATAATAAGAATAGTAATAAATGGAAATCTAATCACCTCCCAATGGTGTTGACGTTGCCATGTCTTTCAAAAAACACAATAAAAACACTTGGAGAGCCCTACCAATTATACAACAATTTGCTCTAAACAATCTATCTCTTCGAATGTCTTGAATATGTTATTTGACGTTTTGAGTGTATCAAACATATGTATGGTTTTTTCTAACCTGCACTTTTGAACTACTTTATTGCCTCCGACCCTTGTTATATATTTATATATCAAGCAATATATCACTTTTGGATTCGATATGTGATGAAGGGAGATATTCGAGTTCGTCTACAGACCCTACTACCTCAAGTATATATTGTTAGAAAAAGTGATAAAACATATGGCTCTCACTAAATTATATAGATACTATGCTTATGTTCTACATTATGGAGATATATTTTTAAAAGAGCTGTCAATATATACGAACAATCTCATCCTTACATACATCTATTCCTGTGTAATGTGTTTTTGTTGTTCTTGGAGATAATAAAAATAGTTTTAGATCTTCTTACTCATATATGTAGCTAACACTTTGTTAGAGAATTATGTAAATTTGTATATACGTTGATTTCTTGTCAAATTTTGTCCGTAAGTATTTGATACGTCGAGAAATTATCTATCATTTTATAGTGTATAGTAAATATAGGTAATATGAAAAGTTATATCTATAGGATCATCTTATGTGATCATCACACACACTCATTTGTCTTTTGTTTTAACTTTAGGATGCTGACGTGAGTCAGCTGTAGTACTCAACTTGCCAAACATAATGGATCCTCAGACAGTGTTTGTTTATTATTACAACGATGAATCTCATCATCTTTTCTTTAACCACCTTCATCTTTTTTAAATCTTTTCTTTTTAATCAATATCCAAATTTATTCTTTCTTTTAAATTTCACTTAAATGTGATGTCAAATTGAAAGAAATTAGTTGTTGTTATGTCTTGTCAAAATGATATATAATACAATATTGTTATTATTATTATTAAAAGAACAAACATAATCTATATCTTCTAGAGAAAAGTATATAGCCCTTAGGACACTATTTTCTTTGTTACTAAAAGTATTTATACGTACTTGCACGATTTCTTTCATTATCCAGTCGATACGAGAATTTTGTCTATATCATACTAATCATGACACTTACCGATGCTATGTCCAAATCAATTTCATGATTGTACCTCATTCAATGTCAAGTTTGATAAGTAAAAACGAGATTCATTATATAAATGTGGCAAGGAGTGCATGATCAATTAAATAGATGTCTTGGAAATATGATCTATTAGTTGTTATATAAAACTTTGAAAGAGCATTTTTTTCTTCTTCTGAATTTAACAAAATTTATAAGATGATATGAAAAAGTCGAACTTCTTACCACTTAAGCTGTAGACACACACTGGTATATACCTATTAATATAATTGGTCTTAATAAGTTGAGTTATATTGAATTAAACTTTGGGAGTGCAAAATGGGAAATAGTTCGTGGGACCATAAGAGCAAAGAATGTTGGATTTGTGTGAGGCATGAGCTAGCAATATAATCCATGAGTATGTTGGGAACAATAATCATTGGAGTTGTTGTCTTTTTTCTTTCATTTTTTTTTTTGGGTACTCCAAGTTGATTTTCTTGGACGGTAGGGTGTGTAAGATTCCACTAAAAAAACATACGTTGGCTTCAACTTAGAGTTTTTTTGATGTACATGTCAAGAAATTAGATGATTCTCATGGGACCTCCTTCTCTTTGGCTGTCTCATCTATTTCTCGTAAGATTTTAAGCATAAAATTGAGTTTTTATTGTCCAAGATTTTCATGGGTGTTGTTGGATACAACTTGAGGGAGCGTTTGAAGATAAGATATGGGAGGGGAGGGGAGGGGAGGGGAGGGGGGGAGGGGGGGCGGAGGGGAAGGAACATACATGGTTGTTGTATTTGAGTCCTTCAACAATTTTATCCATGAAGTTTGCTAGGAGTAGAATTCTAGACGTAAAATCTTTTTCAATTGTTTTTATAAAGTATGGAGGGTGTGTCCCGTCATCTTTACTATAGAATATTACCAAAAACTTTGAAG
The DNA here is from genome assembly GCA_037974625.1 of Cucumis cinereus. Lineage (NCBI taxonomy): Eukaryota > Viridiplantae > Streptophyta > Magnoliopsida > Cucurbitales > Cucurbitaceae > Cucumis > Cucumis cinereus. The sequence goes on from JBBPDJ010000017.1 coordinate 14,241,523, forward strand.
ATAAAATCGTTGAATTTGAAATTTTAGACAATCCTAAATATAACATACATTTGATATCAAACCTTAGGGAGTGCATGTTTGTGCACTCTAACTCAAAAGAGAAAAATAAAGTGCATAGAATTAGATAAAAAAAAGAAAAATGAATCAACCCCATCTTGATTTCTTGTGACTAAGGTCATATTAGTGATGTAATTCCTTTGACACAAAAAAATGAATCGAGTTCGTTGGGGTCTCTCTAGACCGAAAAAATGAACCGAGGTGGTCTTTTGGTGTACGTCCTTAATTAATTCTACTTTGATTTCAAACATATACATCAAACAAATGTAATTTGATAATGATCTCAAGTGTATTAAAGATGTGTTCTTCAACAACCTAACCCATTGGATTGCCATGTAAATAAGACAACAAAAAGTAAGTACTAAGATATGTGCACAAAGTGACGAAGTAATACATGAATATGCTGATTTCATTCCTCCTATAACACAATTCTAAAAATGAAAAAATAAAAAATAAAAATAAAGAAAATCACTTCGTAAAAGACACCGAAAACAACAAGAATCAACATCAACAAAAAAAACTAGGTTAAAAACTAGGTATATGTCTTTTTGGATATTGTTACATTTGAAAACTATTATATTCTAATTCTACCATATATAGTTTAGTTTGTGAAGTGGAAGTTAGGTTTAGGTTTCAATAATAGTCCCAAAATTTGTCATCCAAATCTAACATGAATGATGCCTCCAAAGTTTGGAACCTTATGTCCTCTCATCAACATACTCTATATTTTTACTTTACACACACCAACAGAGAATAATATGAGGCTTTCACTACTTAGCTTGTCAAGGACAATAATGGACTCAAATTCTCATTCCAAATCAACAGCTCTTAACAAGCCAAGTTGTGGCTTTATTTTCTCTTCATTTTGCCTTTTAAAATGTATCATCAAACACAAAATTATATGACTAATTACATCCTCACGAGACTTTTTAATCAAAGATATATATGTCTTAACTAAATAAGTTTGATATACATTTAGTCAGTTAATTGTCTTAACGTTTATTGTACGTCTAAGTGTTAGGTACAATTAACGAACTTTGATCTCTATGGCCCATCTAGATTTCAGTTGTCATTTTCTTATTATTGGAACATGAAACCTGTCTAAGTATATATTCTTATGCTCCAAGTCTCTTCCATCTCTTGATAAGAACCAAGACATACCCTCTCTTTTGTACATGGTATTATCATGTGTGGCCAAGAGAGATCTAGCAGATAAGGTTTTTTTTTTGTTCTTTCGCGTAAATTATTACTTTTGAATTAATGAAGCTTTGTCAAAGTGAACGTAACTTCCAACCGTAACTAAATTTTTTAATAAATACTCTTATATTCTCTAAGTAACCATCTTTTATGGTATGCTATCTGGCAAAGAGAAATCGAACAAATAAGTGTATGTGTTGCACTACTTGGAAAAAATGTTTTTCAAAAAGTCGTTTTCATTTAAACATTTTTAAAATCAAACACACGACAAGTCTTCTTTTCTTTGAACGTAAAATATCTATTTTCTATCAAAACGAAGAATATATATTTGTCAAAGTGAACATAACTCAACTATAATTAACGTACTAAAAAAAATGTGATGTTTTGACCTCAACCTCATTTTTTTTTCTTAAAGTTAAACTCCATATCACACACTTGTCGTTCACACTAAAAAAAAATCTAATCACGAAGAGTTATCAAGATATTTTAGAAACAATGAATTGAAATTATTATATTGGGATATATTCTTTATGTTCTAAATAATAGCTCACATGCATGCTCGATCGAGGTCATACAAACTTTATCATACCTTAGTAATTCAACTTTAGGACATATTAGGAATATAGTACTTATGGTAGATCCAAGGTCTTTAAAATGTGATGTCTTGACCTCAACCTTATTTTTTTTACAAAATTATTGTGGACGGAAACTACGTCGAAACAATATCGATATCGATAAATATTTCTAAAAAAATTAATAAATAAACATTTTAGGTTAAGTAAACTAGTTACATTTATTGACATTTTGTTGCCGAGGAATGTAATTTTTACATTTTTTTTTCGATTAATGTAATTGAGTTTCTTTTTGGCCCATTTTAACTTCATTCTATCACTAAACCTACAAAATTATAAAACTAATGCAAAAAATCTAAGAGCGACTTTGAATTAAAGCGAATCAAGATAACACATTTTCGGTATTTTCACATGCACGAGCATTGTTCACACGCTCAAAGAGTTCATCTTTTCTTAATAATTATTTGTGAGGTACGCTCTAATTTATTACTATATATATATTTTTTATTTCTTTTAAGAAATTCTCTAGCAAAAATATGTTAGCTATATTTAATTTTGTATTATTCTAATTTAGCTTTCTCACTTGTCCCTCCTAAAGTTATGTTTTATTTTCCTCAAATTATCTTTTTAACTCTTCACTTTCTAATTTAGGTTCCTCGCTCTTATACATTATTTCTCTAATTAATATTCCCTAATTACTGTCATATTCTTTCTGACGTCATCTCTCTAACAATATTATTTCTCTCTACTTAGATATCAGCTTTTTCAAAAATTGAAAAACATAAATTGTTTGGTGTTTTTCTTTTAAAATAAATTTTTTTATATAAAAAAAAATCGAGATGAATTAGAAAGTCATATAGTTGGGGATGCAAACATAATTAAATTGCAAATAATTGAGAAGAGTTCGATCATACCTTTGTAAGTATAATCCCAAGCACAACTTATATTACACCAACATCGGATTAATGTATGAAATGATAACGGTTGTGGGTAAATTTAGACCGAAGGACATAATCAACATCTAGCGAAAACAGAAACAACAAAATAAGAAGATATCTTGACTATATTCAAGAAGAAAGTAGAAAACTTAGGACCAAAATGAGCCTAAAAGAGTAGCAAGCCCAAGCCAGTGTGCTTAGCCTCAGCCAAGGTCGATACCAAACCTCACAAAATGTCTAAAGGGACATGTCTCACGTATGTCTCGGCTTAATGCCAGATCATCTTAGGCTCAAAGTATAGCTAAAAAAGGGTGTCCAACCTCAACCTTGGCCAAGATCGAGCCTAAAAAAATACCAAATGGGACACGCTCCTGACACACTTCACCTATAATTAAATACATCGTTGATAGTTGTGGAGAAAGGAAGTTATTCTCCACTATTCATACACTCTTAATTTGATGCACTTATTTAGTGTTTTGAACTAACAAAACATATAATACAAAAAAACAGCTTTGTTTGGACAAGTTGGATAAAAATCATGCTTTTGAGGGATTTGATATGCAGCAAAGAGTGAACAAACCCTAATTAATTAATTAATTAACCATGTGTAATCTATGTTTGAGCTCTATTTGATATAAAACATATGACATATGTTCTAGAGAAGAGAGGTTGTGATAAATAAAAAAAATAATCAGAATCATGAGCTCTAAGTCAACAAATAAATGTGAAAACACACTTTTTTTTAAAAAAAATATTTCTATGGATGTTATATACACACACACACACACACACATATATATATATATATACACACACACATATATATGTTGATTTATGTTGGAGATGAAATTCCTTTAGCTTAATAAAGTAGCTTTATATGTAGTTGAATTTATGTATATATGACATTTTAAATCTTGTACACCTAATAATTACCACTAATTTAATTTGTATTATATGTTGGTATATTTTAATGCTTGAGAGTCATAATTAACCACTTTTCTTACTTTATATATTTTTTAAATTATTATAAATGACAAAACTGATGAAAATATTGATATATGTTGATAGACACTGATAGACATTGATAGAAGCTGATAGAAGTCTGTCAGTATCTATATATTTTTATTCTTAAATAAAAATAATTTAATTTCTTTTTGTCTCGAGATAAGTTATAACTATATGCATATATGTCTCATCAGTCATTAAGATGATATATTAGATAAGTACGAGGTTCTACCTCAAAATTCAATTGACGATGCGATGAGTAACTCGTTTATCTTTTGAAAATTGTGATCATGTTGTCTCATGTTTTTAAAGTGTGATGTCAACACCCTCCTGTAAAATATTTTTTTTACTTCAAAATTTCGTTTTTTAAACTTAATATTTGTTGGAGTTTAATGGACTCTAATACCGTAATAAAAAAATTATTTGTATCTCAAAATAATTGATCATAAAAGGAATAACCCAACCCATATCGTAGTTTTAAAAGTCACTACATCTCTTATCTTTATAATTTTAAATGTGAATCCTCAAAATAATCTATCATTTCAAGAATCTTGATATTTCATGGTTGGGACATTTTTTTTTCTTCACATTTTTAGTTTTTACTTTAAAAAACAAACTTCTTTGCTCACCAATTATTTTCTTCTTTATAGTTTATTTCCTCTAGTTATTTCGTTCATAATTAATATCAAATTTAACTTATTGGATGAATATTAGATAACATAATATTAAATTTACTATCCAAACTTTTGAAGTTGGTATTAGTAGTTTAAACGCGTTATCACATTAAGACGATTTGTAATTAAATTCTAATAACACAATTTCTTTATTAATTAATATTGATTTCTCTATTTGTAAAAGCCTTTAATAAATAAAGAACTCCAGTGATAAAGTATTGATATAAATTTATTTTATAACGTATATTTAGTAATTTGAAGTTTTGAAAAAGAACACTTTAGATTAATTAATTTATAATTATTTTAGATTAAAGTAATTAACATGTATTTGGGCCTCATAAAACTCCAATCCCCACTTGTATTAAAGAAAGAATGATGGGATATTGAAAATATTATAAATATAAAAGAAAATGGCCCAAAAATGAGTAAAAAATTATAATGACAGAGATTTCCAATTGCCTAATATTCAACAGCACTTAGTGAACAATTTGAAAAATATAATGTACCACTCACCCACCAATTACAACAACTAATATACAATAAATACAAATTATAATAATGGCATTTATATGTAGCAACCCATTTCAGTCTTTAATATAATCTCAATCAAAATCAGCAAACCTAATATATTATTAATATAAAAAAAAAAAATAATTCTATCTCTAGTTTTCTTTTTAATTTGTCGATATCATAATACAACTATTGACTTTTGAGATAATAATCGATAATTAATATTATTCTAGAAACTTGATGAATCATGCAACATAATATAATGATGCCATTCTAACAAATGTATGGCTTCGTACACATTGGTGATGTGAGCAACAGATAATCATAATCGATCTTAAATGGATTATTGGACCCATATAAACCTAAGTCCACTTTTAATTCGACTTTGATCCACTGCATATAACAATTAATTAGTAACTCTGAATAGTATAATCAATTTTATTGATTAACTAGTTTCTAAATTAAAATATACCCTAATTTTAAATTATGAATGTTATCACTAAAGTTTATATGGAGCACAATAAGTTAAACACTGCTAGAACACACATAACACAACAATGGTAGAGGTTTAACTTTATGTCATATATAAAAAGGATTTTTGTGACAAGGATGTTATGATTATCCCTATATATTGCAATTAACCAAAGTACTAAAGAATATTATAATTTTTAAATAATTAGGCCTATATTAGGCTTTAACCATCCTCTTTTCTGTCTAATATAACATAGAAAATTCCCCTTGCCCACCTCAATTATTATTCCATGCTTTTTGTTCCCTCTCATCTACTCCACATAAAGATATATATATATATATATATATTAAATTAAAATAATTAAACCATCATTTCATGTTCTTAATTTTTTAACTATATGTTCCTTTATATATATATATATATATATATATATATATATATATAAATATGCTTAATTAATCTAAACAAAAAAACCCTAAATTATTTTGTCAAACATGTGGTTTAATTTCCTGGATTCCCTTTTAAGTAAATTATAATTTAAAACAACACTGTCATCCACTATATTATATACTTACCACAAAGGCTAATTCTTTCCTTTATTTCCAAAATAATCCAAGAGGTTTTCAAAAGCAACACGTTCATATATATGCCTTTAAAATGGGCTTAGTCATGAGCACTACCAAAGGAAAGTTATTAGAAATTACGTCTAAAATTTTCATATTTCATAATTAAACCCACTTCTAGCAATTTTTGTTATAATACAGTTTTTCTCGATGCTTTTTAGTTGAGATATCCACTTTGAGATTTGAAAAAAATCGAACTTCTTTTTATCACACATCCAAAGTATTGATCTTTTTGAGCGAATAAAGATCGAAAATTCTTTTAAAGGTTATTTGTGATGTTGATTAATTAAAGAAAGACTAAAGTTTAAGCTTTAAAATGTGGCCACCAAATACAAAATGGTTGCGACAAATGATATTTGATACATAAAAGACCATTTCTGATTTTGCTTTTGAAGGGTTTGGTTTTGGCCTTTTGGGATATGAAGAAGAAATAATGTTTTATATATTTATTTCTTTCTTTCTTTTCACCAACCCATGTTTGAGTAACCGACAAATTAAACGGGGTCGACTCTTCGCGTCCCACTTGATTTACTTTTATCCAACTTTTGTCTCATCTAATGATTATATATATACATATATATATATATATAGTTGTACATTTTATTGTTCCTTTTTTAATTGAAATTAGAAAATAAGTTTTGTGTATGTTTTGCTGTCTCTAGCTGTTGTTACTTCTTCTCTCAATGTATCTACCCACCACCCTTCTCATATATAATATAGTTGTTTGATCTCTAAATTTGGAAAGTGGAAAGTGACATGGTGCAAGTCGGGTGAACTATATAGGACACAAACATTTCGATGCTTAAGTTAAATGACTTATTCCTCTTATGATTAGGGTTTTTCACTTATGATTAGGGTTTTCCTATTGCTCCTCATCTCTTCTATTTTCTTGCGGGACTACATCGTGTATGAACTGTACGATTTAGTGAGGTCGGCCTTAGTCTTGGTTAGGATGAATATATAGATTATGCTTCTGCATTGGATCAAGTTAACCATTCTTTCCTACACTCCTTCCACCCTTTGAACATGATTGGACGACTATTTTTTGTCATTATTATAGTCTAGTTCCTTTTGTTTCTTTCCTCTTTTGATGTTATCCTTTAGTCCAAAATTACTTATAACAATAGTATTTTTCACATTTGATCGATGTTGATGTTTAAAGTTCTATTGTTGTATGTAAAAAAGAGAGAGGGTAACTTAGATAGTTTGATTAAAGCATTAGTGTAGTATTTACTGAGTCGATTTTGACGATAAAGTTAATAAGTTAGTGGCAAATTTAACATCGAAATTAAAAGAAGTCTATGTTTGTCTATCATTAATAGAATATGAAATTTTCTATATTTTATAAATATTTTTAACAGTTTTATCATTTATAATAATTTTCTATTTTAAGAGCAGATATAAACTTATCGTGCTAGTGTGAGTAAGAGACAGTTGAGTACTTGGGAACGTTGGCTACAAAATACAAGGCTCCTAGATAGTGTCAATAAGTTATAAATCATGGTAGTTATCTAAAACCCTAAAATAAAACATTTTAAGCTCCATTTGAAATTAGTTACATCTTTTAAGTTTTTATTTTTAAAATCTCCAAATAATTTACTAGTTTTCATCTTTTAAGACATGAGTGTTTAGTTAAGTTTCGAAATTATAAAAAAAAAAAAAAAACAAATTTGTTAAAGTAACATTTTTTATGAGCTGAATTTTCAAAAATTGAAAATAAAAATTAAAATAGTTTCATAATAGGAATAAAATAGTTAGTACTATAAGATGGTTTTATTTTTCAGAAAAAGGAAATTATAAAAAATTCGAAACTATTATTAAATTAATTTGAGTAATACTAGGTAGAGTTGGGCTTGGGCTTAGGCAGCAAAAGCCTCCTTAAAGCCCACAAGACTTCGCAACTAGATGGCCCATTTGATACATTCCATTTAACACTTTTACACGAAAAATTCTTTTCTATTGTCTTAGATTTTGAATTATTTTGTTAAAAAAAAAAAAAAAAAAAAACTCTAATTTTTAATTAATTTTAGGGTGTGTTTGATAGTGATTTTGGTCAAAATCACTTTTGTACAAAAAATATAGTGTTTGACAATTAAAAAAAGAGATTCTAAAAAAAATAAGAAATTACTCAAAATTGATTTTTGAATTATTAGCTCTTAGTGATTCTTGAAAAATGATTAACCAGAAATCACCACCTAATTTTATATAGCTTTTGAAATACCCAAAATATTCTTTTTTTAATAAGAAAAATTTTAAACATATGAAAATCACTTTTAAGAGTATGATACCAAACATAAATTTAATTGTTTAGAAATCAATTTTACAAAATCAATTGTACCTAAATCTTTTTCTCTAAAATCACTACTTAAACTATCACTCTCAAACACATACTTAATCTTTTTACAATTTGTCCAAATTTCAAAATATTTAATTATCTCTTTATTAACTCAATTTAATTTGAGTTTGCTTTTATTATGTATTAATTTCGCTTGATATTTATTTAATGTAAAAATATTTCAAATTAATGTAGAGATTTCATTTTTTTTTTCTCTCAATATGCTTTATGTTGAAAATCTCGACCACCTCTCCAATTAGATTTTTAGTATATATCGAATATATAAGTTATATATATACTGAAAAATATAAATTTACATCGCAGATACTCAAGTTTATTTTTCTAGTGTGTTTACAAATATATTATAAATTAAAATGTAAAAATATATGCATATATTGTTTGATATATAGGACGATATATTTTTCTAGAATATTCAAATATATATCAAATGTAATAATAATAGAATAATTAAACATCAATGTAATAATAATAAATTATATTAAATGCCAAATGGAAATCCATAGTTATTTTGTGCTTAGCTTAGTAGTTATTGATATGACATTTCTTCTTAAAAGTTGAAGGTTCAATTTTCCACTTATAGTTGTACTAAAAAAATTTAAAATTTATTTGTCTCGAATTTATAAACCTCATTAAGAGATTCACTGTCATTTTATTGATTTCATAAAATAATTATCTTGAGTACTTTCACTTTCCGTCCCTATCTATTCACAATTTTAAATTGATACAATTATTTTATCGGTTGTGATTAAGTTAATTTATAAGGTTTGAGACTTGTAATGATTATAACTTGTGATTTCTTTCCTGCAATTTAATTTTTAATAAATACAACTAATTATTGATTATCAATTAATTTAATTTATATCTATTTATTGAAATTGAATATTTTAATTACTCATGTCACCGTTATAAAAGACTTTGGAAGTCCATTCATTATTAGACATAAATATTATTATAAAATACTTTAAAATTAAACTCAAGTTTATGCTTTCTTAATTGTTTAATCATAATTTATCACTTATTTTGTTTTAATTTTTAAAGATTACAAGTAAATTTCTAGTACTATCCAAGTATAAAAAGTTTTACTAACCATGTCTATTTATTATTTGTCGATAAAGAGTATTTAAGAATTATAAATATTTAATAACATCTATATGAAAGTTGAATGGCTTATTCATCAAAATACTCAGTTAACTGAATTGGGATATTCCTATTATTTCCCTTAATTTTCTTTGAATATCCAACTCCAAAAAACTGTTTCTTCACTGCCCTCTCCAATGGAAATCTCTATTCCGACGAGTTTGTTCCTCATTTTCCTCATCTGTCTTTTCCTTTTCCTTTACTTCTCAGCATCATCTAATAAATCTCGTAGCCATGAAGGTTTTACAAACTTCCCCATCATCGGAGTCTTGCCCCTGTTCTTATTGAATCGCCACCGTTTTCTGGACTGGACGACGGAGGTCCTCCGCAACTGCAGAACCAACACGGCCGTGATCCGGCGGCCAGGGGACGTGTGCGGCGTCATGACGGCAAACCCACTTGTGGTGGAACACATTCTGAAGACCCAATTTGAGAATTACCCAAAAGGTGAACGTTTGGTTACGATTTTGGAGGATTTTTTGGGGCAGGGGATTTTCAACTCGGACGGCGAAATTTGGAAGTTCCAAAGGAAAATGGCGAGTTATGAGTTCAATACGAAATCTTTGAGGAATTTTGTTATGGAGAATGTTAGAGTTGAGATAGAGAGGAAGTTGATCCCTGTTTTGGAGAAGGCGGCTTGCTCGTCTGAAACAGAGCGTGTTTTGGATTTGCAGGATGTTTTTGAGCGATTTGCGTTTGATAATGTTTGTAAACTGTCTTTTGGTTTCGACTCTTGTTGTCTCGGCGGGGATGATGATTCCGGCGCCGAGTTCATGCGGGCTTTTGATAACGCCGCCGCCCTCACATCCGGCAGGTTCTTAAGTATTGTTTTTCAAAAAAAAAAAATATATAACACGAAATTTAAGAGCAAACAATTATATATAAATTTAAGATTGAATACTAACTTAAACAACATTCTTACTATATATTTTTTTCTCTGCTACTCTCTATTCAACAGATTTAGGTATGCCATCCCTAGTTGGTACAAGGCCAAGAGGTTTTTTAACTTGGGATCAGAAAGAACCCTAAAGAAATCCATATCAGTCGTCCATAAAGTAGCAGATGAAATCATACGTTCAAGGATGGAAGATAAAACAATAACCCAAAATAAGAACCAAGATTTATTGTCACGATTCATGTCAAACAAAGATAATTCTCCAAAATTTCTTCGAGACATAATCATAAGCTTCATCCTCGCCGGCCGAGATACCACTTCTTCAGCTCTAACATGGTTCTTCTGGATCTTATCCTCTCGACCCGATATTGAGCAAAAAGTCCTCGTAGAACTCGAAACAATTCGATCACGAACGCATAAAAAAGTTGGAGAAATGTATAGCTTCGACGAACTCCAAGACATGCACTATCTCCAAGCAGCAATATCCGAGACTCTTCGGTTATACCCACCAGTGCCGGTTGACTCAAAAGCTTGCCAACGTGACGATATCTTACCGGACGGGACGTTTATCAGGAAGAATTGGTTTGTGACATACCATGCATATGCGATGGGAAGAATGGAGAGTATATGGGGAAAGAACTATGAGGAGTTTTTGCCAGAAAGGTGGCTAGAAAATGGGATATGTAGGATTGAGAGTCCATTTCGTTTTCCAATATTTCATGCAGGCCCAAGGATGTGTCCTGGAAAAGATATGACCTATGTTCAGATGAAGTTGATAGTTGCAGCTGTGATCGAGAAGTTTACGATGAAAATGGCGGAGAAGATAACTCCAAAGCATTTGTTATCATTGACGTTGAGGATGGAGAATGGGTTGCAAGTGATGGTGAAAAAGAGGCCAAACTATAATGCAAATTAGGTATATACGTAGATTTGAAAATTTAATGTGCCTCTTAAATAATAATCAGATATCGTATCAAAATAGTTATATACAAAAGTTTTAATTTGACTAATTTAGTTCCTAAATTTTGAAAAATATGTTTAGAAAATCATAACTATCATCTTAAATATCGAAAAGAACAGAACTCCCAATGCAACTCCCCTCCAAATACATAGATTTCTAGGGGGAAAAAAAGAGAGACAAAAATCCAGAAATAAGATGAGAAAATATGACAATAACATTTGCATGTGTACTAAAAAAGTAAATGTTAATATCTAAATCTTAATATCTCTGTCTTTTTCTATTCATTTAGGTTTTCGAAAATTTAAGTTTACAAATGACACTAATTTCACCCATTACTTTCGTTGATTTGTTATTTATATTTGAGATTTTTTTTTATTGTAATTTTAGAAATTACGAACTAGATACACACAAATGATTATCGAACTAGGTGAAATAGTAAGTATTGTCTACTAATTAACTACGTTGCGACAACGTTTTAATTATATGCAAGCTGAGTTTAATTCTAAAGTTAGATATCTATATTTAATCTTCAAATTTTTTGAGAAAGGGGATAAAGTTTCATCAACTTCTTTTCAAGAATATAACCACCACATAAGCGAGGAGTAAATTCAAGGTTTTCATAATTATGGATATTTTTCTATCCTTCCTCGATTGGACGGCTTTCCTCTTTTGATCTCGCTACCTACATTATAACTACTCTATTTGTTCTACTAATCAATGAAGTTTTAAGATGTATCTTTTTCGTTTCTTGAAATTTGAAAAGTTAACGGTATTACTTTACTCCTAACTCTTATCAACAAGCTATCTCACATAATTTGTGTGGATTGCTTTTTCACATATATACAGTTCATTGTAAATTAGAGTAATTCGTGGATGTAGTCCATATCTACTAGATTGTCAATCATATAATTTTAGAAAAATATTTAAAATACTAAAAAGAAGTTATCACGTGTAAATTGTATACAACCGCTCTACAACTCTCCCTCCAACACATAGAGTTCTTAGAAAAATATTTTTATGAAAAAATGTCGCAAATTGCATTACTCGGTATAAGAATTGCAAAAAGATAGATACAGTAGGTCAAATACACCCAAGTATTTTCCTTTAAATTCACATTTTACATCCAATTTTTAAAACTTACATTCTTTTAGTTTTCAAAATTGGGTCCTAAATTTAGAAACTTTAACAAAAATAGTTATCATACAATATATTCCTTAAAAATATAGGAACGAAAACATGAACGAAAACAAAAACATTATCCAAGTACCATATAACTAAATGATTAAAATTTTAATTAATATAAACTCCATGAGTTATAGCTTTTTGGACAAATTTCAAAAACCATCCCTAAAGTATGGTGGATGGAAGTTGAAACCGTGTCAACTTTCAATTATAAAAATTATTAAACGCTCAAACTCACACGTCTTAAAATTTTGACCCACAAACTTACAATAATTCTAGTAATTCAACCCTTAAATGATAAAATTAAACTCTTCAACTTACAATTGTTGGGGATTCAAACAATAATATGAATGCAAAAGTTCAATTTTTTAACACTTAAATACTCAAATTTTGGGATTGAAAATTCCATTTTAAGAATATAAGTGCAACTATCATCCTAATTTAGCGGCAACTTTTACCATTTTTTCAATTATTAAATATCATCCTCAAATGATAATTATCACTTTGACTATAATGCCCATATATAGATGTTTGATTGGTCTACTTTCCATATACCTCTTTTTTTCTTTTTTTCTTTTTCTTTTTTTCTTTTTTTCTTTTTTGGTCATTCCCATTATATATTTTCAAATAATTCACTAAAAAAAAAAAACTATATCCTTCCTTTCTTCTTCTTCTCCACCGCCTCCAATGGATATCTCTGTTCTAACACTAACACCCTTCATTTTCCTCACTTTTTTCTCTTTTTCCATTTACTTTCTCTTCTTCACTTCGACAAAATCAAAATCCAAACCCCACCAAGGCTTCAAACACTTCCCCTTCGTCGGAACCTTGCCGTTATTCTTACTGAACCGCCACCGTTTTCTCGACTGGTCAACAGAGGTTCTGAAAACCTCCCGGACGAACACGGCGGTGTTCAAACGGCCAGGGAAAGTCCACGGCGTAATCACGGCAAACCCACTTGTTGTTGAGCATATACTAAAGACCCAATTTGAGAATTACCCAAAAGGGGAAAGATTCATTTCGCTTTTGGAAGATTTCTTGGGCAGAGGAATTTTTAACTCGGACGGCGAAATTTGGAAAGTACAGAGGAAGACAGCGAGTTATGAATTCAATACGAAATCGTTGAGGAATTTTGTTATGGAGAATGTTAGAGTTGAGATTCAGAGTAGGTTGTTGCCTATTTTTGGAAAAGCTTGTGAAACGGAACGGATTTTGGATCTACAGGATGTTTTGGAACGGTTTGCGTTTGATAATGTTTGTAAATTGGCTTTTAATTATGACCCTGCTTGTCTCGGCGGCGATGGCACTGCCGCCGCTGAGTTCATGCGTGCTTTTGAGGACGCCGCCACTCTCAGCTCCGGCAGGTACTTTCTTCTCCGGCACTTCATTTGTTGAATGCTTGCTTGCTTGCCTGTGTACTCTGTGTTTGGGAACCTATGAGTCTATTATAAGACAAGTATTTAATTCAATAAAATTATGTAAACAACACACACCACATTTGCAAAAATAATAATATTATAAAATTTACTTTTGGAAGTGCTACTTTTAAAATCACTTGGTGGATGATCTTTGACATTGTCTAATGGTCCAACAGACACATTTCAGTGTAAAAACTCCAATAATTGTCACAAATTTAATGTAATTAACCTTAGTTTTGTCTCTGCAAAAACAGATTCATGTATGCTTTCCCAGGTTTGTACAAAGTGAAGAAATTTTTTAACATAGGATCAGAAAGAACCCTGAAGGAATCAATAGCCATAGTTCACAAATTTGCTGAGGACATCATCCACTCAAGATTAGAACAAAAGAAAACAACCCAAATAGAACAGGATCAAGATTTATTATCTCGGTTCATGGGCGACCAAAACAATTCTCCACAATTCCTTCGGGACATAATCATAAGCTTCATCCTCGCCGGTCGGGACACCACTTCATCAGCTCTAACATGGTTCTTCTGGATCTTATCCTCTCGACCCGATGTGGAACAAAAAATCCTCGCAGAACTGGAAACAATCCGAACAAAAGCACGTAAGGAAATTGGAGAAATGTATAGCTTCGACGAACTCCGTGACATGCACTATCTGCAAGCAGCATTATCCGAGACTCTCCGTTTATACCCGCCGGTGCCAGTCGATACAAAAGCATGTCGAAACGATGACGTCTTGCCGGATGGGACGTTTATCGGGAAGAGTTGGTTTGTGACGTACCATACGTATGCAATGGGGAGAATGGAGAGCATATGGGGGAAGGATAATGGAGAGTTTTCGCCAGAGAGATGGTTGGAGAATGGGGTTTGTAAGACGGAGACTCCATTTCGGTTTCCGATATTTCACGCAGGGCCAAGGATGTGTTTGGGGAAGGACATGGCTTATATTCAGATGAAGTCCATAGCTGCAGCTGTGATTGAGAAGTTTGAAGTGGAAATGGTGGAGAAGAAGAAGAGTCCAAAGCATTTGTTGTCATTAACATTGAGGATGGAGAATGGTTTACAAGTGATGATTAAAAAGAGAGATAGGGGTTTGTCCATTTGAGGCCCAAATTCTCATCGTCACCACAACATAATTTCTTCATTTAGCCTTTGAATAAATTAAGAAGTTTCTTTTTCTTTATATTTTCACCACTATGTCATGTGTATATAAAGAATAAGTATATTTTTATGAATTACATCAAATTATTAATTATATTTTATTTAATAATTGTGATGTAATTTTAATATTTTTTTCAATTTTATCATTTTTAATGACATTTTAAGTAGGTTAATTTAGTCTTTTTACGATGTATTAGAAGAATTTATATATATGAAAATGTTATTTAAGTTTTGCTATTAGATTGTAAAATGAAGGGTTTGACATAATAAATTTGGAATGAGATTTTCATTTGTGTTGATCACAGAGATTCATCAACCTTTACAATTCTTAATCTATGGTTGTATTCTTGAGCATTCAGGTAATTCTTGTGAAGTATTCAAACTTTAAGTCTTTATCCGTTGGTCTTCGCAATCCAATTTTAGTCTCTCCCTATGAATTTTTGTTCAATTAACTTGGGGGTTTTAATTTTTGATATTGGGGTTTATCAATTGGATTCCTAATTTTCAAATCATAGGGTTTTCTTATCATTTAATTTATTTTTAAATTGATGCTTGTTTAATCTAGCTAATATTCTCATATGTTATTATTTTTATCTTCATTAAAAGAATACTTAAATTTGTTTTTAGAAAGAGATTCGTTACGAGACATCAGGTGCACCTAGACGTCCCCACCAGGTTGGCACCCCTTAGAACCCCATCATCCTTACTTCAAAGTACATTCAATAAAAAATAAAGGAAGTACAAGATAATGTCCAAAATAAAAAATGATCACCAACCATTGAAATTTATAGATGAGTAAGAAGTAGTGTTTATAAGCTTAAATTTTAATAACCAAAACTATAAAATAAATAGCTATCTATCATTTCACTTTGTTTGTTTTATTATGATTTTTAATTTTTAAAAATTAAGCTTATAAACACATTTTTCACCTTTAAATTTCTTTCCTTTATTATCAATAATTTTTTTAATATCCTAGCTCCGACCTCTATTGCTTAAAACTTTAACGCTTTCTCTTAATTTGTTGGCTTTGTACTCTCTTGGACTTATCTTTAGCCCATCTTTTTTTAACATCATCATGTGCCTTTCTGTTCTTATCGAATATATTTTGAAGTGGGAACGATGAGGATGCTAAGAAAGTGTCCATCAGGTGGAAATTCTCGGGTACACCTATTGATCTGTTTCATATCTTTTCTCAAAAAAACTATATTAAAAGGAGTAATTCAAGTATATTTTTTAAAGATCGTGATGTCTCACCCTATTTAATTATCAAATGTGAGATCTTCAATCAATGTTATAGCCATGGAGGTGGTTGATTTAAAACACATCAATTTCCAAATTTTGTCTTTCCCCTTTCTAATCGAAGCAATTTTAAATATGATTAGACCCCTATAATAATCTTTATTCAAAGTCTCAAAGTGTCCATATCCATATATATTATAAAACTTTATTACTAATTTTTCAACTAATTAATCACCACACCATATATAAATCTAATGAAATAGTTTGTTTCTAAACAATTTCCAACATCCCTAATAGATGTTGTCAAGCTATGAGGTTGGCCCTTTTTCACTCTCCCCTTTCTTGATACATTGGTGTGAAACAATATGATATATTTAACCTTTTTCTTGATCAATTTTGCTTTGAATACATAAACCCTAGCTAAAACCATCCACACTAGCTACTACACATATTACTACTACAATACAATTTAAGCACAATTCTTTATAAAGAAAATCATATTCAATCAAAACCCTATCTTTTTCAAACAAGTCCTTGACCCCCTAATGAAAATTATTTCAAAAGTACTTAAAATTGAATTAAGCTATCTTAATTGTGTCTTCACACTTCTCTCCCTCTTCATCACCATCTTTATTCTCTATGATAATCTTCTCCTCTTCCAATGGCTTATAAGTGTAAAACCAAGCACAAATCACATAATACACAAGATTCATAACTTGAATCCCACTCACTAGCCAATAATAATACTCCAATCTCCCTCTATTCAAATTCCTATCAGGCAACCAATTATGCTCTTCCCCACTATACTTATGCACAAGATAAACCATCAATGTCCCTATATAATTCCCAACCGATATCGCTAGCCAATACAACGCCGTTGCTGTACTCCTCAAGCTCTCCGGTGACTGGTCATACATGAACTCCAAATGCCCTACCGACATGAAAACCTCCGCGATCCCATGAAGCCAAAACTGTGGTACCAACCAAAACACGCTAAATGGAATTGTTGCGGTTGGATTGTCAAGCAAACCGTGGTTTGCAGCGACTTTTTTTCGTTTGATTTCAACGACGGATGAGACGAGGGTGGCGAGGATGTTGATGGCGAAACCTACGCCCATTCGTTGGAGGCAAGTGATGCCAGAGGGGTTGTGGGTGAGTTTTCTAGCGAAGGGGACAAGGAGACGGTCGTAGAGGACAAGCCCAGTGAGCATCGATAGGATGCCAAAGATGGAGAGGGTGGCTGGCGGGATTTGGAAGGTGGGTGTTAGATGACGGTTCATTGTTCTAGCTTGTTGGATTGTGAAGCTGTGTTGGTGAGATGAGGCTGTCACTAGGAGGATTCCGGCCGCCCATATTGGCAGCATTCTAATAATGGACTTTAGCTCTTCGACTCTGTGCACGGTGGCCAGCCGCCACAGATTCGGTGGATCGGTTGTTGAGTCCGGAGTTGTTATGACTGCAGCCTTGTCCAACCACCTGAAAATGTCGCAAAAATACAAATTATCAAAGTTGTCAAAATGAACGTAGTTAAATTAACATAAAAACCATTCTAATATATATTTACTTTTGCTTCATTCAACAACGATAGGAATTGAATCATAAAGCTATCTATGAATTGATAATTAAAAGACTTGGTTTTGATAACCATTATATTTTTTTATTTAGTTTTTTGAAAATTATGTTTAATCAATTACAAAGTTTGGGTAGGTTAATAATAAAATTATGAAAATCATCAAGAAAATTATGTTAATTTTACTTATAATTTAGACATACTTGAACTGATCAGTGTGGACAAGCCTTCCTTGAACAGCAATGGCAGCATCAAGCTCATGGTTCCTATACAAAAGCTTAGAGTCATCGGGCAAATTAGCCTTTCGGTTCTTGAAGGCTGCAACTACAACCTGAGCCAACCGAACCAAAGGGCTCCCACTTGGCTTGAGTTTGTTGTAAAGTGGCGAGCCCACAACAAAAGCCACAACTGACAAGGCCATGGCTATGGTTGGAAGGCCGAACCCCCACCCCCACCCCACGTTGTCTTGAATATACACCACCACGGTCAGGGCTGTAAGAGTCGCCATTCCCATGCAAAAATAGTACCAATTGAAGAAGTTCCACGTTCGCCCCGCAATACCGACCTTCGTCATGTCGAATTGGTCGGCGGCAAATGCAACGACGCAGGGTCGAATCCCACCTGCACCGAGAGATGTGAGAAGTAGGGCGAGGTAGAGGAACATAAGTTGTGTACTGGAGGCTTGCGTGCAGTTGATTTGGGTGGGGCAAGGTGGCGGGTGGAGCGACGGCAGTATAGCGGAAATGGTGATGGTAACCATTCCCTGTATGCAAGAATCGAAACTAATAAGATTAATTGAAAAAAAAAGGTAACTCATGTACCAAGGACAATAATTAGGTGTCATTTGAACTAAATTTTTAAACATATATTATGGAATGCATGATATAAACTCAAAATGTAAGATAGTATGATATATTAATAAAATTTGTCACAACATGACAAATATTCATTGAGTAACGTAACTAGTCATGCAGTCCAACCAACAACTTAAAATTTTTATTTTAAAAATAAAGTTAGAGTAGCGGTTGTTTATCGTACGAGCTCGTAGATGATGGAGGCAAAGGTGATGGTCCAGAAGCGGCCGGCAAAGGAATCGGCAATGAGAGCGCCGATAAGGGAAGTGAAGCTAGAAGTTGCAGCAAAGTTGGTGAGAATGTTGGAGGCAGGAACAAGAGGCATGTTAAGATCTTGTGTCAAATATGTTATTATGTTGGAATGGAACCCTGAGCTTGCAAATCTATCGCACACTTCATTTCCTACAATTACAATAATTTACACACAAAGCAAGTCACATGAACACAACTCAACCGACGTAAACTTATATTGACAACTTCAAAATAAACGTATATCTATAGATCTAGTTAAATTATTTTGCATTCTGTCACACTCATTTAACTCAAATATTACTCAAAAATTGCATCTCCTTTTAACTTATGAGTACAATATAGGTACGATAAAATTGAAATACTACCATATAATAACTAAAAATGTGTTTTTAACTATAGGATCTTATTTTGTAAAAGTAATTAAAATTTGATTAGGCTAATATGTTTCCATTGTTATTCCCTAATTATTATTGATTTAGACATCACGAGAGGAGAAATTTTGTTGGCAACAATGGGACAAATAAAATAAATAAATAAACAAAAAGGCAAAGGTCAAGGTCAAAGATTTACGCATCGTCCAAATATATATAATATATATTAAAATTTATATAAAAACAATGGTGTCTTAGCTAATTACTTAATTATTAATTTTTACTCACATGCACACAATTTATTATTATATGAATATTGAGTCAAAATATCATAATAATTTTTTTATTTTGCTTATCTGGAATATATCTGAAAATATCTTTTTTTTTCTCAGATTGAAGGATTAATTTTTTAAAAAATGTATTTTTTTAGTCATAAAAAATCTTAAATATAAATGGTTTCTTCTTTCTATTAATCGATATTTATCTTTAAGAGAAAAATTATTCTCCACACAATATCAAAGCCCTTCCTTATATATATATATATATATATATATATATATATTAAATAGTTTAAATCTCACTCCCACTTTAGAAATGTTATATTCTAATTTTTGCTTTTAAAAAATTAATTTATATTCATTAATCTCTTTCATACCAACTTCCATATGCACATCAAGAATTAAAATATTATTATTGGTGTCGATTAAGGATTTCAATTTTTTACTAAGAAACAATATCAATAGATATAAATTATAAAATTATAAAAAAAAAATGAATCTTTTTACTCCTAGAATAAGTTATAAATCTTATTATTATTTATTATTATGAAATTAATAGATGATAATTTATTTTATAAAATATGTCAAATATATTAATTAATTAACTAAAAAGTCATGGATATAATCTATTATGACCGTCTACCAAAAAATTAATTTTCTACTAGTTTCTTTGACATCCAAATGTTGTAGAGTTCTTAAATGTCAATGTCAAACCCTCTTATTATCGGATATGTATATCAACTAATATTTCAATCCTTATTCAAACGATTACGAATCACGTTTTTCAAAAACAAAACTAAAATATTAAGAAAAGAAAAGAGTACCAAGAATGAAAGGCATTGTCTTGACACCACCAAGCTGCTTCTTCATCTTCATCTTCATTTCTTCTTTCTCATTTTTCTCTTCATCTCTCAAAATCTTCTCATCAACACTCACTTTCGAGGATTCAATCTCCATTCTTACTTCTTCCTCTGCCCATTTCCAAACCCTTTCTTTAGCTCTATTTATAACCCTCTCTGTCACACAAAACGGTGCGTTTCATGATCCTCTCATTATCATAAAAATGGGGTCCCTCCAAAAGTTTAGACCCCACTTTGGCCAATGGCATGTGACCCTCTCTGCCACACCCACTTTCTTTTGATAAAATTAGGTCCAAATTATTGAGAGAGATGTTGTCTTGATTCAACTATACCTTTTTAATTTATGATATGTGTGAAAGAAAGCTCCAAATTATTGCATATGGATCACACACATATACATTACTATTTGGCATAAATTTTTGTTCTTGCCTTATACCTTCTAGGTCTTGGCTTTTTTCCCCTTTCTTCACTAAAATAAAATTTGTTTTAGATTTTATATATATATATATGGTTGGTGTGTGACATGATATATGTCATTGTTTCAATGATTTAGACTCGAGATCTATTGTCTGGTTTTTTATTTTGTGTTGTGTTGTGATTGTATGTGTCTTTGAAGTTTTAGTTGTTCGAGATAGATGTGTTGAAATATTGATACAAACTATTTTGTGTTCTTTATTTGAATGCACTTGAAAAAAATAGTGGCATGAACTTTTTTAATGCTAGCAATTGGTGGGATCCAGAAATTTCGTTGATAAGGCTTTATATTTAAGTAAAAATAGTCTGAAAAACAAATATTTACCACTGAGCCAACTAAAAGTTAGACATAACTTCAGTTATATATTATATAACGAGCATAAAATTGAAAGAGAGCTCGGATCCCCTATACCTACATTAAATTCATTTGTGCTAACAATAGGAGTATAAAAGCAGGAACTATATGTGTATTGATATATTAATTATCACATATTTGATATCAATATATCGATATATTAAAATTATATTAATTTAAATCTCAATTTAGCTTGTCTTGATATATGTTATAAAGACGTTTTGTTCTATGTTCAACAAGTAATGACATAATTTCAGTATGTAGTATTAATATGTCTTTTTTTTTCCTATGAATTAATTTAAAATAATTATAATTAATTAAATTTCTTTATTTTCTTTATCATCTATTAAATTTAATTTTAAAATGTCACTAATTATTTTAAACTAATTAATAAACATTAAACATTAACGCTAAAGACTGAAGTAGATACTTAGTGCACAAAAGAAATCGAGTCTAAAAATGTGAATTTAAAACTTAGGAAACGAAACAAAATTCAAACATCACTAATAATATTTTCTTTATTATTAGTTTAATAAAAAAACCAACAAGAAAACTCAATCAACACCTTAGTAGTAAGGAGTGAGCCAAATAGTTGTCATCACTTTCTCACATGGAAAGAATGAAACCACACCTACACCCTAACCCTAACCCTAACCCTAATTATTAAGCTTCCCCATGGACTCCCTCCCTCTTAAGATGATGGTGAACTCATAACGACAGTATGTGAAGAGACCACTTAGAGTGCCTACAAAAGAAGCTTCAAGTCATTAGAACAGAAAATAAGAACTTCGCAAATCGAATACCGAGACTAATTATTTATGGAAAACTCAATGTTAGCTCTATGGATGTGCCTATACTATGCTCGCACCAAACATGATAAATAACAACACACCAAACAATTATTCAAACCTCACGCCTTAATCGATTATGTACGCTAAAGTGACAAATCCAATTGAGTTTTATATTCCAATGTGAGATTTACGAGAACACATCTTCCACACAATAGCATGTTCTTCAAACACATCTTCCACACTAAAATGACACTTAAAAAATAAATGATCTCTAGACCCAACTCCAAATGTGTCCACAACAAACTTAAAATAAAACCGGAGAAGAAATATTCAAGCCAATGTATGATTATGTCCAAAAAGAAAATCTTATCATCTGAATTTATTATAATAAAATTCCTGATCAGTAACAAACTTAAAATAAAACCGACATATAATCCCTTAAATTAAACTAATTAGTTTTTTTATTAAAAAAAATGTATTTTTGGCTACAAATTATTGTTAAAACACAGAGTATTAAATTTTGGAACAAAATCGCTTAAATCCGGGACAAAAGGACAAGGAAAAATAATGGTATAAATAATCCTTGAATATAATTTAATTTAATTAGTTAGTATATAGTCATTCTTGGTTGGGATCGATGTTCTTCATAATTAGGGTTTCTACAAAACCCTATGTCTCTTCTACTTTGAAATCCCATAAATTAAAATAAATAATAATAATAATAATACAAATTGGGTTTTTTTTTTAATTATAAAAAAAAGAAGAAAAAAAAAGGTTGAAATTAAGAAGCATGGGTTGGGGTTAAGAGTGTGGATGGGTTGTTTGTTGTCTGAAACACAATCCAAAGTGGGTGACAATACTATCATACTCAACACACAATTCAAATCCCATTTTGATACTAAAATTAAAATGTTTTTTTTTTAATTGTTATTTTTTTTTTAGAAAAGAAAAAAAAAATAGAAATGTAGAGAGGTGGGACCCAGGCGTGCATTGAAGTCACGGATGGACATCCCAAATTCATACACGAATCTTAACTAATAACACTAAATTTTGAAAACAAAGAGACAAATTTCAATTTCTTTTTTTTTTTTTTTTAAATTAGAAATTAGTGTTTTTTTGTGTGTTTTGAATTCAAAGTGAAAATGATAATGTAAAGAATGAAGAAGAAAGGAATGAATGAATGAATTGAAATGGGAATCTTTGAATTGACCATTTGAAATGATAATGAATATATATGAGTTATTGTGTTTGTTATTCATAGGATTGGACCAAGTGTTTGTGTGTTTGTGTTTCAACTCAATGAGAAGGGTAGCAGCTTTTTTAAGTATGGATGTGGATTGTGGCCATTGCTCATACTCTCTCCTCCACACCATACATCTCTACACATTTCTCAATCGCTTTTCATCTATTACTATCTCAAACATCGATGATTTTATGAAATATAATCCAATTTTGAATCTTCAAGACCACAGAAAAATTTATGGTCTAAGTACGCATAAGACAACATTCTTTTCTGATGCTTATTGGAGAGTTTCTGTGAACTATTGTAGTGTGCGTCTGTGTTTGATGTGTTACTATTTCATTATGCGATATAATAACTTGTGTTTTGAGGGGAGATTAAGCTTTTTCTTAACCTTTTAATTATTTAGTTTGAGAGAAAAAAAAATCTAATTACATTTTACAACTCTACTCAAAAAAGAAACTTTTTGGATTTCTTATAATTACATTTTTAATACTTTAATTTTACAAACAATAGGCTAACAATCCCTCCTAAATGTGCAACAACACAAATGATTGACAAATAATGTTGCTTGCTTTATCACAATAGAGGATTCTGCATCTACAAGAATTTCAAAAAGTAACACATAAGTTCATGGTTTCACAACTCTCTCCTCATGCTTCCCTTCCCTCCAAACATTTCTCAACCCCTCTAAACAATTTATGCTAAAAGGCCTAATAAGCTTAAAAACCAACTTGATATGTAAGCACACATCTATGCTATGCCACATCAATATTTGAATTAAATCCAGAGATGGAATCTCTACATGTCTGAGTCTGAGTATTCAAATTCCTAGTAAATGTTGAGAACGTGATTGAGATAACATAAGGGAACAATGAGGCTATGAAAGGAAGATACAGGTGAAGCTAACTCATTGTTATCATTGAAAGTTGAAACTTTATCATACAAGGAAATGGAAAACTCTAAAAAATTCTCCCAAGAGTCAATACGAAGACCTGTACCATGCCATCGCCAGTGAAATACTGCCTCCCAAACATGTAAAGTACTGGAAATATCTGTTCTTTTGATTTGGTCGAAAATAGAGCCATCATACTCTACTATCAGTCTATAAATACAACCTTTTAAGATTAATAAGATAAAGGGGATTTCAGCAACATATGTCAAAGAACGTAGCAGTAATTCATGTATTCTTCATGCCTTAAGAAAAATTACATACATGTCTCAATATGGCACCAAATGAGGTTACGCAGCAAAAGGATCGTGTGAAGGGCCAACATCATGACCAATGTGGCGCTGAACAAGCCGCTGAAGATCATCCATCACCTTCCGCTCCCGTTTTGCTTTTTCTTCATAGTTATACATTGCAAGGGCTCTCTTATCTTCAGCACTGTAAACTTGGTTTTCTTTTCTAATACGGATTGCATTCATTCTCTGATGCCTGCTACCGCTCATCACATACCCAAGCGTCTCAAAGGTCTGAATTTCCTCAGCTGAAAGACCCACTTCACCACGCCGTGGAATACGCTTCCCTTGCTGAACATACTGTGCAATGGCATCACCTTCTCCAGGCCTAAGAGCACCACCATAGCTAATATGGCCCTCAGCTCTTGGCAGTGGCATTGGTCCAACTGGCATCTCATTATCAAATGCAGGCTTCTTTTGTGCCTCCAAAATTTCCTTGATCTTCAGAGCTTCAGCAGCATTAATCTCTGCCATTGTCTCTCCATCAACCATTGATTTACTCTTATCATCAATGTCTTCAGAACCAGAATTCTCCTCTGCGGAAGAGCAACTCTTACTCTCCGTTTCTGACTGTCTTTTTCTCTTGCTCCTGGATTTCAATGAAGTCAAAGAGCTCTTCCGCTTCCTCAATTTTTCACCTTCACTATCCTCACTCTCATCTGAATCACTATATCTCCTCTTTCTACTATTCTTGGACCTCTTTGAACGACTCCTTTTTCTTGACTTGACATGGTCACTGACATCAGAATCATCCGTCTTACTTTCTTCACTATCCTCAGTATCACTGTACCTATTCTTCTTCTTCTTACTACTCTTGATATTCTTATGTTTCCTGCTCCTCCTACTCGTTGATTTTTTTCTTCTCCTCCTACTTTCTTCCTCTGATTCACTTTCACTTTCGCTCTCCGTATCGCTGCCCGACTCTGGATCACTAGGAGACGATTTTCTACTTCTTCGCCTGGAACCTGAACTCTTCGATTTCCTCCTTTTCAATTTTCTATCAGATAATTCAGAATCAGAGTCAGAATCGGAATTCTTAGTTTTATCAGATACATATTTTTCTTCAAGTTGCTTTTTCTCATTCAACCCACTTTTATCTCCACCATCACCATCGCCGCCATATTTCTCCAAAATCTCATCATCTTTCTCCTCATACTCTTCATTCCCATTCCTCGGTGGGCTAGGGGTCACTCTCCAAATACAATGCTTTAATGACTTCCGAAGCTTCTGCCTCTTCAGCCTCCGATACTCCTCATAGTTCAACCCCTTCAACTCCTCGTCCGAATCCGACTCATCAGATGCTCTCCCATTCCTATCAAGATACGCGCCCCCTCCAGCACGCCCAAATCTCTTGGGCAAACCATTTTGATCTCCATCAACCCTAGGGCTCCGCCTAACATCCACATAGCCAGGTGAAACAGATCGACGACGATGATTGTATCGATCATAACTTTCGTAGCTAGGGCTACGACGTCGTCGGTAATCGCCACGGGAAGCATCGGAGTCCGGAGAGTAACGATGGGTACCATTTTCTCGATCAGATCGATGTCTTCTTTCTGGAATTTCTACAGTAGATCCTAGCCTACCCATTTGATTGTTTTGAAAATCGTTGAATTCGTCTCTCGGCCGCCGATTCTAGCCCCAGAATTTACTTTATATAACTACTACCCCTAATTCATAAAGGTATTGAAAGATTTCAAGATTGTTAATTAGCAGAGGATTGCAATCACAAGAATCGTACCTGAGCGGAAGAACCGAGATAAAGAACGCCGGGAAAGCGAAGATGAAGAAGGGAGGGAATGGGCGGCGGAGAATGGGAATCTATTAGATTGGGAATGTGCTAATGGGCCGTAAGAATTGGGCTGGGCTGGGCTGGAAAAGAATTGAGATATTTTATTGGGGAAGTGGACTATATGGTAAAATTCTAAGAATTTTAGCAATTCGGTTTGATTTGCTTGTTTGATTTGACTTCATACGATAAATCATCGAGATAATTTGATGAGGAATGCAACTAAAGTACATTTTGAACGTTTTGAACGTAATATTCATTTTATCTTTAGTTAATATATTCGTAAGTGTCAGTGTCACGTCATGTCAAATCATCACTTGTTCGTTTAACTAATATGATTTTACTTAATTTTTAATTACTCACGTACAATTTCCTAAATTAGTAAGGTTACACTTATCTTTAGACAGTTCACCCTAAATAAAAGCATTTCTAATGTATATGTTTCAATATATATACACACACGAAGCCATGAACATGAACAATCCACCATGATCCAACAAAGGGGACTGACCAAAAATCTCTTCCCTTTTAGTGAAATTGCATCTTTAATCACAAAGAATAGGAACAACCAACCATGTGGCTTTATTGCCTAAAATTAAGGCACCAACCAAATCAAATAATACAAATCATCCAAATGCAAATAGCTACTGTACAGGTATTATTCAATAAATAATGAGGAGGGAAAAAGATTTGAAAGCTCAATTAAAATCTTTCAGTCTTTTCTTCAGCATATCCATTGATTTCTTGCGAGTGTTTTGCTTTGTATTTCTACTAGAAAGGCTCCCAAATATCCCATCAGGAGAGTCCCTGAACTTCTCACATATACTAGCCACTTTCTTATAATCCAACATGTTGTAATTCTTCTGTCTTATCACTGGATTCATGAAGTTTTCCGGCTGACTGCTCTGCAAAAGGTTGATTAGTTGTCGAGCTTCGATTAGGCAGCTACGGAAACTTCCTCCTCCATAGATTTCACTTAATCCTGTGCTGTGGAATCTCTCGTCTGCAAAAGCTTCCAGCATTTTCAGATCGTTGTTGATGCTCGTGACTGCATTCGCGTTAAACCTTTTGACACTGTCGCTTAGAAAAGCTGAAACTATCGAGTACGAGATGTGATCGAGAGCACCACTCCCGACCTTGTACAAAGCTTCCATCGGTAAAATCTGTTGTGCTGTGGACATTATCGTGTCGAGATAAATGAGGACTTCGTTTATATAGTCATTTGCATTTGCAGTAACCTCCTCAGAAGTCCAACCAATATTCTCTGTCAGAGCCATAAACTCATCTAACTTGTTGTTCACCAAGGTCAGCAAGGCAATATAAGCCGCATCCCTTGATGTTTTGAGAACAACTTTTGCAGCAAAACCGCTTTGTGGCCTCTCGACTGATCGAACAGGCATTCCACATAACTGACCTGCATGCCTGATGAAATAGTCACACGCTCTTTCCAGAACTGTTATATTCGCAGCGATTTGCATCGCTTGAGAAACGCCAATGGACGCACCATGGATAATGTTGAGTATTGCTTCATTTAAAACATCAATTAGGAGCCTATCCAAATATTTCTTCACGACCTCAAAAAGATTAGAATTTACACTGTAGGTCAAGTAATCGACACACCCTTTAATGAAGGACCTCACAATGCGGCAGACATCTGGAACGGTGGAAGAAAACGGCGCTATAAATGGAAATGCAGGTATTATATCAGATGTCTGGAGATTAAAAGCAAGAACGTTGTTTTCATAATCACTATCTTTTTTCAGAACCATCTGCTCATAGGAGTCATTAGCTAGGACATCTACTATTTGTTGTCGACACTCTTCCAAAAGAAGTTCGTGGTATTTGTCCCGGCTTTTGTTCAAAGTCTCAAGAACCGGCCCAACTTCGTATCCATATTGTCTAAAAGTAGATGCCAGAAGAGTAACATAATCCTTCACCAGGAGAAGGTGAGTAGCAGAATCCATGAGGGAAAATTGTACCTCAAGCACTGATGACACCTTGCTAACAGCAGTTTCCAACATTGCTTCCACCTGTTCAGCTGATAATAGCCCTTCGGCAGTCCTCATGATGCGATCCTCCACTATGAAATATCCTGCAATTTGAGCTAAATAGGTCTGATAGGATTCAATAAAGGGCTGAGAAGTAGAAATCTGTAAGTCGGAATTAAGCTGCAACATTCGATTCCTGTAGTAATATTCACGAAATTGCTCTTTGATCCCAAGACATGTATGAATGTGATATGCTCGATAAAGAGGTACAAGGTCAAACTTTAGAATGGAGTCCTCATCACTATCTCCAACATCTAAAGTATATGCAAAATCTCCTAGCCCTGAAATGTTCTGTTCCTCAGCCTTCCTCTGACGTTCTAACATTTCTTCATCTCTTTGGCGAGCAGTAGCTGCAT
Source organism: Cucumis cinereus (assembly GCA_037974625.1). Taxonomy (NCBI): domain Eukaryota; kingdom Viridiplantae; phylum Streptophyta; class Magnoliopsida; order Cucurbitales; family Cucurbitaceae; genus Cucumis; species Cucumis cinereus. The sequence continues at coordinate 14,270,408 of JBBPDJ010000017.1, forward strand.
GGCCTATAGCTGTTTGCCCAATAACCTTAGCAGAACTCCTTACATGAACGAGCCATTCGTTAAATTGAGTGGAAACTTTCTTCTCGATATGAGATTTGATCACAGGAATTCTTGTCTCAATGATCAATTTCAGAGTCTTGACAGAAATGCTACACAAATAATTCTTCTCAATCAGATCGACAGTTTTTAATGCAGGGTAAAACTGGCCTTTAGAAATATGATCGTTGCACTTGACACAAAGATCAAGCACCTGGACACAAATCTGGGACATTTTGATGGCTTCAGTCACATTTTGTTTGATTGAATAACATTCAAGAAGCTCTTCAAGTCGAATCAAAAGCACACTCCCAACTTCTTGCAATTTAAAATTATCAGTTGATAGTTCGGCCTTCAGCTCTTCAGCATCAACCAAAACCCCACGAAGTTCATCAACTGCACGGATAAATTCCTCATAGTGAGTCTTGCACAACTCCTCGATTTCGATTTCTTTCTTCTTTACAACGTTCTTCAACTGATGAAGAAGAGTTTCTGGTCGCCCCATTTCAAATGCATGTCTAACAATTGGACCAAGGTCCTCGCCATTCCCAATTAATGTTGCAAGGACTAGGTCTTCCGCTGTTTCCCCATTCTCTGCAGCAGCTCTCCTCTTTGGTTTCGCCTCCATTATTAAGATCAAACGCTACAAACATGTAAACTACATATTAATACAAAATCGTACACGCTCTATAAATATCAGGATTGTCATATGCTGCTCAAAAGAATTCTACAAATGGTGTGGTATCCATGTTCAAGTTGTATCAAATTACAAAATCAACACTATCATACTTAGCACCCTAGCTCGTCCGGCTCAATTCACAACATAATATGAAGGGAACACCTTTATACAAAATATCCAACCATGGTTTTTCTATCACGTCCACAATGACATACTAGAAATCTTGTGGTAATTTTTCCTTTTTTTTTTTTGTTTTTGTTGTTGGTGAGGATGGGGGATCTCATGTAGTCATGTTTATTCTTAGCTAATAAAGTCAACTGGAAACGCCAAAAAAGACCATCCATGCAAAGTGCCAAAATTTCAAAGTGAATCAAATGGAACTTTAACTTCCTACATTCGAGGACCGATATCACACTCTCATTCCACTAGCTCTTGATCATTTACACACAAGTCCCTAATGCATATCATTTACATCCATTTATACTCGAGGGTCCAACACCACCAGTGACATATCACGCCCTTGACTATATTACCCAACGCCCAAAATATTCACCTTTGATCCGTCCTTTCCTATCTGGGTTCCTAACTCTTGCACCAGTATCCTTGCACCAGTATCCTTGCACATTACAATTCACGCTTAAGACTACAACATGATTTTTAAAAATCATGAAAGTGCACTCACATCATTCATCCATAACACACAACCTTCGACAATATCTATGGTTAACATGCTTCTCATTAAGCTGCAATCATCCTTCTCTCCAACGATAGCTCCCAAACATGTCAACAAGATAGATCAATAACGCTCACATGATTACCAACTTACCAGCATGCTAACATTTTAATTCATGTTACTCGAGGGAGACCGCATGCATGTTATTAACTCAATTCAAGTCAGACAACGATGCCCGTAAAATTTCCAGCTCAATAATTAACACAAACTTAGTCATCGACAATTCCTACAAATTTCCAACATGCTTTTATCTCAAAAATACGACCAAATCAACACATAAAATTGATAAATGTCACCGTTCAAGAAATAAGAGAGCAAGTCACGAACTAAATTAAACATCAATGAAGTAGCACTTATCAGCTATTACGTTGCCCCCCAAGTAAGAATGACTTAAAGTACTAAGTGCTCCTAAAATCAAATTGAACCAATCCTAAACAATAGAGAAATTTCAGATATGACATCTACAAGACATGGATTTTAGATCTGATTTCTTGAAATCTAACCAACGCAGAACAATGAAAAAAGGAAAAGTGAGTCTTTTCTTTTCTTCTTAAAATCTTTTTTTCTTTTCTATTTCCAAACTCCGTTAAATCTCCTAAAAGCTCGTGCATAATCTAAAAGGGAGAGAATTTATTTTTCCAACTTGGAGCAAAATTTAATTGGAAAAAAAAAAGAAGAAAAAAGCACTTATTTTCCAAAGTTGTGCTGAAAGAAACAAAACTAAGAAGTTCAATCTATGTAGTTTATTGAGCCAAAACCAAAATTATAATCATCTCGAAATCTAACGAACACCAGACAATTTTAAATAACTCAAATTAAGAGGATCAGAGGAGAATTTCAAGAAGACAATTCAAAGAAAATGAGCTAATCTAGAAACGTGAAGCGTTACAATCCACATTATAACAAAGTAAGTAACAGGGGAAGAAAACATACAACAGCAAGGGAGGGTTCCAAAACATAATTCCTCAACAATAAAAAAATGAATTCAGTCCACCAAATTGAGAAACCAAGAACAGAGCAGTGCAGTTAAATTTTGAAATATATTATAAAATGTGTGATTCTTAAAAGAAGAAAATTAGGGAACAGCGAGGATTATGAAAGTATTGAAACTTGTGCAGAAAAAACAAAGTTAGAAGCCATTATTTATATAAACACCTACACAAGAGTACAAAAAGGCCTTAGAAAAAATTCTTAGAATACGAGAGTGAATTGAACAACAGACGATATCTACAATGTCGACCTCGCCTGAGCGAAAATTGAAATGTAGACGCTAATAAAAAAGGAAAAATGGGAGTGGGTTGAAATCCCCAATCAGAGACAAAAGTTTCCCGTTTAATTGTAACAATATCATAAGGTTTTACTCTGGCAACCTAAAATTATTGGTTTGAATTACAAAACAACCGAAACCCATATCCAAAATAATGAATTTAGAGTGGATGTACCTTCAGAGGAGGATCTGATCAAACATAGGGAGATGGAGAGATTGGCATAATTCAGGCACACGCTTCCTCAGAATTGTTCTCTTCTGCTTCGTCCTTCTGATGGATTGAGGGAAAATAGTGTTTGAAAATATGAAAATGGAGTATAAAGAATTGTTGAAGAAAGAATGGAGAAGTAGTTGAAGAGTATACCGCAGAGAAATGGATAATGAAGAAGGCTTGATCTTAGAAACGGGAACTCGGCCAGCTTTGAGAGAGCTAAACGGAAAAAAAAAAAAAAAGGACAATCAATTTTTACTGATCTATATATTATTACTTGAGTTTAAAATTTAATCATAATAAACTGATAAATTAATTAAAAACTTAATATTCTAAAATATAAAACTTACATTATAAATAATAAAAATGACATCTAATTTAATATATTTGGTTAGGAGATTAAACTACTCTTTAAAAACCTAAATATTTTTTAAAATCTAAATACTCGTTTGTTTCAATTCTAAAGTTTGGATAAAACTTTAAATTTAAGTCCTTCAACTTTTAATGTATTTGATTTAGTCTTAATCTTTTAATAAATATGATCGGTAACCATCACTTAACAAATGTTTCACTCAATATCCCCTAAATCGACATGTATATAGATGACATTTAAATAGAATAGTTGTAAGAAATAGCAAAATGGGTAACTATATTTATAAATATCACACAAAGGAGAATTGGACGAAATGGTAAATACGACAATTCCAAACAAAGCAAAAGTCAAATGGTCAAACTTTAGGGTGATAACCAAAACCAATGATGGGCCAATATTGGGCTTTTTATCATTTGATAAGACTAAACCCTAATTCCACTTTTAACAAAATTCCAATACCCACAAAATCAAATTTACATACCCAAAATTTAAAAAAGAAAATAATAATAATTGAGAAATCCGGCATTAGTAGGTGTAGTACACGCGCCATTACAAAAATCCTAGTACTAGGAGCCGTTGTCCTAAACCACAAAACAAACCCTGAGGTGGGGCCCACGACATTCAAATGATTGGTTCCTCATCACATCTCTCCTTTTCCCACTCTCACATTACCCTTCGTCAACTCCACGCGCTCACTTCCATTTTTCCATTCGAATCAGATCTTCTGATTTCTCTTTTTTCTTCTTTTTTTTTTCTCTTTTTTTTTTTTTTTTTTTTTTTTGCTCTAACACCCTCAGATCCCGGAAAATTCAATAAAAAACAGAAATAAGTACTTCTTAAATGTTTTTAATAATTGTAAGTTGAAAAAAAAAAAAGGAGCTTACAAGATCCACCTCGAACCCCTCTCCCAAACTCCTCACCTTTTCTTCTTTCTTCTTCTTCTTCTTCCTTTTTTCTCTGCTGTGAAAATTTTCAGTTGTTCTGATTCTATTCTGTGTCAGTTCTTCTTGTTGGTTTACAAAATTGAAGCAAACCCAGTTGAAATATTGGTGAAAATTGAAGTGGGTTTGTTTTAGATTTGAGAAACAATGAAAGAAGATGATTCAAATTGGTTCTTAAAATGGGAACAAGAACTTCCTTCTCCTGATGAATTAATGCCTCTTTCTCAAACCCTAATCACCCCTGATCTTGCTTTAGCATTTGACATCACTAACTCAAACCCACCCAACAATTCCCATCCTCCCCCGCCTCCGCCGCCGCCTCCGGTTGTCATTCAGCCCAGTTCTGCAGATTTTGCTGATTCAGGGGATTTGGGTTCCGCCGCCGGCGACGAACCTGCAAGAACTCTTAAACGGCCACGCCTTGTGTGGACTCCACAGCTTCATAAGCGATTCGTCGACGCTGTTGCTCATTTGGGGATCAAAAATGCCGTTCCTAAAACTATAATGCAGTTGATGAGCGTCGATGGGTTAACTCGTGAGAACGTAGCTAGTCATTTACAGAAATACCGGCTTTATTTGAAGCGTATGCAGGGAATTTCCGGGGGAAGTGGTGGCGGAGCTAGCGGCGGTGCTGGATTGGTGTCACCCGCTTCAGATCCCGCCACCGACCATTTGTTTGCGAGTTCCCCTGTTCCACCTCATTTTCTTCACTCTGCTCGGGGCAATTCCGACCATTTCTTGCCGTTTGTTCCCGTCGGAGCTCTGCAGCATCACCACCACCAGATGGCGGCAGCTGCCGCTGCCGCTCAGTACCATCGACAAGTGGCTCATTTTGGGTCGTCGCCGCCGAATGGGCAATTTGAGCATACGTTTTTGGCTCGCCCTGTTCATCGGGTTGAAGCTGCAGTGAGTACCCCGGTGACGAATTACAACGAGGATTTGGATTCGGGGAATGGAACAGGAGGGAGGAAGGTTCTTACACTTTTCCCCACCGGAAATGATTAAAATTTCTTTCAATTTGAAATCCCGACTTGCTCTCTGGCGGTAATGGCGATTTTGCCGATCTCGAAATCCCGGTACTCCAATTCTGATTTTGTTATTTCTTCGTCTTCTCCGGCCAAACTAGTTGACCGCCGTCGAATGAATTGCCGGCGGCAGCCGGATAAAGGTAAAAGTGATTCCATTATTGAAGGAGTAAAATTGTACATTAATATTAACCTTTTTTTACAAGACTTTGTGAAATGCATCCATTGAATTCCTCAAAATAGAGTTCGAGGATTTTAGATTTGTTCATCATCTTTAAATTCTCTTCATTTTTCTTTTTCCTTTTTTTTCTTTCTTTTTCTAGAAAATAACATGCCATTTTTATTTATTTTATTTTATTTTTATTTTTTTGCAATTCCAATTTCCACATGACTAAAAATAATATCCTTCATTTTTCAAATAATGATAATAAAAAAAAAAGTGAAAATATCCATCCAATTATGGTGTTGGTATTAATAAAGCTAAAATTTAGTGGCTAAAAAGAATTAATCAAAATTGATTAAATAATAATAATAATAATAATAATGAATGTATTTTCAAAATTAAGAATGGAAATGTTAAAAATAGGGATTTGGAGAGATTTGATCCAATAGATGTGTTTATTAAGGAAATAATAATCTTTAAATGAAAGCAGCAGATTCTTTGATACTTCCTTTTGTGATCTAAAGTTGTTATACCAACAAGCAATCTTTGAGACATTGCATCTTCTTGTCTTTTCAAAAATTAAAAATTAAAAATTAAAAATTAAAAATTATCCATAATTAAATCTTAATTAAATTAAAGTTTGTGTTAATCCATAATAATTAGGGCAGTGCATGTGAGGTTTAGAATCTTTTGATTATGTTTGTGTTTTGACTTAAGTATGGTTGTTTGTAACATATGTTAGCTGTAAATTAAGCACTATCAAACCACAACACACCCATTTATTTAATATTCATGTTTTCTTTCTTCTTTTTTTTTTTTAATAATAATGTTTTTAAGGAACCTTAATTACAAACCTTTGATTATTGGAAACCTGCCTATCAAAATGGAACCACATGCTCATTCTCAACTTTGGACAAATCTAAGTTTCGAAAAAAAATTATCTTTTTAGTCCTCGGAGAATATGGGTGTGTCTAGTTGTCCTTCCTCGAGTTTTAAGACTAAACAATTATTGGGTATAAATCTTGTTTTGTTCTTTCATCATTTTTAGTACGTCTATATCTATATCTATATATATACTATGATTACCTTTATTTTCGTCTTTATATATCATTTTTTACTTTTATCTCAGGTTAGTTTGATCTTGATTCTGTGGCATGCTATTTGAAAACGATAAGTTAATTTGATTTTCTTTTTGTCTGTTTGTTTAACCTTAATTATATTTCAGTACGATAGAACATTTAGTAAGTTTCTTGAATCGTATCCGTCGTATAGCAAGGTTTTATTGACTAGAGAATTTGCGTACGGATAAGTTTTAGGTACGTTCAAACTATAAATTTTGACTATACACAGTACTCCATGTGTTTTTTGAATTTTTAACTTTAAAAAGCTACAACGATGTCCTCCAACTTTAAATGAATTGTGAACTTGAAGTTGTCGACGTTGTTTGAATAAGTAATGTGTACAGAATAATTGTTGAGTTAAATTAGCTTGTAAGATATATACATTCAAAAAGTAAGAGCGAGTAATCGGACAAAATAAAGCAACACGTTAAACAAACCCTAGAACTTTAGAAATAGAATCATCAAAGTCCGAGAGCTGAAATTATAATTTAGGTGTCGTTGGATAATAATTTTATTTTTAAAATAAATTTAAGAAAGTGATGTGTAAGGGAAATCTAAAATGTGAAAATAAGATACAAAATGGAAGAAACAAAACATTAGATTCTGTGGTTTGTGTGCAATCAAAAACAACATCATCATCATCACAAATATCTCTCTTTAATTCTTTTGGGTCTATTATTATTGTATTTCATCCAATAACATATCAATCAATCATTCATTCATCTACTTATTTCTCCTATAAATTATTTATTTTATTATTAATTAAAAACTTCATCTTCATCCTAATTAATATTGTTTTAATGTGTATATATATATTCTTGACATGAGCGCGCTAAACCCTATATATTCTTGACGTAGTGTGTGAGTCTAGGGGTACGTACCCCTCCAACTTTAGGCTCTTTATATAATATATATACAAAAAAACTGAAATAATACTAATATTAGAAGATAACTTAATGGTAAAATTATCTCTTAGTCCCCCCTCTGTACATTTTCTTTCCAAATTAGTTTCCAATCAATAAGATTTTTGGATCTACCCCTATATATATATATATTATGATTAAATAGTAATGTGTCACTAATAATGTAGTTGTTATTAAATTGGATTTAAAATATGTAATTTTTACTTGAATGAAATAGAGATGATGAGTAAATAAAATTGAGAATCCATCCAAGTGGTGTGACCTAGCCATAAAAAACAGTTTATGATCCAATCTTGTTTCTATACAAAAGCAGATATTCATAAAAGCATTACTATGATAAACAAATGAAAACCTCATTTAAATAAATAACTCCTGGAAATTCAATACATATAAACTAAAATTCTTATTATACATATAACTCTTATAACTCAACTGATTTAAAGCGTTTTTTTAGTACAACTGCAGAGATAAAAGATCGAAGATTCAAGTTTTAGATAGGAAAGTCATGTCATTACTGTTAACCTAAACAATGACCTAGAACGGTTTATACATATATATACTTAAAATTAGTTATCCATCCAGGTATAAGCTTTTGTATTATCTGGTTATCCTGTTGAAGTAAAAAGAAAGGGATGAAGAAAGGGACAAAAGAAGGGAAAGGGGAAGTCATAAAAACAAAGGTTTGATTGTTGAATCTATCACATGTTTAGGGCTACAAAAGCTGAGCTCTAACTTTTGTTGGTTTTTGCAAAGTTTTAAGCTTTGGAAATAATGTGCTAAGATTCCCAACACACACACTAAACTCCAACAAGGTGGAGGCCAACCTGTATCTCACCCAATTATATATATATATATATATATATATTATATATATTTAAGTACTATTCATTTCATTAAACACTTTCCAACCTGCTTCTTCCTGATAACAAATTAAACACATCCCTAAAATCACTTTCCTCTACCTGTCTTTTCCATGCATTTTCTTTAACTTATCCATATCAGTATTCAGATTTAACCTTACAGCGTTTGATGGTGATCACCAGCCACACCATGCATTAACATTACCACCCATTAGGGTTCTACAAAATATGACCTAAAGCATTGATATTAGCGTCGGTATTACAAGTACTATAAATAGCTCCATTCGATAATCCAAAAAGGATGAAGTAAGCAAACTCAATAGAAACGAAAAATGAGAATTGCACCTTCTTTCTGTTTTAGTGAGCAATTATTGGGATTGATATGAATCATCTTATGGCTGTTTTGGAATTGATGAACTGAATTTCTTTAGTAATTGTTTATTCAATAATTAATTTCTGTTTTGGCAAAATGGGTTTGAGTTTATCTAATGAAAAGGATATTGGTTTTCCTTTTTAGAAATTATAATTTAATAACATAAACAATAATTCTTTTTTTTTTTCCTATAAAAGAAAAAAAAATAAGTAGTTGTGTTATTTGACATGTGTTTGCAAGTGGCTAGATTCTTTAACTTTGTTAATTGTTAATTATCTAACTAATTATATACTATTGTGTGGATTCGTGACACCATTTGATAAGTTATTAGATTAAATAATTAGATAATTAAACAAGTACCAAACACTTAAAAATGCTAATTTTATAACTCAAACTTCACAAACTAGCTAGCTTTTTTTATTATTATTATTTAGAAATATAATTATAATATCTTTAACATCTATTTCATTATTGGAAAAGTGGTTAGGATGTATTTGGATTTAACTTATTAATGATTTTATAAACATTAGATTTACATACTACTTGGTCCTTTGGTTCATTTTGATCCTTAAATTTTATAAATTTCACCGTTTGTTTTCTTAAGAACGATTACTTTTAAAAGTGTAAAAACTAAAATGAACAAATTAAAAAGTATAGAGATCAAAATGAAAACATATATAAACCAAAAGTACAGAGACAAACATGGTGTTTTAAGCCGACCTTTTAGTCGTATAGATATTAAAGTGAGTTTAATTAAAAGAGATAATATATTATGTCATAAAGTATAAGAAGACAAACAAGAGACTTTTCAGGTTCTGTAATAGGATAAGATAAGGGGGCCATATAAATCAACGAAATAAGAAGACCCCAAAACATATAAATAACAAAACATACTTAAATTAATAATAATTATTATAATAATAAATAAATAAAATAAAATAAATTACAAAAACTCTTTTTTTTCCTCATTTCTTTATATTTAATTCACATGGTATGCTGGAAGAAAAATAATTAATTTTTGTAGTTGGGTATTAGTACTTGGTCGAGCCACCAAAATGGGCTAAGAGGTAAGAACATAGACTCTTTATTATTGACAGAATCTGCCCCAAAATTTTATTTTATTTTTTTTAGGGAGAAAAAAAAAGAGTCAAAAAAAAAATGTGCAAAATTCTATCATTATTGTAATAAAATTTTGATAAAATAGAGTTATGTTTCATGCTTTCAAATTTCAATTATTTTAAATAATTTTAATGACATATTTATGAGGTATAGAACTAAGTAGAGTTAGTCAACATAAGCTATTTCTATTTAATTTGGGAACTTATTTTACGATAAAATTTTATAATTATTAAAAACAGTTTGGATCACATAATCCGAAAACAATTTTACATAACGTTTTCATGAGGGGGAAAAAAAATAAGAAAATGAAGTAATGGGCATAATGGGAACATTGTAAAAATGTCCAAAAGATATAATAAGAAAGTCCTTAATGTCTTACAAATTCTTATGATAAGAAGAGAAAAATATCCAAATGAAGAACAAAAGTGACACAAACTAGAACTGAGTTCCAAGAAGTCAAAACCAAAAGCAAGAGTAGAGTAAAATGCAACCCCTCCTAGAAAAGTACAAAATCTAATTGTAAATGTTTTTTTTCTTTTTTTCTTTTTTGTTCACCTAAACTCCTCTCATCATAATATCTAATGGTTTTGAGAATAGTCAAAGCTGAGGGGTTGCTGACAGAATGGGGCCTGCAATAACATGATATAACATCAGATAAATCACTTCACAAACTGATCAAACCAGTTTTGTCAATGGAGATTTCATTGCTAACTACAAAAATTCAACACATCATAATTCTAATTCAAAAAAATTAGTAAGGATTAAGGAAATGCAGCTTAAGGACTCGTGGTTTCGCAACAATCAACGGAACAATAACATGGAATAAAAAGACCTATCTAATTTAGAAGTACACTTGCTGCAGACAAAACCTCACTGGGACTCCTGTCAAATCCTCTAAAAATTCTATTGTTCCACTTACCCCCACAAAACGCATAAGATCGTTTATACCCAACACGCCCCCAAACAATAGTGCATATCATAGCATGCCACAACAACCTTCCTTCCTAGGTTGGGTGGAGATTGGAGAAGGAACTCTTCAATCGTATCTTTGCAACCTTTCTGCCTAGCAAATTGATGGACAAGCAAGTTGGAGAGGTGGGGGAATTGACAGCCATTAAGTCAAGAAAACTAATATTCTCTTCCTCCAATAAGGGGAGGTTAAAGTCCTTGAAATTTTGAGAAAAGGAGACTACCAATGTTGGTAAATAATGAACCCAATGAAGTTTAGCACCAACCACCAAGTATATGCTCATCCAGTATCAGTATGTATGGGACCAAAAAATGGATAGTCTAAGAGAAAACTAGGGAGAGGAAGATATCAACACCCTTGATGTAATGTATGAAAAACTAAGGGGGCGTCTAGGTCAAAGATTATCATAAGACTATACCACCTCTCGCTACAGTAAATGCTATTTTGTACTTCCTAATTAGCTACAGTCACCCCTATTTCAAAACTCTCATTTGCTACAACTTTTACTACTTTTCATTCAGCATTCTTTTATTCTTCTCTACAATGTTTATCATTTTCTTATCAATCTAAAATAGTTTATATTTCAAACATGTAACAGTTTACTAGAAAGCCAACCATGCTTCGATTCCTGATTGGACAACATCAAGCTCAAAGTACGTCTTGGTGGGGCACCCTCCATGAAAGAGAGATTATTTGGGTTCAATTGGTTAGAGCTTTTATCTGCCTTCTGGTGCTTATGAAGGGAGAGAAAAAAATTGGACTTTCAGCAACTAATTGCTCTTTTTCAACATTTATTGTCATTATTGTTTTAACAACCTTTTGACTAAAAGGTTTCTTGTAATTTCAAGTTTCTTTGATGGGTTCATCTTTTTTATTTCAGCTTTAAAATAAAAACTTTCAGCATAAACAACCGAACTATTCAAACTCTATTGAAATTGAAAATATTTCTGATTTCTCTGATCTCATTTCAATCATGAATAAAAAAAATGCAAAAAAATGCAGAGCATCCACAATGCAGAAAGATTGGTCTATTTCTCTTGGTTATTGACAAATAATACTTGCAACGTTTTTGCGAAGGAAAAGGCCTCGTTAAATGAAAATTAAAAATACCTGAAAAGCAGAATGCCTGAACTGGTTGTAGGAATGGGCATACATCATTGCAGCACTCTGCCACTGCTCATAAGAAGCATCCCTAGATGTCTGGTTTAAACCCATTGCACAGAAAGGGCTTACAACAGCACTCGGATGAGGCCCATAGTTAACTGAAGCTTGAGTTCCGGGCATATGACCCACGAGCGAATAACCCGAATCATATTGTACAAATGGAGGCTGAACTTTTGGCATAATAAAAGGAGCCAAGCTTAAGTTTTGATTGGTTGGAAGGTTCCTAATATACCTGTGTATCAAGAAAGAAAGAATCAAAATTTGATTACAGTGATTCAAAACTGTAAAAGGTCAATAACTAACTAAGAGGTCATGGGTTCAATCCATGGTAGCCGCCTACCTACGAATTAATTTCTTACGAGTTTCCTTGACACCCAAATGTTGTAGGGTCAGGCAGGTGTTCCGTGAGATTAGTCGAGATGCGTGTAAGCTGGCCCAGACACTCACGGGTATAAAAAAAAAAAAAAAAAAACTGCCGTCTTCATTGACATAACATAGGCACAGGTTTAAATTTTCATGGAAATTGGACGAACAAAAAACTATACACTAGTGGAATTTTGGGGACATGCAGCATGCTGCTATCAATAAAAAGTCAGCCGCAAAATAATAGCACAAAAATTCCAAACAAGGCAAAATAGAGCACTCGTGCACAAAGACAAGGACAATCAACAGACTCCTGAAACTCTTTCTCAATCCACCACTCGCATAATTGACAATTTTTTAAGAAACCAAGCTTTCATGAGAAAAATGAATGAATATACAAGGATATAAAAAAAGCACTCCAACCAAAAGGATTCTCAACTACCTACAAGAACAGGCTCCAATCCATGAGAATGATGCTGAACTAATAATTACAAAAAGAACAAACGAAAACCCATGAAGAGACACTAACATAATTGCCAATTCAAGATCCAACCTAGATAGATGTACACATACCTATCGTAATTGCGATCATAATCAGGGTCACTACGATCCTTTTCCCTATCTTTGAAAATGGCAACCCGAGATGTCATGCCATCCCTGCCATTAAATTTTTCCAAATCACCACCCAAAGTTCTACAGCCTTCAGTCTCATCCCTGTTTGAGCATGCATACTTTCCTTCAGATGGGGTTTGAGATATTGTATCATCTATCTCAGGACTACTTGGGGAGCTGAAGATTCGAGCTCGTGCCCTATCATATTCCTCCTTTCTCTCTTCCACGCTTCTGACAGAACTTTGTTTGTGACCTCCTTCATTAGCAGAAATTCCAGACATCTTGTTAGGCCTAGGTCTGATGACAATTTTGACCTGCTCATGTTTCTCATTGTCCAATTGCTTAGCAGGTATTTCAGATAAACGCACAGAAGGGAGTCTGTTTTCTACCATTTTACGAACCACAATCCTATTTCCAAAACCATCTATGCCAGAGTCCTGAACCATGGTTTGAAGGCCATAATGTTGAGCAACACGATGAGCAGCAAGTCGAAGGTATGAAGTAGGAAAATGCTGGAACTCAAACAGCTGCTGGTCAGGATTATTCAAAAACTTCTGGATGTCAAGTTCCATTCGTAAAACTGAAAAGAAATTGTAAATTAACATGTAAGTTACTTATATTATTAAAGAAATCAATGCGCAAATAAGAAATATAGAAATACACACTCATATCAACGGACTTCACACTTTGGAAGGATGCTTAAAAATCAAAAGAGAAATCCCTGCCACGATGAACTACCCTGCACCTAGCTGATGAAATATTTCTTCATTTGCTCAGGCGCTAGAAATGTTGCTTTTGCTTAACATCCATTTATGTAATGGTACTTTTCCTTACATTATCTGTGAGGAGTATGTCAAAGCATTTTATTGCATCAAAATCAAAATGTATAAACGTCCAGTAATGCAACCCTGGCCCATACAGAAAAGGATTTCCCAATATTTAAGATCTGCCAATAACTAAATAAGCTCCAGGAAAAAGGGG
>JBBPDJ010000017.1:14284421-14356127 GCA_037974625.1 Cucumis cinereus
GGGGGGGGGGGATGAAACAAAGTTACTAAAGTGTATGTGAATGTCAGAAACATTTTAGTTTGAATGATACACCCATGTCCAACACCCATTAATCCTTTGAAGTCTGGAGTTCATATGTATGTGTGTGGAGTATTGAGTTCTTTTGTCGGAGTTAGGAAGTTTGTGTTTGGAGTGCTAAGTTGAGTTTTGAAATCAGAGATATTTAGTGCAGTTTTTCCTGACCAAAATCATAATCTGCTGTTTTGGTTACTGTTTTTTTTTAAATATTTGTGTTCAAAAATTCTGCCCATCTTTTATGAACAAATATTTGTGTTCAAAAATAGAGAAACAAATATGGCCACTCTCATTCTAAAAATATAAGGTTCTTAATCATGGAATATCCCTAAACAATATACAGCAACTAAGGAACACACGGTAATCGTAAAACCCACCCCCTTGCTCCAGCCTCCAAATGAAGATTCAAACGATCATTGCTTAGATAGCTTGTTGACGTCCCACATATGTAAATATCATTTGGAAAGCTAGACTTTCAAAGAAAGTGAAAATAACCCTTTCGATCTCTGCCCTTGAGGAACTCAATACATGCTGCAGGATGCAGAGCGTGCCCATAGCTTCAGTAGCTCCAAGATGGTGTGTTTTATACAGGAAGAACTGGGAGGAGAGACTTCGCTTGTTCTTTATAACTGCCATTCTGCCTTCTAGATTGTTTAAATCTTTCAAACTCCGCTAGATTTTACCTAAGAGTTGCACAGAGGACTTTCACCAGCTCATATCTGAAACTTTCTATGGTGAGAAGTCTAGAATTCTGAGGTTCTTCTCAGCAGAGACGCTTTTATGAAAACATTGGGACAAAAAGGAAGGCCTAAGAGAAATTTCCAGGGAAGTGATCCTTGTGGTGATGTTTTCTAGGACCAAGTCAGCTGTTTTCCAAATTATTGCCAATTGGGAATTTGCTTTAATCCTCTTGGTGGGTTGGGGATACCCCATCTACCTACTTGAAAATCCCTTTTCTCTATAATGAAATCATTCCGTGTTCTATTAAAAAACTGCAATTCCATAATCATATCTAAATAAATGAGAATTGCTGTTCAGATGCTACTTCCATACGTTTCTTCCCTTGTTAACTATTCAATTGGCTCTTGCAGGAACCCATAATCACAAGATTCTTGCCCTCATCCAGATTTCCTCCACAAGCCCAATAAACAGAAACATCACCGAAAGCGGGAAAAAAAACAGATCTTACCCAACTACAAGCTTATAGCACAAGCAAATCCAAATCAAACAAACAACAAAAACCCAAATAAAAAATAAAACAAATTCCAAAAGCAAATAAACAATTGATCCCAAAAATAGATTCAAGATTAACAAAAAAGAAAAGTCAATTGGGGAAAATTCAAAAGAACTCACTGGTAAGACGATGTCGAGGATTCTGGAGAGCCTCAACCAAGAAAGGGTCAACCATTGACTCTTTATCGTTGAACCCTTGTGGGGTTGGATCAAAGGAAGCAGATTCCATGGAAGAGAGGTGTGTGAAAGAGTTGGGAAATGTGCAAAAGAGAAAAATAAAGGTTTCTTCTTCCCCTTCTGGGTCAGAGGAGGAGAAGAAGAATAAGAAGAAGAAGGAGAAGGAAGATGAAAAAACAGGAAAAGGGTTTAATCCTTAGCATGAGGAGAAGGAGAAGAGATGAAGATGAGAAAGAGAAAACCCTCTTTCTTATCCCACCAGCCGGAGGGGAAAGGGGTAAAAGGAGAGACAGGGAAGGAATTTGGAGATGATTTTATATTACCCAAAAATTAATAAATAAATAAATAAAATTTCAATTTCAATTAATTTGATTGAGAAGAAAAAAGAAATACCTTTCTTCTTCTCGCAAAAACGCAGTGTGAAAAGACGAGAAGTCATAAATGATATCCAAAACTTCTTGGAAATTTCTTTCTTTAACACGCGCGCCTTACCGTAATCCCCTCCATGGATTCATATCATATAATTTCCCTATTTTTCTCTGCTTTTTCTTCTTTTTTTACTATTCCTTTAATTTTATTTTTTTTAAATTTAGGTCTCCTTTACTGATTCATTTTCGTTTTATATTTTTTAAAACAAAAGAATATAAATAAAATGTTCGAAATACATGCTTTTAAAAACAACACTTGAAATAACTAATTTTTGAAAATAATAAAATGTTTTTTTCTTTTTTTAGATTGTGTTTTTGTAAATTGTTAACATGAGATACACTATTTTCAAATTCGTAACCAAACACAAATTTTAAATTTTTCACGAACAGCCTTAACGAATTTGCTTTTTTTTTTTTGCCTCTATTAACTTTTTCTTTTTTTTAAACCACAAAACTGCAAATTATTATTAAAAAAAACTATTGATCTTTAGCCAAAGTGACATCGACATGGTTATGAAATTACACCGTCCTTCTAGTTTTACCTTAATGTAAATTAAATCATTCACGTAGTTGTTTGGTGTATTTGAATTCTCCCACGTTTTTTCTTTCATATTTTTGTTAGCATGAGGTTTTCGAAGAAAACTTGATTTGTAAAGTTAAAATTTAGCTTATGTAGCTTTATGCATACATGGCCCGACCTTTGGCGCTTGACTTTTGACTCTCTTTCATGAATGTGTATGCTCCACTCAATAAATACGGGTCCAAATGTTAATGACTCTTCAAGTGACTTTAGTCTTTAAAAGTGTTTTTTTTTTTAAACAGTTTGAAGTTTTTTAAAAATTGAAGAGTTCTCTTTATTCTTTTTGTTAAGGAGTCTTAAGTTTGTAAACCCCAAACGAAGAGGATAACTCCTCTACATAGAGATCTCATCGAGCCAATGTAGGCTTGGGCTTTGATAACTTTTGGGCCCAATCAATTAGATTTTGGAGTTTGTTGATCTTTGGGCCAAAATAGCCCATTTTTTGGGCTCAATTGGACATAAGTTCATACATTAGGACTTAATTAGTCCTAACAATCATGACAAAGACACGTAGGCATTATTCAAATCTACCAATTTCTTATATTTTGATTTGGACACATATCAATCAGTAATTAGTTCCAAATTCAATAAGTTACGATTTTCTTGTTAATTTTTTAAATAATTCAACGGTCCAAGATTAATTCAAAATGTTTCAATAATTTCATCGTAAAATTATCTTGTCATTATCTATTTCTTATTAAATTATAATTATATGTTTATTTTAGATTTGCCTCCTAATCCTATTTTGCTATATTCTCGTAATTAAACTTATTAGAAATAAATTTAACCTTTTAATTCTTGAACATCCCCATTTTTTTTTTTTTATCAATTTTCAAATGAAGATGATCAAGAGTTGTCCCCTATTATATTTCATATTTGTCAATAGTTGGCATACTTATGCTACACTCTTACATTTTTTTTATTACATTTTCATATCAATTATTTTGTTCAAATTTAATTTATCAGTATTTCCAGAGCAATTTTAGCTGAAGTAACTTTATACGTTTCGTTATCAAATAAATTTTATAATTTAATTGTCTTGATTCGTTTTTTTAACCTATCCGTCATCGACTCTTCTATATTATATTATTGTTGTATATCAAAACGACGATATGAACTACGTATTTTAATGTTGGTCGGAGAATTCTAATGTGCCTACGGTAGAACAAAAGCCATTATCATAATTAGTGCAACTAATTATATAGTTTAATTAAGGAATCATTTGCGTTGAATATACAATCTTCTTATTTATTTTTAACAATGAAAACTTATGAAGAGACGTGGAAGAAAAAAAATTCATATTGTAAGTGATTGCACTGTCACGCAGTTTTAGGTTTTTGTAGCTTTTGAAATAATTGAAGGCCGTTGCACTTATAAAAAAAATTAGCTACTAAATGAAGTAAATCAGTGTTCGATAAATTTCAATTTAATCTTGAAAAGTAGGTTATAGGGTTAGATAGATTTTTAACATTTTGAAATATACACCTAAGAGAATTCTACTTGATATAAACTTGAGACCACGAGAACTTATTAGACAAACAAAAATATTTAGTGATCTATTATAAACTGTTTTTCAATAGTTAATTTTTTTAATTTTTTTAAAACTTTATTATCTTTAATATTATTATTACAAAACTTTACTTATTTAGAAAGTATACGTTCAATAATATCTCAATTAAAAAAAACTTACATAAATGGATATTTCTTCACAAAAAAATTACATTTTTAATAAGTTTGAATTAATTTATATTCTAAAACATTGATTAAACTAACTTAATATAGAATATGTTTCTTTTTACAACTATGCTACTTAATTTAGATTTTCTTAAGCTTTACTCGTTCAATTATTACTAAAGTATTATATATACTTATGATTGATTGAGGAGAACGTGTCTAGCTTGAAACAATTCTATACGAAGACGAAACGGATCGGATCGGATCGGATAGTGTCTAAATTATTAAAAAAGAAAAAGGGAATATTAGGGTTTAGGAGAGATTGAAGGGGTTGAGACAAAACCATGTGTATGAACAAAAAACAAACGTAGCGGCAAAGAGACTGAAAAGGGAAATCAAAATCCTTGTTCAACACGTGTCCTCTCAAAGAACTATCTAGACTATACCATTCCTCCTCCACTAATTTTCTCTTTTCTTTTTCCTTTTTTAATTATTAATTATTAATTTTTATTAACTTCCCCACGCGCGACGGCTCTTGTTTGTCTTCAACGCGCGACGGCTCCTTTCTTTTGCGACGCGTGTGCATAAATTGGGTCGAAGGGTTTTATTGCACTAATTCAAAATTTTGATTTTTTTTTCCTTTTCTTTCTTGGATTATTGTTTTTTTTTTCATTGATATAAAATAACTTAACTTTATGAAAATTTATTTTAAATGATTAAAATTCTTAAAATATTTATAAATATAATAAAATATCATAATCTATCAGTAGATATAGACAGTAGTTTACGTTGATCTATAATTATTCATCACAAATAGTTTGTAATATTTTGCTATATTTGATAAATATTTTAATTTATTTTGTTATATTTAAAATTAGCCCTAAATTTATCAGCAACTTTATGTTTAATAACTAAAAATTTCATATAACTCAAATGTTAAATTCCAAATGTTCATCATATTTATTATAAAGTTTAAAGAAAGACAAAACCCTTCTTAAAAGAAAAGTATTAAAACTAACAATTTTGTCAATCTTAATATATATAATTTGGATTGCATTGGCCAACTAAAATAAATTTATTTGACTCGAGATCGAACCTAAACGACAAAATTAGAACAAAATAACTTAACTTGACAAAAAAAAAAAACTAACTCAACTCAATCATTATAGTTTGAGTTAGGTTGTCTAGTTATTTGAACACTTCTAACTCTGATACGAATTGTTTGCATCTCAATTATCTTACGAAAATGGTAATGTAAATGTAAATAAAATGTCAATATTCTATTTTTATAATAATACTTGAGGGAAGCCAACTTTTTGGTGCCTAAATTTAGCCCTAATTTTTCATTTTGTTCATAGTTTTTTAAAATATTACTTCATAAGTTTTGATTTTGGCGTTTAAATTTTGTGTCTCTGTTTCAAAATGTTATAAATTTACTCTTGATATTTGAATATTGTTTTAATTTAATCCTTGTGCTTTAAGATTTACACTTTTAAATTTGATATATCATTGAATACTCACTTTCAGTCGTCAGTATTAATGCTTATTCATTGATTTTAAAATAATTATGATGTGAAATTTTAAATTTAGTTTAAGAGTGATGAACAATAGTAACACTCAACTAATTGTAAATCTTTAATTCGTTTAAATTAATTAATAGATATTAACGTTACAACAAAAATCGAGTATTTTAGGTTAAAAGTGTAGACCTTGAAATCTATGAGTTAAATTAAAACATATCTCACACCTAAGCATAAAATTATAACATTTTGAAACCTATGGGGTAAATTAAAACCAAATTCAAAATTTAATGATCAATAAGAGTCTGTTGGGATTGACTTAATAAAAAAACTATTTTGAAAAAACTCCTTTTTATTTAAATTCTTTTGATAAGAAATATTTAAAATATACTTTAAAAGTTATTTTAAGTGGTTGTCGAACACTTTTTTTTTCTTCCAAAAATGACTTATTTTATAAATTAGACATTTTGATTATTGTAAAAAAAAATATTTGGGCATTTTCAAACATAACAAAATGAACAAAAAAATTATTTACAAAATATAGTAAAATTTTAGATTATATTAATTATAAAATTTGATAGACATTAATTACTTTATTTTGTAAATATTTTGTCAATTTTGTCATTTTTGACAATTCTTCTTTAATATAACTTTTATACGAAGAAAAAAAGGACATTAAATAATAATAAATAATAGGAAATTATAAAAAACATAAATATTTACAAAAATATATATACATAAAAAATCAATTGTAATTAATTTTTGTAGTGAATTTTCTACTAAATATTATATCCACAAAAATATAATAATAACGATTTTTAGAAAGAAAATGCAAAGGGTAGATGGGCAAAAATGCTAGCAAATTTCCCTTATTTGATTTTCCTTTTGTGAAATATTTTCCCTTCTTTTTATTAATTTTCTTTCACTTTATATTTTTCCTTATTGGATTTTTCTTTTTTGGTTTAGGAAAAATAAAAATCCATAAAATCCGAACCTTCAATAGTTTATAAACTTATTTAGGATTAATATTTAATTTTCGTATATGAATTTTAAAAATATTTAGAAACGTCAATTTTATTATCTTTTAATTTCAGTTTTGTCGTCTTATTTATATTTAGGATAATCAATTCTATTGTGCTTTTAAAAATAAGAATTACAAAATACTCATTTATTATTGGAATTATAAAAATGTTTATTTTAAGTTTTTTATAATTGATGAGGTGGAAAATCAAAAATTTAGTTTCAAAATTAATATTACAAATAACGATTTAACTATCTTTATTTTGACATATCGATATGATATGTGTTGGATGTTTTCTAAAGCACAACAACGATAAAAGTATGCATATTTAAATCTTTGATTCCAATAAGATATGTATATGCTAATTATCAACGGATTATGTTAAATGTCTTTGGATATCAATAATGTGATTCGAGTTTCTAATATCTTGGTCGAAGGTGTATTGCTTAATTGACCTATGGCTTATTCAAGCTCACTCTGCATTCGATTCAGCCCACACTCTTGCACACCAAACCATTTCAACCGAATGCATTCATTCAAGCACAACCCATACTCCCTAGCTTCGACGAACAAACATGTGCAACGATCCTCGAACCATTAGCATCCCTAACGATGACCCATAAATCGAAATAAGGCTTCTTCATATGACAAACAAATTCAACATTAGGATTGACTTAATAAATTTTATTGGACGTTTAATTAACAAGTAACGTATAATTAATTAATCGATTTAGGAACTGTTTGGATTGACCTGATAAAAAATATTTTTTTCTCTAAGAACTCATAAAAGTGACATTTGAATTTCTCCAAAAACTTTTAAACTAGAAAACAATGAAATTTACCTTCTCGTGGTGATAATGGAGCTAAAATTAGACATCATTAAACTTGATTACAAGTAAAATCTAAGGTAAAAGCCGAAAACTAAAATGGAAGAGAGAATGAGAGAGAAGGGATATTGCTCATACTCCTTTTGACCTAAAAATAAAGAGAGTTTTAATAACATCGCGATTGAGCTACGACGTTATGTCTTTTGTTGTTCACTATTTTGTTAGACAACAAATGAAGTGTTTAGGCCCTAAACTTTAGATGGGTAGAGTCGATTATTTAACCGTTGTAGTTGGCTCTGTAACTCAAATTACAACGGTTAATGTTTCAGAATGAACGCCAATGACATATTTTTAAATTTCTCTATTTCAAACCCCTAAGAATACAGTAACGATCATCAAATGATTGAATTACTGTTTAAATAGATAATAATAATAATTAATAATAATAAAAAAAAAGGAATTTATTTTAGAGAGAGACACAAAGAGAGGGAGAAAGATTGATGACACGCGCTTGACTAAGAAAAACGTTGAGCAGTTTCGTTACGCCACAAAGACCCATTAAAACCCCATTCCCCATTCTTCAATTTCTTCTTCAATCCAACCACAATTTCCAATCCAAAACCCTAATCATGCCTGACCCATTTCATGTTTCCCCCTCCGATCAAAACCCTAATTCCACTTCTTACGCTTCCGAATTTGACTCCCTCCCAATCCCCCCTCTCGACTCTCTGTTTTTCACCGATCCCAATCGCGACGGTCCCGGCGACCCTTTTCTCTATTCCACCGCCTTAGATTTGGGTTTCGACGAAAATGACGATTTCGAGCTCACCTTTGATGATCTCGACGACCTTTGCCTTCCTTCCGAGGCTGACGATTTCCTCATCTCTGATAATTTGGATCACCCTACCAATTCTCCGCACTTGCCTCCTCATGTTCCGCTCAACGATGATTCTAGTGTTCGCCTTTCCAGCCCTGCACACTCTCCAGGATCAGGAAGCTCTGCGGTCTCTTGCGACCAATCTCCCGATGATTGTAAGTTTCTGAACCATGAATCTTCCAAGTTAGGGACGGCGGATAGCGAGTGTTTTTCGACTGGTTCTGGTGGATGGGAGTCTAAGGGCTCGAGGATGATGAATTCTCCTTCCACAGAGCTTGGTGATCATGAATTCTCAGGCGGCCCAGCGTCGTCTCAGGGATCGGGTTCAGCTGTCTCGGAAGGAATGAATTGCCCATCTCCTAATGCAGAATCTTATGATGTTATTGTCGATCAGAAGGTTAAATCAGAGGAAGTGGGGAAGAATTGCATGACGAAGAGGAAGAAAGAACAGGATGAAGGGAACGCAGATTTGAGATCTGCTAAGTATCGAAGGTCATCTGTATCCACAGAATCTTCCAATCCCCAATTGGGTTCCTGTTCTGCAAATGAGGATGATGAGAAGCGGAAGGCGAGGTTGATGAGGAATCGAGAGAGTGCGCAGCTTTCGAGGCAGAGGAAAAAGCATTATGTAGAGGAGTTGGAGGATAAAGTTAGGAATATGCATTCAACCATTGCTGAATTGAATAGTAAGATATCGTATATGATGGCTGAGAATGCAGGCTTGAGACAGCAGCTGAGTGGTAGTGGTATGTGTCAGCCTCCTCCTCCTGGTATGTTTCCACATCCTTCA
This sequence comes from Cucumis cinereus, assembly GCA_037974625.1. Classification (NCBI taxonomy): domain Eukaryota; kingdom Viridiplantae; phylum Streptophyta; class Magnoliopsida; order Cucurbitales; family Cucurbitaceae; genus Cucumis; species Cucumis cinereus. The sequence continues at coordinate 14,293,603 of JBBPDJ010000017.1, forward strand.
ATGCCTCCAATGCCTTATTCATGGATGCCGTGCGCTCCTTATGTTGTTAAGCCACAAGGGTCTCAGGTCCCACTGGTTCCAATTCCTAGATTAAAGCCCCAACAACCTATTCCTGTGGCTAGGGGGAAAAAGAATGAGAGTAAGAAAACTGAGGGAAGAACTAAGAAGGCTGCCAGTGTTAGTTTTCTGGGTCTGTTGTTCTTTATTATGGTTTTTGGTGGTTTAGTACCTTTAGCGAATGACAGATTTGGAAATGTTGGAGTAGTTCCTGGTAAGTTGTCATTTGTTGGTGATAATAGGTTATACAATCAGAATCAGGGTAGGGTTTTGAGAGTCGATGAGCATTCCAATTTATCCGATGGTGTGAATGTTGGAACTCATTGTGGGAAATCTGGTACTTTGAACCGTTTACAATGTGAGAGACTTTATAGGAAAGGGCGAGACTTGAACTTCGATCAACAAGGAAAGGAGTCGCAGCGTTTAAATGATTCAGATGAGTCTGTTAAGCTTCGAAATGCCAGCGAACCTCTTGTTGCTTCTTTATACGTTCCAAGGAATGACAAATTAGTGAAGATCGACGGAAACTTGATAATACATTCTTTCCTAGCTAGCGAGAAAGCTATGGCCTCTCGCAGGGCGTCTGATTCCGACAAGGCTAGGGAGACTGGCCTTGCAATTCCTAGAGATCTTAGTCCAGCCCTCACTATTCCAAACATCAGGGCACTTCCTTCTGGTCCAGCTAACAGGGATCACAAGAAGGCAACTGCGGTTGATGGTAAACTCCAACAGTGGTTCCGTGAAGGTCTTGCAGGTAATACTTTGCTCACTAACTTTTTAATTATGATTATTATTATTTATTTGTATATAATTTTTATACATGGAATGTTGTTATTTGAAAGTTTTATTTGTTGCACGACCTACTCGATTTATTACCGTTTCTATGGGGATTTAGAATTCTAGTGGTATCAGCTATCAAATGGCTATTGAAACAAGACATATTGACACTGGAATATATGCGAGCACTGTATACTTTATCTTGTGCCCATATAATTTGAAAAGTAGCCTGGAAGATTGACTCATTGACTTATTGTTTCCCTTGTTAGCTAGGCTGATGCTCTTGGACTTGAATATTCAAAGGCTTCTATAATAACTATGATTGTGACATGATACCCTTCAAAAGGTGTTTTGACCATTTAAACCATGTAATATAGTGTCACAGGTGGATTAGGATGATTTTACATTGGATGTTGATATATGGACAGGAATAGTTTTTGTACAGAAATTTGTGATACACTGTTTTCACGAATATAATATTTTTCGCCCTTGAAATAGCAACATCTACTTGTTACTTGTGAGAAAACTTGCTTTATGGTACCTCCTCCGTCTACGAAAAAGTGGCAGGGCTGTAAATTGAAACTAATGAACTTTGGAGATTCCGAACAAACATATGATTGTGTAGATCATAAATTGGTTTGTTGTATGGCCATTGGGGAGGCTGTTGTACGTGAAATATTGAAGATTTAATCAATATTAGATGAGTGTCTTACTCGAATATGGCTGGAATCTTTCTTGATTAATGGTCTAATCAGGTGTGGTTTCGACATCATCTTATAGATACATAATGGTTTTACTTCTCCATGTACAGGACCAATGTTGAGTTCTGGCTTGTGCACCGAAGTGTTCCAGTTCGACGTTTCATCAACAGCTCCAGGAGCAATAATTCCAGCATCTTCCCTTGTCAATACATCTAGAACACATCGTAAGAATGGTACTCATGTTAATAAGGGAAAGAACAGGAGAATCCTTGGTGGTCTTCCAGTTCCCCTAAGTGGATCAAACTTCAACATCACAGAAGAACCTGTTAGAAACCCACACAAAGACAACTTTCCAGGTAACAATAATAAAACAGCTTCGTCCATGGTAGTTTCTGTGCTCATTGATCCAAGAGAAGCTGGGGACAGTGAAGTTGACGGCGTGATTACGCCAAAGTCTCTTTCGAGAATATTCGTGGTCGTGTTGCTCGACAGTGTCAAGTACGTCACATATTCATGTGTTCTCCCACGCTCTGGTCCTCATCTCATGTCTACTTAAACTCCTGGAAACCGTTATGCCAATTGATCTAATATACCACATTCTTGTACATAAACAGACCAATTGGCAGGGTTTAAAGAATAACCTTTCTGATCTTGACTTTAAATTTTCCTTGTAATGCTTAACTTTTAGGATGAGCTTTAGTTATAGTAAAGACTGTAATGGACTGTTATTTAGTTTAGTATAGGCTTTGTTTTAAACCTCAGTCATAAACAGACATGGGGAGAGAGCATCTTTTTCTGCATAGAAAGTAGTGAGTAGAAGTGCTAGAAACTCAAATGTTTGAATGACTACTATTTAACTGTCTCCATTATACTCCCCCTTTTCTCTTTTGAAGAAGTGAAGGATATAATTAGGCCCAATATTTTAATTTGAATGTTTTTAAATAATCAATATGTCATTTTTATTATCCTTATCATAAAAAATTAACCTTTTTTTTTTTTTTTTGGGAAATTGATACTCTCGTTTAACTCAAATTCTGAAAATAATCCTAAAACTAGAAGAATACAGGATTTCATTTTAAATTTAATAGGTCCCTCTTGAGTTTTTGGTTTTATGCAAAGTATTTTTGTGCCCCTGCCTCATTAAATACCATATTGATTAATTTTCACCCGTTTTAAAAAATGGCAATATAATTGCACTAAATAAAAGAACTGCCAAACTAATTTATAATACTTGAAAGTAAAAAATAAAGGCTCTTGCCCCATTAATTCCGTTGTGTTATGGGTAATTTTAGACCAATAAAGACAAGAATGAGGAGAGTTTCCTCATTTAAGAAATGGGCCATTAGAAGTAGGCCCATAAGAAAAATTGGGTTGTTTAGCCCGATAGGCCCCTTTGGTCAACACTGTCCCTCACGTGAGGCCTATTTCGATGGACCTCCCTAAATTTGAATGAATAGCAACTTTTAAGGTTGTATCAATCGCGCGTTATTCACGTGTATATACTTTTCAATATGTCTTTGCAAGATTCCACAGTACCATTTTGTTACGTGTATTTGGTTTTAAGAAACATTAAGATCTTGGTGTCTCAAAATAAACTTTACTCCAATCTCTTTCAAAATAGATTTTAATTAAACTTTTTAATTCATCGTTCTTAATTTGACGGGATCCTAAAAGATACTCAGCAGAGAGCAGAGATTCATACTTTCATCTCTTTAACAAAACCCACATTGTCTGACTTCACATAGTCATGCTAGAAAGCTTAACCATGAAATTGAGATCCATTCTTCCCTATTCTCTACAAAAAGCCATCCATCCCTACGTTTAAGCCTCCTAAAACAAGACCAACACTTTAGCATAAGGTAAGTTCCATCTTCTTCCATAAAAGTTTTCGCTGACTTTTCACGTTTGTACTATGATCTAACTTAAGCATTAGAGTATTTGTTGTTTTGTCTATCTTAATGGTGACCTCTTCTCAAACTACAAATCGACGGTCCGTGTTAGATTTTGCCATCAACTCATTATTCACCCTACAAAATTTTCTGACATACATTTCAAGAAAAAGAAGAAAGAAAGAAAAGGGGGAAAACCCACATTTTTCACCTTTGATTTGAAATACATCACAAACCTTTCAAGTAATTCCAAAATTTGGGTCATAATGTTTTCGGATTCAGTAATGAAACCAATTAAAAAACCATATTTGAGAGCTTGCTGATGGGTAGTCTAAGAATCTAAATAAATTACCCAAATTACATAGTTATTTAATTTTCTCTAATTTAATATATGCATCACACCCACCATAAAATATGTAATCAAATATATATATATATATATATATATATATATGCGTTGTATATTTACAAATCAAATATCGGCAAGAAATATATTTACAACGCATCACATACACCTTTCGTTTAAAGACATCAAACACCCAAGCAATGTGAAATCTATCTTCTAATTCTCCATTTGTTTAGACTCATTTGGATATCTCATCATAGTTCAATTAAGTTGACAGCTTGCAAAAATGAATGACGGTTGTATGTGATATATATATATTACACTTTCCAATATATTACTAGTATACTAAACATTTTTTAGTATAATACTAGTTCGATTTAATATCTAAAGTCAAAAGGTTTATCGTTAGAATTGCCTCACTCGAGCACAATAATAATAATATTAAAACTAATATTCATATCTAGTTTCCTTAACATGCAAGGCAATTCAAGTGTGGAATTTATTTCCAACTCCAAAAGTGGTTCTAATTCTCCCAATCTTAGACCTTAATCTTGTATTTAAGTTCTAATCTAAACCAACCTCTCATTAATATAAGATTTAGATACAATGACTTCCAATCTATATGACTAGTAAACTAATGTAAACAAATAAATGAATGGAATTAAGCATTAAACACATTCAACTAACTAATAAACCATAAAAATACAAAGGACTACTTATATTATTCCACGAGTACAAGGAATTTAGCTACCTATATCCATAAAATAACAACCAAACCTCAACGGTCATATCCAAAAGTCTCACAATTTATAGTTTGCGTTTTGGTTCAAATCCCGAGTGCACGTACAATCCTAGAAAGTGTAAATAGTAGAAATGTAGAGTAAATTCTATTAAAATGTGAAGTGTCATTTCCATGCCTCAACAAGAAGGCTCTAAGCGCAACTTGCGCTCAAATACTTGATGGTTTCTAAGATATATCTGGTAATTCACGTCAAGTACTATCATATTGTGAATAATACAATAAGAATGTTGTACTCCTGCATGTTGAGACTCGCGTGGAGGTAGGAAAATTCTTAAATGCTCTACTCCTACACGTCGAGGCTCGGGTGGAGGTAGGGGAATTCTATGTCGAAATAAAAAAGAAAAAAAAGGATGTAGATGTATGGAGAAGTTGGTTGATATGTGTAGGTCACACTATCACAAAGACTACCAAAAGGTACTTTTTGAAGATGATCCAATTTGGACAAAAGGAAGTGGGCTGTCGGCCCACAGATCCAATTAATGTCGGCAACAACAAACAAAGTCAACCTTTTGGATTTGGTTGTTGAATTCCAATTAAATTTGCTTTTCATTCCTCATTTTACATTCACTTAACTCATCACCAAACTAACTTTTCTTTCTAATGTATATACAATTGTGAATTTAATTTTCGATTACAAAGATCAAGATCTTAGAATCTATTTAGGAAGCAAGACCAAAACAATCGACAATCTAATATCACGACAGACGAATAAACCACTTAAGATTAAAGAGTATAAAAAATGGAACACTCTTGCTCTTCTACAGTCTTATGCGTGAAAGCACATTTTGACTACGATTAACATGGGAGAAGGAGACAATTATCAGATCCCAACTTTAATATTTTGTCTCATCAATAAAGAAATAAACTTTATAAATATCCATTGTTTCATTATTCAACAAATGAATTAGTCACCAAACAACTAAACTCCATAGATTCAAAAGACGTAAGCAACTTTCTCATGTTTGAATCATACTTACGTGTAAAGAAATCAAAACTAAGAACCAACGACGAAAAGGGAAGTGTGACTCAAGTCATGGTTGGAGAGATGTAAATGTCAAATGTTTGTATATTGATTTCAATGTTGTTTGCTTCAAGAAATTTGATAGATTGTAGAATTAGGAAAACATTGGTGTAAGTGTTGGTTAAAAAGGCTCTCATAACTCAAATAAACGAACTAATTGTAATTATAGAGCATGATTCAAATTGCATGATATCAATGATTTTCGCGTTGATTTCTAAACATTTCCAATTAGATTAGATGATACGTGAATTCGTAGTCGGTTTTAAAATCTTTACAAGAATCTTTTTTCTAATGGAATATTATTTGTTTTATTTATAAAATACTAAACTCATAAAATCAGCCCAAATTCAGTGGATTTTGAGAATATCATATAGCATATTGTAAAGGTTTGACCTTGAAACTTAGTCATTGTTTTATGCATAAAATGAGTTGGTGGTTAGGAAAAATAATGTCAACTTGACTTCTTCCCTCTTTTTTTTTTTTTTTTTTAATTTTAGAATATATATATATATATATATATATATATATATATATATATATATACGATAAACCAACTCTTAGCGTCTTTAAATTTTTAGGGTTGTGTTTATTTGGTCGCTAAAGTTTTAAGTTTGTGTATTTTTTGTTACTGATTTTTTTAATGATATAAGTCTTTAATTTTTCAATTGAGCTTTGAATAGATCTAAGAATTTTAATATTTTTGGCTTATTTGATATTTTTTTTATTGGTGAAACTATAAAGATTAGATTCTAAATTTGTATTTTATATATGATACGCTACATAGTTTGTAAGAATAATTGAATATTTTAGGAACTTACTAGACATAATTAAAACTAAAAGTAGAGAGATATTAGTTTGATATAAGATGAAAAGTCTAAGAAATGGATATCAAAGCAAGAAATTTAGAGGTGGAAGAATGATTACTAAACGGGTCTCAACAACTAAACTTGTAATTTAACCTATTTAAAATATCAAAATTTCAAATATTTGATCTTAATTAATCATGAAATTTCAATATTTTCAATATTTCTTTCTATATTTGATTTGAGGACACATGCTGTGTCAACCCACCTTATCAATATAAGAAGAATTTGAAGGGAAAAAAAATACCATTTATGTAAAATTTATGGATCAACAAATGGGTTGACATTAGTAATTAATTTACTTCCATATAAACATGGATTCATCATATAAATGACAATTGGTACAAATATTGATTTAAGATTATTATAGTAATTATTAATTTAGCATGTGTCAAATGGTCTTGAATACTCAAAAAGGGGCATGTTTGAGTTTGCCTCATTTGCAATTTTAAAATCCTATACTCAATAAATTGATTATTCAATATGAATATACCATGAAATTGCATAATATATATTGAGAAGGGCAATATGGGAAGAGTATTATAATCTCATTTTTCACATTTATATATATATAGGTTATGTGAGACAAAGAATGCATGTGGGTTGATAGGGCATAGGGGGAGAGAGGATTGGTTGGGAAATTTGAAATGTTGAAAATAATAATAATGATATTATTAAAAAAATAGGGTAATGGGTTTTGAGGTGTGTGGCAAAGGATAAGAACAATATACATATGGGAAACCCTTATCTTGTTGCAAATATTAATTGGAATCAAAGCAAATCAAAGCTCCCTTTTCCCTTCCCCACTAATCCAATGGATTAACTCATCACCACATACTCTCTCATATCTTTAATCCAAATACATTATCTATTCATTCTCCCCCCCCCCCCTTTTTCTTTTGAATACCGTCGTATCAAAACGTCATATATTCGAATATCTTTGTTCCATCAAATAAAGAATTTGAATTTCTAACTTCGAACGAACTATTAATCAGATAGAAATGAAAGGGGGTAGAGAAAAGAGAAATCCATGCCATGCTCTTCTTAGTTGTTACCTACCAATTTCAAAGAAAGTGCAAAACCCTTTTTGTCTTCTTAGCTGTTGATCCAAGAGAGAGCAAGAAAATTCCACAAATGGGAAACATTTGCCAACTCTCCAACTTCATCTCACCTTCCTAACTTTCTTTTTAAAGATAAATTTGCATTTCACCAAAAGTAAAATAGTATGTCAAACAACTCATCCACAACCTTTCCATCATTTTCAGTAACATTGAATTGAATGAAATAAACGTATCTCGTTACGTGTATTAACAAGAATCATGAGACTGAAATGAACCAAACTCAAGGAATCTAAAAAGAACAGCATTTGAATGAATCATTGGGTATCATTCCATGAGAACAAAAGCTATAAATTGTGAGAACAATTATTGGCATTCATATGAAGAAGTATACAGAGATGACTTTTTATACTGTTTATGGGAATGCACCATGTTTTTGTGCAAATTATCTTACATTATCATTAATCTCACAGTATGGAAGGAATAAGGCTTCCTTGAATGTAAGAAAGAAGGGGGAAAGTGTCTATAAGAGAAGTAGTGAGTGAAGTAAGTGAAGAGGATATCAAATGAGGGGTTCTATACAGTCATTACGTAAGAGATAACCAAGTCAAAACTCCCAGAACAACCACTGATAAAGCTATATAATTTTGCCTCCCAAATTCCAATTAGAAGTTCTCTATACTTGAAAATGTACTTAAAGTAGGAAATGGGCATTTTTTTTTTTAGTTCCAACTCTCCTCGGGATCGGAATCGCCTTCTCTGGCACGACAGACTGAAACCAAGTTTTTTGTTGTTTACCTTCATGCGAAGTCGGTCAAGACACTGTTTGCCAGGGAGCTTTAGCATCATGATCTTCCACCTAATTCTAGATGGAAGTCACTCAAACAGTATGCTGGAAGCATTAGTCTTCTACCTTATTATATTGACAATCCTAACGCCGCCCATTTGCCCAATGCCGGTTGAAGCCTCCGGATTTTAGGTGTGGATTTCTGTGGCCGAGTCCTTGCTTGGGAAGATCGTGTAATTCCATAACCTGTATCGTACGCTGCTTCTTGGCTGTTGAATAAACACCATGAGTCAGAATTTTCGAGAACTTTTGAGAATATAGTCGCAAATTTTGTGCAATGCATTTAAAAAGCTATTCATTCGGATGTCCCATGCAAATTGTCAAACTCGAAAATATTTAGCTATTGTTGCTTAGATTCTTTGAAACTTCGTTGAGCAATAAACCTTTTATATTGCCTAGGAAATCGGTATCAGATTTGATAGAAGCACAGATGGAAAACTAAACAAATACCGTTTTCAGCTTGTTGGTAACTCTCTTGGAGTTTCCTTTTTGTAGCTTCTAGTTTTACTTGAACTGCGACCTCATCCGAGCACTTGAAGTTCTGGTAAACATAAATCGAACAAATCAGATAAAAGTGCAAATGTCAAACCGAATTTCTTAAGAGTTACGATCTGGATATTCTTGTACTTACATCTTGCTGATTCCTCTTTGGGATTGTAGGTTTTTCCAATTTGCGCTGGAACTTCTCATGGTTGTCCTTCTGTTCTGTGCTTAGCTTCTGTGGCCTCAAAAGCCCAGAATTTGTGTTTGAGGATGGCTTATTTGGCTTCGCAACTTGTTCCTTCATTTGAGTCTTATTTTCCTTAGAAATCACATTCACCTCTCGAGTGATTTGTTGGTTACACCTTGTAGGGTTTTGATTGCCATTTGATGTTTTTCTCACATTATTGCGGTTCTTGACAAAGTCCCCATTATTTCGAGGATCTGAAACAACATAGTTCCCAATTCGTAATCATGAATCTAAGAAATGGTAAAAACTGAAGAGATAGGAAGTGATTAAGAAAGGCATATAATATTGCATAATGAACTCACTTCCATCATCGTCCATGCCATCAAAGAACTTCACCAAGGAAGGGAACGGAATGGAAAGTAAAATACAGTTGATTAGAACCGATGCAGCTTGAAGTAGGTAACTTCTCTTCAGAATAAAAAAACTGAATACAAAAAGAAAATAGAGACGTACTTGTGAGAGCTCCATGGATGTGGGCTGAGTGGTAAAAAATGCAGCTTCATCTAAAGGAGGAGAGGGAAGGCCTTCTTCTTCATAATCATCTTCTTCTTTTACCGCAGCAGACTTGTTTTTGGAATCCGGTGTGACCTCTGCGCCTTTTTGTCAACGAAAACAAAAGCATTTCTCAATAAAGAACTCTTGAAAATTGGCATGAAATAATAGAAGCAATGCGTAGTGAACAAACGCTACCTTGAACAGCAGCTGTAGCTTGTACCCACACGTCCACCATTTCTTTCCACTCCCTGCAATTCAAAAAGTAGATCTTTTACTCTCAAACAAAGTAAAGTAACAATGAGCAGCAACAAGAATCTTGAAAATGATATCTTCCTTATCTACTAATTGCATTAAGTGAATTACAAATGTGAACGTTATCAAAGACCGGATTTCTCAATACGATGAGAAAGTTCAGAAGATAGGACATGGCAGATGGGGAACTCTCCCAGTTAGCAACAAGTTCGATACAGATGAGCTAGAAAAGCTCTTCATCAACTCAATAAACAAAATGATGGCCACGGATTGGTCGAAATTGATTATTCTTTGTTGATTCTATGCAACAAGCCATACATAAAACTCGGACAAAAGAACTATAGAACTTTGAAGGTGCCATAAAGAAATGCAAGACCAAAGTGAACAATTCAAATCACCTGCAGAGTATAGAACTTTGAAGACAAATGTGGACAGAATAAAAAAGAAAGGAAGCATATTGAAGGTGCCATAAAGAGAGCCAACAGAAAATTCACTTTGGACATTCATCACATATCATCTATACTTATTGAACTTTGGAGGAAAGATTTAGTACATGATAAGAACTCGAGCAAGATGGCGGATGCGCTTTGATCCATGCTTTCGTAGACAATTAACAGCTTTGCCAATCTCAGTTGCCTGATAAAGGGAGAAAAAGCCTTAAAACTTGAGTCCAGATTTTCATAAGAAACTAGAACAATCAACAAAAGATAAGTCCCCTCAAGAAATGCAAGAGCAAACAGAACAATTCAAATCACCTGCAAAGTATCAACTGATAGAGCCATCAATTCAAGTCTTCTAAGTGATTCAAACAACACTGAATCAGACTGCACAACACACACAAACAGAACAATGATCATCATGAGGGACAAATAAACATCCCAGAAAATGAGAACATTTAAAGCAATCGTTACCTCATCTTCAAAATTATTAAGAATCTCTTTGATCCTCAAAACCTCTGCCACAATCTGAGATTCTTGTTCAATTTCATCAGTCAATGCTTCAGCTTCGCCAAAGCTAAAATTACTAACCCGGTTGCAATTCATCTCCCCTATATCATCTCTACTACTATAAACCTTGCTCTCTTTGCTCCCACCAGCCTCAAACTCACACCCATCTCCGGCGAAATCGCTCTTGAAACCCGTTTCACCGTCATCGCCGTCGATGTCTCCGGCCACCGCCAGCTCCACTCGGTCACAGCCCAAACAACGAGTCAATCGGCAAGAGAACAACTGCTCTGCAATTCGATCTCTCCTCAACCTGAACTCCTTAGGACAATCGGAAGCCGCCACCAAAATTGCGTAATCGATTATACCAAAAATATCCGAATTCGCATTCCGGAAGTAATTCCTCCAGGAATCAAGCGACCCAGACTTGGCAGCCATGATCGGAATCTGGAGAAACTAACCTTGATCAAACCCAGATGAAATTCAAACGAAATACTCAGAATCGAAGTGGGAATTCCATCGTCACGAGAAAACAAAAACCTAAATATGAAGAAAACGCAAGCAATTGGGGTTCAACCCAGTTGATTGAAGATGGGTTTTGAAAGAAATCAACACCCAGAACAGAAAACCCCGCCTTATCTAACACTAATCCAGCACCACAAGAATCCGATTCCAAAGAAAAAATCGTTAGCAACAACCCATTAACAGTCGGAGTTTCATCCGTTTAAACACAACAAATGAGTTGGTTAATGTGTGTAGAGTAAGTATTGGTGCTCGATTTCGTTTTTTCTTTTTATGAAAATTAAGGATCAGATCAAGAACAAAACACGATATTGATCAAAACCCAAGTTGTGGTTTGTGGGATTGTTAAAAAAAAATTGAAAAAGGGGTTGTAGTAACAGAGAAAATAACTTGGTTGCTTCTCTTCAATCCCGGAAAAGCTCCGGGATTTGCTGTGGAGAAGAAATATCGGGAATATGGGAAATGGAAAGAGAAGAGAAACGAAGAGAAAAAGGAAAGAGAAGAGAAAATAAGAACAAAGAATTCAATCTTTCAATTCAATCTCTCTTTTCTTTTTCAATGGAAGAATGGATTTAGAAATGGAAATGGGTTTTTGTTGTTTGTTTGTTTGGTTTTCTCTCTCCCTCTCTAGAAATTGTTTAAAGAGATTAGAATCAAAACTGGGTGCTCCAAAAAGGGCACAGAATTTGGAGTACTCACAACCAAAAACCCAAAAACTCCTTCCCTTCAACATTCATAAAAATTTGTTCTTTCTTTCATTTTTGGCACCAAATCCATAAAACAAAACTTCTCTCTCTCCTCTTCTCTCAAGCTAATATTTTTTTAATAAAAAATATATGAAAATAATTAACTTTTTATGTTAAGAAAAGAAAAAAAAGAGAGAGAATTTTTAATATTTCTAATAGTAAGCAGTGTGGATGCCAAGAGATTTTAATATCAAAGCTGAGATTTTTATTTGTGGATGAAACAATAGAAGGAAGAAACACATTATCTAGTGTTGGAAATATTACTGTCATGCTTACCTAAATGTTTTGATTTTAAAAAAATAAAAACGTAATATGTAGTGAAGTTTAGGGGATTGTGAACAAATTGAAGAAAGGCAAAGTATGGTTGTATTCTAATTTCTCTAATTACGTCTACTTCTTCACTTATTATTAAATCCCCTCTCTTCAATAACAATTTCGTTATTTAAAAAAAATAATTTAAACAACAAAATCTTTTTTTTTTATGATTTTTTAAATTCTCTTTTAAAAGTTATACGAGGTTTTGTATCTCGAAACATGAAAAAGAGAGTAGGGTTTGAATCTAACAATTGAAGGTTATTTACGATCTCTTTTGGGTGGTTGAATGTGAATCTTTAGTGTGATGGTAGGAGTGTCAAAGACATTTTATAGTGTTCAAGATTTTACTGGCTTGACTGATCGGTCTAAATCCATTTGACATATCTTTATTGGGATGTCACTTTCTATGTCCTTTATTGGTATTTTTGAGTTTTGAGTCTTGCTTTGAACAACCTTCAACGATATTTATAAATTGAAGTTAAATTTAATGTTTATATGTATTTGGTTACTTCAACTTTAAATATTTGTTAGTATAGCTTTAAACTTGGTTTGAATAATTTAAAATCTATAAAAAAAAATACTCTAAAAAACTTTGAAAAATAACTTAATTTTAAATGTTGGTAGCCAATTTCTTAAGTTAATAAATTAAATCGCTTTAATTTATTTGGTCAGCAATTCCTAACCTTCCAATGGGTATAAATTTGAAAATTTATTAAAAAAAATTGTAATTTTATTTACTTAAAAAGAAAAAGAAAAAGAATTAAAATAATAAAGGTGGACGAGTTGAGTAAAAGTTAGACTCGGGCTATATTGGAAGCATGAAAACGTGTTGAGTTTGGGCGAGTCAAAGTTTTTGTTTTTTTAGTCAAATACGCATAAAATTATATAATTAAAAAAAAATCCTGAAATGAAGGTTAGCTCAAACTCGGCGTCTCGTCCGAATGCTAAAATCACACGGCTGTGAGGGACAGACAGTTATTATGTACACGTCGCCTCATATTTTCCGTTTACGGATTCCACGTGGCCCCCCCACACCTCCAGCCGTCACCTACTACCATTGGTTTCTCATTTTAATATTCCGATTTTGGGAGACAAGATTTTAAATACCGCTACTCTATTATTTTAAATTTTTAGCTATCAAAATTTACTTTTCTTTTCCTTTTTTACCCCTCTCTTAGTTTAAATTAATAATCATCTAACTCAAATATAATTCAACTGATATAAATTTATACTATCAATATCGAGACTTGATATTAAATCTCTTCACCCGCATATTATTTCTTCAAAAAAGTATTCAATATTTCCATATTAAATTTGGAGATTGTGTTAACCTTGGAAGCACCGACATCGTAATTAACACCAGGGTCGCACAGTTATGCATTGAGAAGCTCAATTTATTTTGATACTTTATTTAGTGCGTGTCATGTCAATATGTTTTTAAAAATATAATAGAATACACGGACATTACTAAGAGGTCGATTAATATTTATGAAGGTAAATTTATAGTGTGAATAAAGAGAGAATGATACTCTCTACAGTACTATAATTTTTCTAGTGTAAAAGCGTAAAAAAATCCTACGCCAATCTATGAAAATGAAAGGAACAACATTAAGTCGAATAAATGTATGACTAGATTTTACATATCTATTTATTTTGATATTGAATGATTAAGTTTTTTGACTTACGAGTCTAACACTTCACAAATTATAATGCTCAACCTCACTTAGGCGTAAATTCAGAGTACTCAAAAGTGCAAAAGAGTAAATGTATAGGGATAAACTCTATAGGTAGGTGCAAACCACAATTTTCATTATTATTGATCAAAATCTTTAAATATATAATTAGCATGTATAATAAAACAATAATTGATTGATTGAGCTTGACTTAGTATGATTTGGTTGATGTTGGACGTTTGAAGTTGACGAAACTCCCTTTACTAGTTAGGTTTATATTATATTGTTTAATCTGAATCAGGTTCCCTCCACGTTTAAATTATAGTTTAGGAAAGAAAACGACCATTATATTTGATCGTCGCTATTTAAAAAAATCACAAAAATCATGACTTATTTATTTGAATTAATCACTGGACAATGCCTTAACGAGTTAAAACATATGCTTTAAATCAAGGGATCAGAGGTTTAAATCTCACAATCCATGTGTGAACTAAAAAACTAAAGGGTAAAAGCATGATTTTATTATATGGGCAAATAGTAAGTCATAATTAAAAATATATATATAATTAATTTAAGGGATTTGAAATCAATGTAATTTAAAATAGCATTGAACATCCACACAAAGGCACATAAATCTTTGACTTAGAGTTTAGGGTTTGGGTATGGCTAATTACTTATATTGTATTAATAGAATATTAACTTTGCATTTATAATTATTTTCATTAATAAATACTATTTTATATCATGATATCCACAAATTGATATGCCAAACTTTTTAGACAAAATGGTTTTCTTTCATAATTACATTTTCATTATAATTTGGTATGTTAGGTTAAGAATTGACATGATGTTTATGATCATTTGTATAGTTATTATTATTCTTATTATTATTTATTTTTGCAAAGTATGACATTTCATGTTCATGTCTTATTCATGTAAAAAATGAGCCTAAACATGTTAAATGAGTGATTGAGATAGTGTCAAAAGTATGATATAATTAATTAATAATAACCTAAGTAATATGTATAGTAGGTTAAACGGGATTAGGTAATTAAGAATGCAACATAACATTGAAAAATCGAAAAATCGAGAAAATCAAATCAAACCACTGATTTAGGGTTTGGTTTTTGCTATATAATTCTATGTTTTTATTTGTATTTGGAGGGAAAAAAAAAGTCGGTTTGATGCAATTCTTGGTTTGAACCAATCCTTACAAAGTAAGAGTAACTATGTTTGACATGTTTATGCTTTAATCAGTATTAAATGTGCATCGATGCTTCAAAATGCCCTTATTTAAATTATAACCAAATTCTTTTTAATGTGATTTTAATCATTTAACCTTGACGCAAATCATTTTTAATGAGCTTAGGCCAAATTAGGGTGTAATTGAAATACAGTTTCAAGTATTTAATTTATAAAATAAATCATTTTAAAAAGAATCGAATAGCTTTTCATATATATTTTAAACTGTTTTTATCAAAATAATTTAACTAAAAATAGATATTTTTAAAAATATTTTTTTCTAAAGTCAATTGAAAGGGCTTTTATTCTCAACACCATGTGCCTAAATTTGAGATTCATCAAGAGCACACAAATTATATTTAGATAATTAAAATTACATAAGCTAAAATGAAATGGAAATTCAAAAAATATCGTCAAAATTTTAATTCAATTTTTTTTTTGTCATTTAAATTTATCGTGATAAATAGGTAAATTCTCGTGAATGAAACTCGTTTTGAGAGCATAATTATCGGCGTTGAATAAAAGCAAGAAAAGGGTTCCGATTCCCAGCCAATTTGGTCCCTATCGTTGACTTTAATCCACAGCCGTTCGATCGTCAACTATTTTTCTTACATGACGTGGCCTTTTATTTACCACATGATTCTCAATTCCTTTATTATTTTTATTTTTCTCCTGAAATGAAATTTTTTATTTTATAATAAATTAAAAGTAGCTTTTATTCTCCCCATATTTACCATATGGCAGATCTATTTTATAAGATGTTGGGGGACCATTTTTATTTTTTAATAATAACAACAACAATAATAATATATATATATATATATAAAAAAGCAATTGAATTTTAATCTATATTTGATTATCAAAATCTATTGAGTAGATAAGGTATATTTGTTTTCTTACTTTTATTTCTTTCGTTTTAGAATCTATGCATTATTTTTTCTAAATATATCCATTAGCTTTTATGTAAATAATCCAATTAATTATAATTAAAATATAATACGATAAAATCCAAATTTAGTATCAACTGTGAATTTGTAATAATTGCACAGAATCAAACAAAAGTTCTGTAAGATAGGAAAATCTACCATTAGTGTGATATTTAGCTACCAACGGTTCAACAATCAAGTTATTAATATATAATTTAAAGAGCTAAGAAAAATGTTGAACTTATAGGTGTGTTTTCATTCTAACTCAAATGTCACGAGCGCTTGGGATCATATAGAAATATGGTTATGTGATGCTCATTTACTAATTAACTTTTTGGATTATCAATCACACTCTTACAAAATTTCAAAATTATTAAGAAAAATGAAGAACGTATAAGTTAAACACCCAAACATTATTTTACGTTTCATTAGTCGACCCCTCCTCAAGATCCATGACCAACCTCCATTTGCCACTTTATATCTTCTCTTGGGTCATTCCCTCGTACCTTCACATACAGGCACTAGAGTCAGCTTTCATGAAACTTGCATGATCAACCTTTATACTCTTCTTAACTCCCATGAGTCGACGTTTATGGTTCTTATTAATCTCTTATCCACGATCATTTTTTAATATGCAATTGAACGTTTTTGAAAAGTTTTGAAGTGTAATCCATTATTCCATAAACCTATCAAACTTCAAAAACTAGATTTATAATTTAACGATTTGTATTTATATAATAATATGGCATAATCAAAGTGTTACATCAACTCTTGTCTGATGTCTCACAAGTTGTTAGTTGTACTTCAGTTAGACAAATAGGAAACTTTTTTTAAGAAATAAAATTTTTTAAGAAAATACGCACACTTTTTAAATTTGATAATTAAATATTTTATATTTTTCAAAACAATTAATAGGTTTATTATTTAGATTAGGAACTTCTTTTGTTGCTTATTGTTTTATATTTTGTGGATTTTTTATATAATATAATAAAAATGTCAATTTATCCTTAACCCATAAAAATATGGAAATATCAATGAAAATGTTGATATATTAAAGTTAATAGCATGATTGGAAGTACAATGTGACAATTTTAAGAGTCGGTTTGGATTGACTGGAAAATAAATTAATTTTATTTGAACTCTTTTGATAAAAATTATTTAAAATAAAGAAATTATAGTGTGAAATTTGCTAAAACAGGTTGTCATTGTCAATAAATGACCATTAAATTTGATATTTATAGGAAATATATGGACATTAAGACACTGAAGATCCAATGTAAAACATTGTGTCATTGTCACAAAAAATGATAATAATGTCACTTTTTATTGTGAGGAATGCATGTCATAACAATTTCTTTTACTTGTAATATTAATTTTTCCAAAATTAATTTATTTGTTTGATACTCATCATTATTACACAAATATTTTTCCAAAATTAATTATTCCAATTTTGAGAAAAAAACAAATACAAAAAAAAAAAAAAAAAATTGGATATTTAAGGACTAACGAGAAATAAAGTATAAAATTAGGGACTAGAAGTAAAATTGAAAAAAAAAACTTATAATTTGGCAACCAAAAGAAGGTGAGAACATGTGGAGGAATTGTCAAATGTTTTCTCGAGCGGTTGTGAGACACGTGTTAATCACGTTTCGTAAAAAGGAGGAAGACACGTGTCAGAAGGAGAGTTGAGGAGGGCAACGGCTTGGCTTAATGACGTGTACAATCTTATCTAACTTTTGCGGTTTATTAAAACGCTCCGTATCTCACGCGTTGTACCCCATATTCTGACCTCTCCAATGCGTACTCGCCACGTGGCTATCTGGCGCTTTCTCTGCTCGTGATTCTATCATATCCTTACCAACCATGATGCACTTCTTATTGCTTTCCCTTTTTCTTCTTCCTCAATTATTGAATCCTTTTTTTTTTTTAATTTAGAAATAATTACTCTTCATTTAGGAAAATTTCTTACAATTTTGAGATACTTAAAATTTTAAAATACATCTAGATATTTTTATATGTAGAAAAAAAATTGAAATTATTTAAAATATATAAAAAAAAATTATCAAATTTTTTATGATTATTTAAGTTTTTTTCTTTATATTTTGTAAATAGTTTCATTTCATTTTTTTTTGTATCCACGAGAATTTGTCAACAAAGGTGAGAAACAAATATTGAACTTTTTCAAAAATAATGTCAAATATTATTAAAAAATTTAAAAGTTTATTTTGAATACTCAATAATTAAATGTATCTATTTACCAAAATTTAACAAAAAAAAAATTAATTTTTTCTTTTCTGTTTTATAATTACTCTAGTTAAAATAAAGTTAGTTTTCAATATAGTAAAATAAACTAAAATATTTATAAATATGATAAAATATAACTATAAAATTTAATTATGTTTTTAAATATTTTCACATTTAAAAAAAGTTCTTATTAAAATATTGTTTTGATGGCAATACTCAGTATTTTAGTGTTTTACTAAGTAGTTCTCAATTACATATTTAATGGCCATTAAAAAAAATTATTATTATTATTATTATTATTTTATAAAAGTTGCATATTTAGTGGAATGTTAAACATTATCCATAAATTAATTAAGATATTGTTTCCCATAAATTTTTTATTGTTATCTCAAGTATCAAACACGTTTTATAAACATTCAATGTGTTTATTATAATATAATGTATTATAGTATTTTTATACCTAAAAAACCCCTAAAACGTGGTTTAATTTGATGCTAGAGATCGTGAATTTAACTAACAACTACTTGATTTACTTCAGATGTTTATGAGTGTAGTTGACGAAATTTGAACATTGGTGAATCGATTTGGTATTATTTTCTTTTTTTTACTATTAATTTTTCTTAGATTTTTTATTATTTTGATTCGAAAGATTGTTAAGTGAAGTTGGGTTTTCAACGCCTTGCATGAAATTAAGAATGTAAATTTTGGAAACTTGTTATTTCATTTGCTCCCTTGAGATGGGGTTTAGTGAATTTACTTTAAGAACAACATACAATAAGGTCATGTTTGAGAATAATTTTAAATTATTTAAATTCGTTTTTTTATAAATAATTTAAAACCAATTTTTATGGAATGAAATTTGAATTAGCCAAAATGTAAAATTAAATACTAAATTAATTTTGAGTAATTAAAGACGTGTTTCACAATGTTATTGAGCCTAAAAAACCAATTTTTACTGTTTTCAAACTTATTCTTAAGCCTGCACTAAAACATTTTAACTTCGACCCAAGTTAAACTCAAATTGAATTTAAAAAAGTCTAAGATATCGATGGTTCTATTTTTACATTAAATTATAAATTTAGTTTCAAACTTTCAATTCCGCATCTATTAATCAATGAACTTAATTATTATTATTATTGTGTTGTCCTAAATTGTCAATCTTAGGGTTCAAAATAGAAAATTTTAAAAGTTTATGTATAATAAATAAATAAATATTAAATAGTTAAATGTTGTTGCCTTGATGGTTCATTTGGTTGGTTGGCTTAATTTGCCACCCCAATATGTTCGGATTCGAATTTTGAAATCGGTATTCTGTTCGTATTTGTCATTCTATATTTGAATGTTTGGTTTTAAAAATTTAAAATTTAACATTTAAGGTACTCTAAAATACCTCACTTTAAATCTTAGTCCTCCAAATATAAGGACTAAACTCTTAAACTTTTATAAATCAAATCGATTTAAACTCTTATTACTCTTGCAAATAGTCCATTAAATAATTCTCATTTGCATATAAATCTTTGCAAATTGTCTCCTATGGTCGTCACAAGTTTTATAATTTGCAAATTTGTATTTAATAAGTTTCTAAATTTTCAATAATGACCTAATAAATTCCTAATCCTTCTAATTTTTATCCAATAGATCTCTAAAGTTTTCAATTTATATGTGATAAATCTTTTTATATATTCAACATTATTTAATAATAATAATAATAATAATAAATAAATAAATAAAAACCACATCCCTACTCGACATAGAGAGAGAAATCCAAGGTTGAATCGAACATAAAATTCAATATTTTATCAATAAATGAATTATGATTTAAAATAAATTAAATTTGAAATGATTGACACCGAACGGTCTTGTAGCGGTGTGGCCTAGTGGATGGCCTTGGAAGAAAGGCTGACCCTTTGGTTGCAAGTTCGAGTCCTAGTAGGTAGAGAGAGAAGGATGAGAATTGAGATGAGATCGGCTAAGAAATATTTAGGTATTTCAAAATACCTTTTTTATTCTCTTCTCTTTTCTCTTTTTATTTGTTAATAATAAATTTTAAGATCATAATTGAGATTTTTATATATTACTACAATGAACTCAAGTAGACTTCTTATCTCACGTGTATATGAGATATTAAAAACTCATGTCAAATCAATTTTAAAGTTTACACGATAATAATAAATTTGAATTTTAGAAATTTTAAATTTTTTTAAAAAAATTAAAGATATCAATAATCTCATAACAAAAACTAGGATTAAGAAAAAAAGTAATCTTTTATTAAAAAATAAATAAAATTGAGGTTTGGTATCACCCAACGGTTTCGTAGCATAATGGTTAAGGGATTGGATTAAAATAGGGTCCAACCCCTTATGTTATGGGTTCGAAACCTAGTAGGTGGAGAAGAAGATGAAAGGAAGAAGATGATTAAAATTAATAATATATTGTTAAGGTATTATATAATACCTTTTTTAATTAATTTTTTTTTATTAAATGTAATTTATGAGATTTGAATATTGTTTGGGTGAAAAGTTAATTTATGTAATTGGGGAATAATTATAAGATAAATAAGCTATAAAAAAAAGTGAAATAATTAAATTAAATGTATTGTTTTATAGTTAGATGTAGACAAAAGTGTTCCTACCTACCTACATTTTTTAGCTTCTAACCAATTAAATCAAAGCTTAAAAATAATAATAATAATAATAATAATATTGAGAGCAAAAAATTAATGAATCAAATCTGTTCATATATGTTCATAAGCAAGCCAAATTTTATAATTAATGGAGAAATTAACAAGATGGAGATTACCAGGAATAAAATTGAATTGAAAATAATTTTTAGAAATAATATTAAAAATAGAAAAATTGATAAAATATTTACACTTTATAAAAGAAAAATTAAGTGTAATTGATTTTTGTTTTTAGTAATTTTTTTTCTTATGAAATGTGAATTGTTTTTTTTTTTTCTATATTTGAAAAAACTCTTACTTTTTTTATATCGTTTGTTTTTTTTAAAATAACCGGATATTTGTTGAAAAAAATTAAAATTATATTTATTTGTAGATCATGTTTTTAAAAGATAATTTGTCCAAAATTTTAAATAAAGTCAGTGTGTTTGGTTTAACATTTTAAGTATTTAAATATGAAAATAATTTGTTTTGAAAAAAATTAAAGTGTCTGACAATCACTCAAAACTGTTTTGAAGTCGTTTCGAAGTTTATTTTAAAAAGTTTTTATTAAAAAGAGTTTATAAATTGATTTTTTTAAAACACATTTTTTCTCTAGTCAATCAAAACATACCCCAAACCTAAAGAAATACTATGAAAAAAAGATAAACTGGACAAATATAATTAAAATTAGTAAAGATTGGATATCAAAATAAAATAAAGTATTAGATAACTAACCAAAAAAGAATTCTAAATCAAATAAAAATTGAATGAAAAACAAAAACAAAAAACAAATAAATAAAGCAAACCCCTAACCAAAAATAAATAAATAAATAAATAAATAATAAATAAATTCAAATTATATTAATTAAATTATATTCGTTAATTTAAGGTAGGATAAGTTAGGGATTGAGACCTATGGATATAAATATGATAAGTTTATGTCCTGATAAATGCAATTCGACATTGATAGTAGCTATTTTTGTTTCAAGTTATCATTCTTTGGGCCTAAGTGGGCTCTTGGTTGGTCCAAACCTAAAATATGGGCTTTAGTCTTTATCAAGGTCCATATAAGAACTCCAAAACGGATCATGGACTATTAAAGGGACAAACAATTGGGCTTAAAGGCCCAAACATTGTTTTGAGCTTCTACATGTCTAAACCAATCGCTTTCCCTTCCCATCTAACTTATCACTATGTCAAAATCAACCACCTACCTTTGTTTTGGAACTTTAGGAATGATTAATGCAAATGCCTGTATTAGTTAAACATCTACGTTATTAACACAATCTAAACTATTCTCATCTTATTATCAACATCATATTATATAGTAATTAAGTATATGCATCTCTCAAAGTGAAAACTACCTGAAAACAAGTGTTCAACTATAAATAATATTGTGTCAAAAGTCGTGAATTATTTCAATAGCTCGTTATACGTGTCATCTCTCCGACTAATTCATTTATAATAATTACCAACTCAACTCAACTCAACTCAACTATGTATGTTTGAAATGAACGAGTGGCTAGCATTGTTGAAGATGACGGGGGGAATTAGGATAAGGAGAATTCATTTATTACATAAAATAGTTAGGTGACACATAGACATGAGTGCAAAATAAGAGTTAGGTCTAACTTAACAAGTTTGTGTGACACATTATTATTATTATTATTATTATTATTATTATTATTATTATTATTATTATTATTATTATCATCATCAACAAATTCATAAAACAAAAAACAAAAAAACAGAAAATCTTAAAAACGGTTTGACAAAGTTGGGAGGTGTTCAAATTAGACAGCAACCATTGTGCGACACGCGGCGCCTTTGTTCTGTCCCCTACATATATTTATGTTTTTTGTTTTGTTTTAGGTCAACCATTGGCCCCAAACCATGGGAGGGGATATCCACAGTATGAAAACAATAATTATGGAAAGGGTTATGAAAACTATATGAAGATGAATGAATTTTAGAGAAAGACAGTGTACAATTAGGTACATGAATTTTGTTGACAGATTGTTCAGATGAGGCTCCACGTCCAAAGGAAATTGGAAGGTGACATGAAAAAACATGTCTATCGAGGGGAAAAAAATTAAAACCTTGAGTTTTAGGTCGACTTGCCAACTGAGCTAGGTGACATTATTGGAGTTATACACAAATGCATGCAAATATTAGAGGATGGATATTGTAAATAGCCACATTTGATAATCTCGTAGGAAAAAGTAAGTAATTTCTAAAACATAACTCTGATCTTACTTTTGTGTGCTTAGTTGAACTATATAGTTCATGTATTAAGTTATGTATTAGCGTATGGTAGATTTCGTCACCCATTGTTGTGTGAGAAAATTCCATATAAATTAAACTAAAAAAAAAAGACCAAACATGATTTTTAGTAATTATTTTAACAATATTATTTTGAAAAAGAAAAATAATACAAAACTCAATTCATTAATTACACATTAACATGCAACGTCTATATATATTTGAACTTCTCATGTATTCACAAAAATAGTTATGCTTAAACGTCTACATTCAAATTCATTTACTATCAACAAACGACGATGTAGAAACTAATTAGAGAAAAAATTAACGGAAATAATAATTATAAAACTTTGTGATTTAATAAATGTATGAAGTATTAATTTTGGAACTCAATAATTGATTGAGAACGTTCACATCGATTTAAACCGACAATAAGTGAAATTAGGAGGAAAAAAATGTGAGATTTAAGGCCGCAAATACCTCATTAATTTTGTACTACTCATTCACAAACCCCATAAGAACCCTAATTTTTGTCTTTCATAATTTCCTTTTTTTTATTTTTTTTAAAAACCCAATAAATTTCAAATTTATATATATATATATATATATATATATGTAGGGTCCATTGCACGTGCGGCTGCTCATGCTTAAAATCAAAATTATCATTCAACATAATTATTACCTTTTTATTATGAAATTTTCCCCTTTTTCCATTTCTTTTCACTTTGATTTCCACCTTTTTTTTTCTACCTTTTTTACTGCTAAATTTTCTGTATATATATATATATATATATATATATATATATTACTTTTTGGGTTCATCATTGGAGCCAAAGTATGAAAATGGAAAGTTTTTTTTTTTCAAGTGTTTAGGTATGTTAAAAAGTAAATAATGTTTTTTTTAGAAAAAATAATGTTTTTATTTGATATATGATTTAAAGTAATTTTTCTATGAAAAAA
The DNA here is from genome assembly GCA_037974625.1 of Cucumis cinereus. Taxonomy (NCBI): domain Eukaryota; kingdom Viridiplantae; phylum Streptophyta; class Magnoliopsida; order Cucurbitales; family Cucurbitaceae; genus Cucumis; species Cucumis cinereus. The sequence goes on from JBBPDJ010000017.1 coordinate 14,317,934, forward strand.
TTACAAAATATTTCCGCTTTATAGAAAAATCAATTGTAATTGATTTTTGTATTTTAGTAGATTTTTTAATGAAGTATGAATAGTTTATTTTTTTTATAACTATATATTGATGCATAATAATGTTGTATTATTATAAATAAAATGAGAGTTTATGAAGTAAATGATTGTATTATAGATGGGGTTACTCACGTGGTTTTGTCCTATACTTGGATTAATTTTATTATCTTTTGTCAACTAAATAATAAACAAATGAAAAGAGATGAACTTTAGTAATTAAGGCCCCATTGGATGAGGATTTTCTTTTAATCATTTTGAAATTAATAATTTTTTTTTAAAAATAAATTCAAATCATTTTGAATTTAAAATATATATATAAAAAAAAACTATTTTTTTAGACAAAATTTCAAATTAATAAGCATAGTTGAAAACAAAAGAAATAAAATAGAGACAAATATGAATCAGCATCACACATCACATCCAATCTTATCTGTACAACATTACACAACACATTAATTTACTATTTTTTTTTTTATCTTCTAATTAATTATTATTCAAACATACTTGAATTACGTCACTTTTTCGTCACCCTACCGTATGCAGCCACGTCATGGCTGGGTTCTTTTAATTTTATTATTTTATTAAATAAATATCAAAATAAATTCTAGAATGTTGGAAAAAGCCTATGTTGTTTCTTCTTCTTTTCCCCTCCTTTACTTCTGCCTCTCTCTCACATCATCAATTCCTTCAGTCAAATTTAAATAAAAATATATTTTTAATTAAAATTTATAACAATTTAATCGACGGATGACTAGAAGCCAACAGCTTAGGCTTCTTATATTGTGCTTTGAGTCATTCACTTTTTAAACTTTTTCAATATGGGACACTTTTTTTTTAATCTCGATTTATTTATATACTCCCTTGAACTCGAACATTACATTTTTAACTATGGTTTCAAAAACCTTTTGTTAATTTATAAAAAAAATCAAAAAATAAAATTGAAAAGTTGAAGATAAATAAGATAAAAAGAAGAGAATCTGATTTTTTATTTTTATTTTTATTTATTTTTGAGGAAATAGGAAGGAAGGTTGGTGGATAGATAGATAATAGATTTAGGGTATTTTGGGAAGATAGCATCCATGAATTCCATCAATCTCAATCTCATCCATCAATCCCTCTTTATACTATCAACTTTTTATGTGGGCCCCTTTTCTTTTATCTCTTTTTATTTTTTTAATCTGTAAAATTGTCGTCATCTATTTTTACATGTAAATATAATATAAATAATAAACATGTTGACTTGTTTAAAGTCGTAAATTGTTTATTGATTAATTTAAATTTATTTTTTAAAATCTTATTTAGATGTTTTCAACGATGTCTTTATAAAATTAAGATTTCGATATTTACATTGATATCAACATTTTAAAACTAGCATGAGGAGTAAATTAATTTTTTTATATATTGTAGAATAATTCACGAAAAAAAAAAGCAATATAATATAAGAAATGTAAGTAATTTTTTTTTTAAAAAAATAAGCAATATAATATAAGAAAGGTAAGAAAAAAATAAATAGCAGACAACAATGTAAATGTATTTGTATCGATAGATTGAGACTCGTGTATAGTAGATGTCTTGTTTACTTCAATGCTTAAGTCGGTCAACGAATCAAAAAGGAAAGGATATTAAACATCAACTCAAAGAAATCTACTTACTCCTCGAGAACCATCCATGGTCTTTTATAAATTTTGATGCCCTAATTCTCGTAATTAAAATCAGGTTTTACAACCTACCTGGGAGACATTGTTATGTTCATCGTCAAACTTGGTCTCGACTTGAGTATAAATTGAGAAGCCTAGATTGAACTATTTAAAATAACAAAATATCTATATTTGAAATATTTCTTTTTCAGATAAACTATATTAAAATAATTAAAACATGTCAAATTCAAACTAATCTAAGATCTAACCATTTATGAATATAATTAAAATTTAAAACATCTCCCAATTCCTCTAATTTTCTATTATTTTATTGATCTAACTATATCTAATGATGGAAATTTTTTATAAAATGACATTGTAATGTACCAAAATAATTGGTGCATCCTTGAACAATGATGTGACACATTTTTAAATTGTACAATAATAAATCTCTCCCTTTTAAAACATAGGCCTAATTTATCGTTATCGTTTCGAGAAATTTTCTAATCTAACAAACAAATTTTACGTAGGTAAAAAAAAGAATATTTTTAAAATAATTATAAAATTTCATATAATTTATTCTACGATTATACCAACATAATTCAACAACATTTATTACTACAAATCGTAAAGTAGTATATTGTTACTTATAAATATTTATAATCAAAATTATATCGAATTTGAAAATTTAAGGTCTAAATTGCTAGAAAGTAAAATGTAAAGGCTAAATTGATAATTTAAAAGAAAATTAAGGGTAAAAATGTTATTTTTCCTTTTATTAAAATATGAAAAAAACTTAAACATTAAAAATTGGGATGAGGAAGAGATATATTGTTGAATGGGAGGCGTACACGTAGGGAAGTCCCCGTGGGAGATTTGAGATGAATTGACTCATTGAGTCAAACACAGATCCAACCATGGTTAAAATCTAACCCTCATACCCAATTTCCCCTTCTTTTATAATTACTTTGATTAATCATGAATTTGATTAATCAATAATTATATTTGTTAAAACATTGTTAAATATAAAATAAGTAATAAAAGGTTAGTAATGTAAATATATTTAAAATAATAGACCCTTTTAACTCATCTCCAAATTCTAATATATATTCTTTAGGCTTCGAACAGTTAGTTACGATTATGTTTTTAATTTTTAATTTTTAAATTTGCACTTGTTTCATTTCAAATTTTTAACTGTATTTTTCATATTGGTTAAAGAAGAAGCACTTGAATTTTTTTATCAAATTGTAAAAGCAAAAACCACTTGTGGATCGAAATAGTGTTTATAAACTTAGCTTTTTAAAAAACCATTAAATAACTATTTGATTTTTAGTTTTTGAAAATTAAAACACACGACCTAAATTGTTACGGAACTGTTATTTAAATAATCTAAATATTTGTAGTCTAACATTGTTATAAAATTATCATCCCAACATTTAAATTTAAAATTAAATTTTTAATGATTACGTACTAGCATAAGAAAAAAGATTTTAATGATTTTAAAAGAAAAAAGTTGTGAAGAAATTGAAATTATTTATTTGGATAGAATGTAAAATTTTAATATATTTTATAAATATATTTGTGTTAATTTTGGTATATTAAAAAAAGTGGTTAGTAAAGGAGCAAATATATATAAACCAGGGTTAAAACGGTCCAATTGTAGTGGTGATGTGTGTATAGTACGGAACCAAAAAGGAAGAAAAGAAAAGAAATGCTGACGCGTGTTCCCTTTCGAAACAACGCGTTTTCTCCCTTCACTACCGCCCTATTTATTCTCCTTCTTCCATTTCCCCCTTTCTTCCTCCTCACTCCATTCTTCCTTCTTCAACCTTCAATTCCATCCATGGCTTCCTCTGATAATTTCCCCTCCTTTCTCAACACTTGGTCCTTCCGCTCCACCTTCCAAGACCCATGGCTTTCCGATCCTTTCTCCCGCGAAACCCAATCTCTCACCAAAGCTCTCCAATCTTCCCTTCTCCCCTCCTCCGACAATCCCCACTCCTCCTTCCTCGACCTCATCTCCCCCGATTCCGCCGACCCCACTCCCACCGTTTCCGGTATCTCCGCCTGTGCCGCTCCCGAGCTCGACACCGCCCCTCCTGCTCCCTCCTCCAAGCGACACAGAACCACGATTTCCCCTACAGCTGGGAAGGTCTCCAAGCGCAAATCTAGGGCTTCCAAGAATCACACCACCTTTATTACAGCGGACCCGGCCAATTTCCGGCAGATGGTACAGCAAGTCACGGGTGTTAGGTTTGGTAACTCCCAAATCCAGATTCCGCCAATTCTTAAACCCGAGCCGCAAAGGGTTAGTTCTCGTTTCGGTTTGTGCGGGGGTGATGGACTTCCGACGCTTGATACATCAGCGTTTTTGCTTAACCACCACCAGCAGCAGCAGCAGCAGAGCTCCGGGAGTGGATCGGAAATTACTCAACCGGGTCCGGTTTCGTTTGGGTCGGAGTTGGAGTTGCCGAATCACGGTCCAATGGGGTCGGATTTTGATACATTTTCGTCTTTTCCTACTCTTGAATCGTGGAAGGCTGTAATCTGATTGTGGATGGATAGTTTTCTTTTCTTTTTTCTTTTTTAATTTTATTTTTGGAAATTAATATTTAGTTTTTTGTTTTTTGAGGTAGTAAGATGATGGGATGGACATAAAGTTTTTTTTTTTTGGAAATTAGTGGTGTAATGTAACGGTAAAAATAGTAAAATTATTAATGCCTACTTTTTTGTTCCTTGCAAGGAATTTTAATTTTTTGTTTTTTTATTGTTATTATTAGGCTTTGCTATTTTGAAACGACGACGCATTGCCCTTTTTACTCGAAAATGGACAAAACATTCGTACCATTGCCACGATGGAAACAAATTTGATGAGACATAAGCATATCTTAATTGATATACAAATATGAGTTTTACAGTTTGAATTTTGTTTCTTTATATTTGATAATATTGCATAAAATTTGTAAATTAGACAAGTTAATAAGAGCGACGCCAAAATTTGGCCTTTTTGACTAAATCCCTCAACTGGGGTTAGTTTGTAAAACTTAAAACATTATTGAAAAGAATATATTTCATATATACCCTTCTATTTTGAATTCTTCTCGAAGGTTTCCATTTAAGTTTTATTGCATACAAAGTCACGAGTAATTAAATTTTTATATTTTTGTCCATCTATTTCTTTTTATTAAAAAATTTGTATTATAAACGATTGATAACAGCATGCTGAGGTAATATTTCCTTTCATTTTTTTCTTTTTTTCTCTTTATTTATCTTTTTTAAATTTCCACTTTTTTGGTTCCTATTTTCAAACTAATATCTTTTTTTATTATTATTTTGCATAAAGTTGCTTCATAAAGTAAAGCATGGATCCTATAATTTTTTTAGAAAAATATAATTTTACTTGTTTTCATCAACTTTCATCATGAATATTGTTCATGAATTATGGTATTAAACATCTATTATAATAATAATAATAATATTATTATTATTAATATCGATTTTTTTTTTTTGTTCAATCTCATCTTCTTTGAATTTCTTGCACAACAATCAAAGTTTACATCTATGTTTTGTACCTATCCTTCTAACTCACCACTTCTTGTATAAGTATTACTTGAGCCAATGCCATTAATAATAATAATAATAATAATAATAATAATAATAATAATAATAATAATAATAATAATAAGAAGAAGAAGAAGAAGAAGAAGAAGAAGAAAAAGCAATACTCGAACTTTTGTAGCCTATTCCAACCACATAACAAAAGTAATTAATATATATATATATATATTAAACAAAAAGGGAAAAAAAGTCTTTTACAAGACAAAATATGATAGATAGAAATACATGGGTACAAAACTTGTATATTTTAGACAAATTAAGAAAATCTCCTCTAAAATATGGTGGTGGTTGTAACTATGTACCATCAAACTTCTGATCGTAAATATTGAGCTAGTGTTATTATAATAATTGTGTAAATTAGAGAGTTCAATTATTATTATTTACCATTAAAAGTTTGAGGGTATAATTACGTAACTGTCACCATACTTTAGTCGTGCAATTTATGAAACTTTTTGTAAATTTTTATAAGATGCGATCAAATATTGTTATATTATATATTACATAACGTTTGTTTATATAGGAAATCATATAGATGATTAATCGATTATCTTCATAGCAAAAATAAATAATATTTGAGAATGGATAGATGAAAAAATATGGATCGGAAAAGCAAACATTTGGCTTTTTTTTTGCTTCTAGACAAAATAAGAAAAAAGAAAAAAAAGGAAATGAATGTATCCAAAAACGTCCAATCAAATGTCGTCTCTTTTCACCTTTTTATCTTTAAAGCGTAATTTTTGGAGGAACCAAAAAAGGCTACTCCCTCTCTCTCCTCAATCTCTATCTTTCTTTTCTGTCTTACAGATGAGTCGTATACTTTTAAAACTTTAAATTTTAACGACTCGTTATCAATAATTTCATGATATTTAAGGTGTTGAGTTGATTATTTGATAGTGTTTGAGTTATAATAGTTTGTGTTTAGTGTATAAACTGTTTTAGTTTGGATTGGAATGTGTGTGTTTACATGCAGATTATTTTAGTATGAGTAGAAAATAGTAAACATTGCAACAACGAGAGATTTGAAATAATGATATTATAGTTAATTGTAGATTATAATAGTTGGAAACGCCAACTATTTAAATTAGAGATTCGAATATCGCCACTTGAAGTTAAGGTCTCAAACATCCAGTTCGATTTACCATCTCAGTCATCTCAAATAGCTGGTCAAAAGGAAGCGAAGTTTCTCAATAAATCGTTGTAGAACAAGGTTGTAGGAAGTGATATTGGATGTGAATTTAACTACCTTTTATTGATCACTGGATTAGATTTTGAACGTGGAAAAACTTATATTCGATAGTGGATTGTCATGTTCTACATCGACCTACATTATACCTAGAAGGCTACAACACTACTAAAGCTACTTACAATATCTTAACATATCACAGTGACAAGAGTGACGCGTTGTTGTCTAGCTAAAGTTGAGATTCTAGCAAATGTATTTTTTTTTTTCAAATTTAGTTATGAATTCAAATATTTGTTTTTTTGTTTCGAAAAGATGAAAATTATGTAAAGAGATAATGAATTTTTAGAAATCAAAATTAAATGGAGCACAATGTGATAGAGAAGGAACATGGAAACAAAGAAGTTATTCTCGTTTCTGCCATTAACTCGTGAAGAACCCTAATTTTACCCTCTAAACTATAAAAATCAAACTATCATATTCACCACTATGTTATAAAATATCATAGCATACGAGTAGAAAATATTATAGGATGAAATAATATTAAAGTTCAAGTGGCGAGATCAAAAGAGATTAAAGCTATAATTTGACTATTAATTAACTAAAATTTTCTATACAATACCATATGAATACTAATTTGATATAATATATGTTACATGCCTCAAATTCAAAAAGTTGCCAACACTTATCCCAAAACTATTGGCTTTTTGTCACGTACCAATGCAAAAAGTGATTCTCTTAAGAACTTCCCCATTATTCCTTTTTAATTTTCCAATAATATTATGGCCTTTTAATTAATAATTAATTATTATAAAATACCCCACTTGATCAAATTAAATTATCTTTAATTTTTCTTCTTTATCATTCTTTTTATAAACTACCAATATAAAAATCCATACCTTTAAGTAATATCAATACATATGATATTTATTAAAAAAAATTAATACAAAAATAATTAATTAAGACAAGAACGACGCATTATCATGTGTCGAATTGAGAAGTTTTTCACGCCGAACATAAGTATAATACATGTTGTCCTGTGATGTTTGGTTGACTCGAAACGTGAAAGTTAACTTGAATTATAATTTTAAGTATGAATTTTTTTAAGAAGACGAGATCTTGAATAATTAATTAATCGTGTAAGGGTACAAATTTTTGTTAGAATAAATAATAATTAATTAATTGTTTTATTGTAAGTGCAAATGAGTTCACTCAAAGTCAAAAAGTTGAATTAAATAAATTGGTAGCTAATGTGTTAGGTAGTTGGTGTAGGCTGACTTTGGTCTACAAATGAATTATTTTTTAAGAAAATAAAGAAATAGACAAATTGCAAAATATTTATAAAATTGTTGTTTTTGAAGGTTTGAAGAGGTCTAAGGGGCAACCTTGGTAATTTCCAAAGGCACATGGGCTTGCTTCTCAACCTTTGACTATTTGCTTTTTGATTTTCCCAACCTATTTTTATTATTATTCTAAACCATTTAAATTCTCCATTATCTTTTTTCTCATTTTCCTACATTTAAATGAAAAAAAAAAATATTGGGTCAATACCAAATTTTATGCTAAAAAACAAAATAAAATATAATAGTAAAATTTTAGTGGTCAAAATAGAATTATTTTGATTTTATTGAAAGGCTAATTTTGAAATGAAGATTATAATAATAATCAATATTTAGGGATAGCAAAATTTTAAGTTAGTCCATTTAAATTTTAAATTTAAATAAAATGTGAAATTAATGTCCCTTTTATTAATCATCAAATAAAGGAAAAATAAAAACCTTTTATTAGTCCATTTTTGGGTTTTTTTTTTTCAACATTCATTTTGCTTGATATATGCAATAATTTGTTGTACTATTTTAGTGTCAATTTTCTTTTTTGCTTTTTTTTAAAAAAAAGACAAAAATACATTACATTTGATTTTTAATATTTTGTACATTTTGTTTTTACAAATTTATAAAAACTTTTCAAGAAACATATAGCAAATTACAATCATCTCTTTATACATAGTCTAAAAATTAAGGATATAAATGTCTTTTTCACCTCTAAATTTGTTAATTTATTATCTATCCTTTCAACCCTATGCTAGATCGTATGAGACTGAGACCATTGACTCAACTCATAACACAACAATTTTAAAATAATGTCTTTTTTAAAAAAAGGACAAATTTAAATAAATAGAAAGAAAAGAAAAATAAAATTATAAATATATATATATATATATATATATGTATGTATGTATGTATGTGTGTGTGTTAGGGAGACCACACATATCAAGGGTCCATTGGGCAGCGTCGTCATGTTTAAGGTCAATGTCAAACCGTTTGCAAAGGGACAGCCATACCATTGAAAATCAAATCAATTAATTAAATAATAAACAAAATTCATTATTATATACTTTATAATATAAAAATCTCCTTTTACAGGGAATATTTTTGTGACAGAGATGACAGATGTAATAATGTATGGGGTAACATGCCATTTTCGAGACTTTTTATTTATTTATTAAAAATTTATTGTAAATATAAGAATATTTATATAATATAACAAAATTTTAGATTTTATCTGGATACAAATATGAGTCTATTAATGCATTTATAAACTTTGATAAAAGTTTTTCTATCATTGATAGAATCTAAAATTTTACTATAGTTTATAATATTTTGGTTTGTTTTGATATATTTAAAAATGACATTTTGCTTTGTTGTTATTAAATTTTTTTATAAAAAAATTGGATTTTAACATCATTCCTCACTCGCGATTTTCATATTTTCTATCAAACCATTTAATTTTTTTAGTTAATTTTAAAAAACAATAGAAAAGTCTTTAAAATTTATTTTTAATCAATATATCATCGCTAATAAATAAAAATGATGTTTAAAAACGAAATAATTAAACGATATAATGATTTAAAAACTTTGGTCAATTTTCTTTAATTTTGATTTATTTTAATTTTTTGTAACTTTAAAATGTCCATTTGAGTACGTGTACCTCTTTAAAAAAATTTAATTTAGTGTTTTTAATTTAATTTTTAAATGATCAAATAGTATTTTAAAAAACATATAAATTAGGTATATGTATCGAAATAATTTTTTTTAAAATATGAAAACTAAAATGATAAACCCGTTCAATCGACATACTAAATTTGTTAGTGACCAAAAAATTTATAATTAATGAGGGTACCATAAATACTCTATTTGAATATATTAACAAAAGATTGAATTTTGTTGGGTTTTTCTTTTTTGGAAAAGAAAAAAAAAAGAAAAAGAAATTGGAAGGAAGACTGACCAAGTAAACGGTGGCGTTGCTGTCTATCGCTATCTGTGGGCCCTAAAACGCACCGCATTGATTGATGCTTTTGACTAATTTCTTTTTTCTTTGCTTCTTCGCTTCATCTTCATTTTATTTATTTATTTTTATTTTTTAAAAAATAAAAACTAAATTCAAGTCTTCAATGGATTGCAATCCAAATCAATTAGAGTAAGATTCTTTCTAAAATATACACTAAAAAAAAAAGGAATATTATATTCTTATCTCTTACTTTACAACTCAATTAATCAGATTTTCATTATATATATATATATATGTGTGTGTGATACCTTTGTGTTATTAAAATACATATATTATCGACAACGAACTTTCAAATATCATTTTAAGCGTAAATTCTGATGGCTTTATTTTTTATTTCACTAAAAAATGTCTCGTATAACCATAAAAATCTATGGTATATAAGTAAAGTCAACGCCTCTTTTCGCCCTCTTGTAGATGTTTGGTCAGACACAAGGGTTTACCCGTCCTGCTTGAGAAGGTACCTACAAATAGACCTAGTTTTTAGATTATTAGTAAAATTTACGAGTCGGCCAAACTGATTCATCTTACTTGACTGATTCCACTTACCGGTATTCCGAAACATTTTACCTTTCATACTCGGATGAACCCTTCCCCCCTAATCAACTATGAACTCTTACTCGGATGCCTCTTGTTCTTTCCCGATGAAACTTCCCTATCGAACTCAACATTTCATTAGACCTCCCCAAGGTTCAATGAATGAATAAAGTTATGATCCTACCCGATTTTTCTCGTTCCTTCTATTCAATAAGAATAGGGATTTCAACTTATAATCGGGGACCGACAAACTGGAAATAGAAAATTTCTCCTTATTATTGATGGATCCCCTCTCGAGACATTTTTCAAGCAATCCCAAGAAAGGCAGCTACCCACCACCAGATGGGCGACCCTAAACCTAGAGCTAACATTTCAATCGGGCGGAATCGTGTTCAGATTTTTCTTTCTTTAAATAGAAAGTCTTCGAGATTTTGATTGATATGGAAAATATTTTGAGTGAAAGTAAATTTAAGTGAATAGGACATAGAATCCATGTTTACAAGGGAACAGAGGGAGATTTCTCCCTGTTGGCTAAACAGAAACGAAAATTGAGATTATATTCTCCAACCTCACTCCTTGCTTTGTCAAATTTTAAAATAGATTATCAAAAGGGGTCGAGTAGTAAATAATTTGAACTTTAAAATTTTAAAATTCCCACCAAATCCTTACTATTACAATGTCAAAACTTTCCTTCATTAGTGACTTCAAATCATAGGAGTAACCTTTTAGCGTAATTTCATCTACCCCACCAAGTGCTTTTGTTTTATATGTCATATTCAAATCTTTGGCTTTGTTTAATTATTTCATCCACAAAAAACAAACTTTTGTTAAATAATTTTATCGTTTAAAGTCTTAGACTTTCATAAACGAGTCAATTTAAACTCTTAATTACAAAATAGTCTATGTACCAGTTTTAGTAATTCAATCTGTTAATTCGACATCTGAAAAAATTTACTAACCCTTAAAATCCAATCGAAACATGCATATGTACGATCACATGATATTCCTTTTAAAACTAAAGATGAAGAATGGTATTAATTGATACACTTAATGATGTTTAAAATTTAAATCGATACACTAATTAATTTAGAGTTTAAATTATCTTTAACTTCCATTATGAGTTAAGAAAATGAAAAATTTCCTACAAATATTAGAAACTTTTTTCAGGTGACTTAAATTAAAATTAATTTATAAATTTGTATTACTTATCCACTTTCAACTAAGTATAAATATAATAAACAAATCAAAACTATAAATACGTAATAAGAACTAAATTAATAAAAGTTTTTATAAACAAACATATTTAACTTATTTTAATTAAAATTAATAATTATAAAAACAACAAAAGAAAAAAGAAATATTTATTATCCGTACAAATTGGATTTGTTTAAACTTTGACTAATTGACTAAAAAAATGTCTGTTTACTTTTCTTTTAAACTCGATGGTCCCCAATTGCATTATTTACTAAAATCATGTACTAAATTATTTGTAAAATTTGAAATTATTTTCAATTAATATATATCCTATCATTCAAAATATTTTACATGAAATAATCACTTTCAACCTTTAAACTATAAAATTGATAATTATATTGATTTAAATCTTAAACTTAATTTTGAAAAAGTATCAATTTATACTATTGATTAGGTTCTATTTTGATAAATCTCTAAAGTCTGAAATTAAACTTTCATTAGTAATTAATTAATTTAGAGGATTTGAAGAGATGGTACACGTGTAAGAATTAATTACAAAAATGGTGGAAAAAACACAGGGGCATTTGGGTAAAGTCAAAGAAAAAAATTGGTCAAAAATTGCGGCCTGTACTTGATTGTACAGTCTTACCCTTTTCTCCTTTTGACGGATTGAGACCTTCACGGTTACCCTTACCCATGACTTTCCAACTTTCTTTCTCACCGCCTACTCACTTTACGCCACGTGTTTCCTTCCAAATCAAAATAACCTTATCCTCTGCGCTCATCTTCATGCTTAGCTTCGTGGACCCGCGTCGTCACTGCTTACGTAAGAGAGAGAACTTTGAAATCTTTCGTTTCGTCGTAATGACCGGTGAATATATTTTGTAGGGATTTTTAAAAATATTTTTTTAATAGTAAAATTCGTTATGTGGGGCCCAGTTTGAACGATGACGTGTCGCGGTGTAGTTTTGTCCGTCGTTGTCGAGCTGTCACCTCATCGCCCATGAAGGAGATTATTAGCAATTTTGATTCTTGATGACATCACAATTGCGTTTTGGTTACGTCATATATAGATATTTATTTACTTTTCGATTTTATTGATAAAAGGGAAGTTTTAGAAGATTTCCTACTGAAAGTATGGTGTGAAGAAAGTCGACTTTCCATTTATTTTATAATTTTAATGTTAAATTGAAATTTAAGTTCCTTTTAACTTTGAAATATTATTAATTTAGTATTTTAACTTTTAAAAGTACTTAATATCTCTAAATTCTTAATTTTATATTTAATAAGTCTTAATATTTAATTCCATATTCAGATAGTACGATAGCAAAATCTAATCTAGTCAAGAAAACATTTGAACTTCATGTATCATCGATGACGAACCTTTCATTTAGAAGAAAAGACCATTTGCAAAACAATTAGAATAGCGTATTGGTACGAAATGTGTCACATAAGCTACGGTGCTTAAAGTTAAATTTGTAACAAAAGGTTATGAAAATATATAGGCTAGACGTAGGGTCCATGTTAGGACACCCCCACCTGACAGGGCATTTTGGTGACCCCCTAGAAGGGAGAGCTTAGCCTCAAACTCAACCCCAATTGATTCTTTTATTATCTGTTTTGAACTCTTCTTGGTCATGTAGGGCCCAAACATAAAAGATGGTAAAATCGCAAACTCAATATGTTATTATAATTAAGTTATAATAATTTGTGTTTATGGCGTAGTTTTGTTTGTGTTATAATAGTATGTGTTTGAGATGTAAACTATCTCCGTTTGCAACGCACAAGGTAGCAAAGAATAAAAAAACGATGAATGTAAAATAGTAAACACGGTAACAAATGAGAGTTTTGCAATAGTGTTTACCGTAACTAATTAGAGAGTTTTAAATAGTTTTACTGTAACAAGAAGTAGTTATTATAATCTTATACCGTTCTTGTAACAATAGTATATATTATAATTTAAGTATGATTATTTTATTATTACTATATATATATATACATATATATATATATTCTAAATTGAATCAATAAAAATTGTGATATTACAATGGGCATAATTAAATTTGAAAATGACATGTTGGAAGTTTTTGATTAGTCTAAGATGTGTCATAGATGATGATAGAAATGAGTTGTTGAGAAGTTCACTCATAATGTCTCTTTTGACTTTTGGATGTATCATTTGACTATTAATAACATTTAAGTGTCACAAAAAGAAACAAATGTCCAACATCAATTCCTTGCATTAAACTTCATAATCCAGTTGACTTTCAACTTCATATTAGAGAATTGAATAGTGATACCGATACATCTATTTATTTACATCTCAACCGATCGCATTTTGAAGATCAACATGTACTAATTAACGTCCCTAATTAATGTCCCAAAAAGCCTTGATGTGGAATGAAGCTAGGTTAAAGAAATTCAATTATAGCTAATTGTCATATAATTGCATCGTCATACAATATTGACCACCTTAATCTTGCAACAATGTCTTAGTTCGATTTGTGTACCCATCCCTATATGAACTTTCAAATGTAGTTCCATTGACTTAGATATTAGTTACTTTTAGTTCTGTTTTAGTCCTCGAGTTTATTGAAGTACATTGTTTTCCTCCAATGAAAGCGTAACTTTGTTGACATCAAACACTTCTGTAGTCTAAACGGGCATAACACAACTGTCATACGAAGGTATGTGGTTCATAACCTTGAGTGCTCAATGAGATGAAACACACACATCAGAACATTGAACGAGAAAATGAAGAATGAGTTGAGATCAAATGGATTAACATTAAAGGCCCCTTTTTCCAACAGAGTTCACAAAATCATAAAAATGAAGTATTAAATCAAAAGCAAATACTTGGAAATAAGAACTCCAGAATCCACATCCTTAGCTTCTCCCTCAATAGCCTTGTAAACCTTGTACATCTTCTTCTTTAGTCTCATCTCAGAGGCTCCTCCATATTTGTTAATGAGAGAGAGCTTCAAGTGAGAAGGTTGAACAAAGAAGATAAATCGGTAACTTTATTGTTCGATTTTACCCTCGTTTGTTTCAAAAATGTTGCACTTCAAGACAAGGCACCAAACAAAATAACCAAAATGATTACACGCCCGTGTCACATTTTTGTTCCAAAACTAAATAACATTTTTCGAGGGTGGGACTAAGAACTAATGATTCATCAAAATTGTTATTTGAACTGTCCCTGATAACATAATCTGCAACAAATGATCAATTATTATTGAAGAAGATTGAGCAAAATGCTTATTGAGTGTAATACAAAATCATGGATCTAACCCCATGACAAGTGAAGTTTTTTACCTATCGGGTAATGATCTCTTTGTGAGCTTTAAAGGAGAGGATGACATTCCAAGCCAAGGCAAGGATATTAGCTGCAAGGACCTGAAGTTCATTTTGCATATTCGAAGCTTTAGACACCGTACCGTATAATTCGATGCTAACTATGTCAAACTGAATTTGTATGCAAAACTTATGCCATTTTCCTTTTGATTTTCAGAATGTCTACAAAGACTATGTACATTAACATAAAATTTAATGATGGTTCTCATCAGGGTTTCCCATTTTAAAACGTTGTGATCATTTATGCAAAATCTTGGGAAATCCAGTTTTACTGTGTATCTATAAATCCGACCAATGAGTGTAAAGTTCTCTACTACTTCACCTTTTCCTTTTATAGTTAAACTAAGATTTTAACACTGTTTATACACTAAAACACTGAATAAAAATATGGAAACATTGAAGGGAGGAAGCAGGAAGTCATGATTAAAGATGATAAGCATGGCCAAATCCACTCTAAAGATAAATCTATTGAACTAGGTAGAGTCTTAGACTAGAATATGGACGAATCCCACGAGATCTCATAAAATACTTAGCATCCACAGGATCCTTAATAAACTTTTTTACCTATTTCAAAAGAAGAGAGAGAGAAAGAGGGCCCACGAAAAGGAGCCAAACTATAACTGGATGCTAATCTAATAAAATAAGACTAGAGGATAATTGTAAAAATTCTTATGCAACAAAACTCGAAGGGAGACATGAAATCTAGCAAAAGACCAAATGACCTCTTGAATTTTCATTCCCCTACAATTCCTATTGTTTCTCTCAACCCATAGACTCCATAAAAATTGCAAAACTAGCATGCCAAAGAAACCGACTCTTATCCCAAAAAGGAGCAGGAAGAGACCACCATATTTTGAATCTAAGACCTTGAAGACATTTCTGTTTACACTTTACTATTTTGACTATAGTTTGGCTCATGATGATTAAATAAACGAAGGCAGTGTATTCTGATTTAGTTAGAGAAAATAGCATCATTGCATTTATGCAGTGGTTTTAATCAACAAGAACATACATTACTACTTGAAATATTAACTCAATCAAATGGTAGATAAGAACTGGACTACAATTGACCAAGGCATACCTGGAATTGCTGCGGAACAAATCTGAAATTGAGAAACTGGAAAGGTATCCAGAGTTTCCAATTAGCCACAACAGCAGAAAACCACTCCTAAAAAGCAAAAAGAAAAGTTATCAAAAAAATAAATAAGATAAGAGAACTATGTAGTACAAGGCTGAAAAGCCTATTAAATTAAAGGTTGTTCTTTTGTTGGAGCAGAAAATGTTTTGAATGGCACCTGTTGAAGCTTAGGAATAATATGTGATGGCCGCCCTTCTAGTGTTACTAATCCACTAAGAAAGACTCCAAGGAATACCGGAGTAAAAATGAACTGCAATTGTTAACATTACATTTAGATACAGTACTTCAGGTTAAATTACTTTTTAAGAATATCTAATAGCTCTTATAATGATATGAATTACCTGATCGAGAAGAAGACGCACGAATGCACCTGAGGCCCCTGGCAAGGTCACCAACTGACTAAGATACAAGTACCTACATGAATACATACATTAAGCACGTACCATAGAAGGATTCAAGAAAATGAAAATGATTTGAAAAAGGATGCAAATTACAATTCATCTTGAGTTTCGGATTGATGTATGGCATACCTATAAGCATTATCCATTCAAAGCAACAAGAGATTGGTTTATTTCACGTTTACATGAATGAATGATTCAGTGGCCAATATAATCATGGGCTTTAACCTTAAAGAGAGTTGAGCCAACAATTTGACTTTTTTAAAAGATAGTGTAAGATGCTTCAGGATTTTAACAGGTAACTTTAAACGAGTCTTCATCCATAATCACGTATCAAATAGCTCTGAAGTTGTAAGAAAAGTAAGAAGGGTTTTGAAGGAATACCAGAAATGCAGAGCGGGACCGACTAACACAAGCCCCAAAAGAGAAAATCTGAATGTTCTTCTCAGGTCTGCAGACGGTGCTTCTTCAAAAACAATCTAGGTGTAGACGTTAAGCATTTAGTTCAATAGTTATTACAAAAGAAACAGATTATTAAGCAGCTGGAGCACAGGGCAGTATACAGAACTTTTTTTTTTATTAGAGTAAGTTAGCAGAAAATCAGTGAGATCAAAGATTAAAATAAATATATATATATCCATGGCAAATCATTTATCTAGATGATGATCATTCAACATGCTCCTTTTCTTCGAGAAAATACAATTTAGGTTAAACAAAAAATTTAGTCCTTGAAGTTTGAACTTTCTAATTTTTGTTTATTAGGCTGGACTATAAAACGTTTCTACACAAAATTGAAAGTTTACCTATTAACCATACATCTTTTAAAGACCAAATACCTATTAGACACAAAATTGAAAGTTTAACAACCTATTTTACTAACATCTTTTGAAGGCGGAGACCTATTAGACACAAACCTAAGAGTTCGAACTAGACTTGTAATTTAACCAACCATTAATATAATCGAATCAACGTAGTGTAATGTGGATTTGCAAAAATAATTTTACAAGTATTCCAACTATTCCCACATCCAAATTCTAAACATAATAACACTATCTTCTATTTTTATTCCTTATGAACAATTTTTCGAAGTGCCCTCGTTAATTTGTTGTGAAATTCAGTACATATCTCTATCAAGCTTATATGAGTCTCAAAAAATCATGCCTATCAGTCTATCACCACTGCCTAAAATAATGAAACAAAATCTTTAACAAAGTCAAAGCTGCAAATTACTTGGAAAGTTCACAGATTCCAAGAGAAATATTTTAGGAGGCAAACCTGGCAAATTAAATCTCCCAGAGCATTTAGTATCCCAGATGTTACAGATTTCACCAAAGCAGGATATTTCGCAAGAAGAGTCAAATACCTGAAATAATACAGAATCAATGCTTTCCCACTTTAAACAAAATTGACAATAAAAAAAATTATATATATATAAAAAAAAACCAGATGAGGAGTTGGAAATTTGTTTCCGAGTAAATCTTGTAAATAGAAGCTAAGAGGAAACTCAGAAAAGACGAGATTTTGAATCAATTTCCAACTTGCTAGGTACCATTACCTCACAGACTCACATTCTGCTGAAAATCAAATGAACTACTGAAAGCGACTAAATAGGACACTCAAAATAACAATTGGCACATGTTAAAACACAACACAAGTAAACAAACAGGATATGTTTTGTTCTTAGATAATTGCACTAGTGATCAAATATGGGCTTTTTTTTACAGGAAAAATATGGTATTGAAAATGTGTTCTGAAAGCAGTATTCTAAAATTTCCATGTCCGATCACCTCACTCTTATGAAGCAGACTAATATTGATCATTCATCCATCACCTGATGGGCCATGATGCCAATCATATGCCAGAGGAAAGGATGAAATCTAGAGTACAGCATAACCATCCAATTATCCTAGAGTAAAGCATGACTATTTTATTTTGTTCATCCCACAATTAGGGAGGCCAGCAATCAACTCTGAAAAGACTATTCTGTGCCTTTCAATCTGCCTTCACAGTGAATACATGACCATGCAATGGTGTTAAACCTCCCTATGATTGTGAAACGTATTACAAGCAAACTCAAAAGAATTAAATAGAGCATTCAGTTAAGGAAATGTTGGCTCTGGAATCACATAAGCTAGGAACTGCAGTGGTGAAAGATGGGGTGGGATCCGAGATCCAATCTCCACCTCTAATTGTGCCGGAATGTTTTATCTCTGACCCACCTCATAGTTTGATTTGGGAAATTGGGTCAAGGTCAAGAAATCTCCATTTGGAAAGTTTGATTTTTGCAGGAAAATATTCTCATTTTTAGTTTATTTGTACTTCTTAGAATAAAAATAATAATTAGATAAAAAAAGTAATAAATATATATAATCACAATGACACACACACACAAGCTTCCAAATGAATTCTATGATCACTACGTCTCATTGTAATTTGAGCAACAGTCTCTTTCATTACATCAATGAAAAGCTTGTTTCCATTTTTAAAAAACACACAAAAATGCATATTTTGCCCATCTCATAGAAACTCAGAGATCTTCCCAATATCTAACCCTAACCGTATCTCAAATGAGAATTCCTCACCAGCCAAAAAAAATTCCATTCCCAAACCCAAATGAAGGGGGGAAAAAAAAAAACAGAAGGCAATTATTTGGCAATTCTGTATGAACAATCACACACTAAATTGAAAGAGTATGAAGGAGTTTCCCATCCTTGTCATTGATGAATGTAGATAAACTTCATTCTGCTACCATCTTTTCTAAATTCATTCTAACAATGAGTATAATTCCAATATTGGCTTTGTCCAACTTTGGCAAAGAATTTACAATGGAATGCAAACAAGTGCCTTCAATAACGATTAGAGGTTGTCCTCATGGCTCATGCAAAACCAGCATCCCATAGTATATTTCAATCATGACCCATCCACAGAAATCTATCTATGATTAAGACTAGGAATTGGTGACAATTGTGCCCTGATTGGAACAGTATAAAATACCTACAAGGGTAGTATTTAGTATTGGCAAGTATGGATGATCCTTTTTTTTTAACACCAAGAACTGCTATCACTGAGAAAGAATAAGAATAGAAGAATAAAAGGGCATACAAAAAATTGACCCCGCAAAAGACCCCAATAAGTAAAATGTCACCTAGAGAATAATTACAAAAAAAATTTGAAACCAAAGCCCACATAGAAACAAGAAATCTCACCAAAGACCAAACGTTGCCGGGTAAGAATCGATGATTGAAAGCTAGATAAGGTGATGTATATTAAGAAAGAAATGCAAGATTCCTGCACTTCGAAACCCAATAGTCAAGAAGGAAGTTAATGCATGATTGAAACAATATAAATATCTATTTTACTAGGGTAGAATTGGAAAGTATGGATGATAGAAGGAACTTAAACTAGATTTTCTTTTGATAAAAGACCAATTTCATTGAGAGAAAATGAATAATACAAAATTTTGAATGGCAATCTCTCCTGCTCCTCTATTTATAACAAGGCTTCCACCAAAATTCTCCATTCCTGCTTAGAAGTATTTTAGATTGACTTAGCAGAGATGTACCGTAATTCCTCCCTTTTCCACATCAGAGCATCATCAACAAGACTGCTAATAAAGATTACAAGGGCTAACAAACCATCCTCTGTAGACCTCCCACTAAAGGGAGAGATTCCAACTAAGAGAGATGTTTTCTAGCGAATAATTATAGAAAAGCTTCGAAACTGAAGCCCAAAGGGAGACATGAAATCTCATCAAGGACCACACCTCACAAGCGTCCCTTTCCTTTCCTCGAAAAGCTCTATCATTCTCTCCCCCAAATATTCCACATAATTGCACACACCCGGGCAAACCACAGAAAATGACTTTTCTCACTAAAAGGTGGATGGAGAAGGAACTCCTAAACCGTGGATAGAACGTCTCTCTGACCAACGATGCTAACACCAAACTTCTGCAAGAAAGAACTCTACACCGTCCTCGTATACTGGCAGTTCCAAAAATGATAATTCATGTTCTCTTCTGCCTTCCGACACAAAATGCAACAAAAAGGTCCCACAAGTGTAGTTCTACTCCGAACCAGCCTATCACAAGTGTTCACACGACCGAGCAATACTTGCCAAATAAAGAGCTTAACTTTCTTAGGGATCTTAATCTTCCAAATAATATCAAACACAGACAGCCCAAGCGGGAAAGGATTCAACAAGAAAGCAAGGGCAGTCCACTTTTCTAATTCTCTGTTAAGTGTTAACAGGCCCATTCCACAAACCTTGACCTTTGCACTTTTTATAAGTTTGGAGACCCCTATAACTTTGGTGACTAACAGAGCATCGTGTTTCCCTTAGGATTTGTCCAAGTATAACACTTAGTTTCATTAGGAGATAAGAGATTCTAGTCAACGACCGACCAAAGAAGTATTTGTTAAGGGAACATATGTGAATTACAATAACCAATCCGAAATACCAGTTGAGCAAGTGTTAGAACCCCCTTTGCTAACTAACTTAAAGGCTTAAATGCATGCTAAGATTAGGATGTTTAAACTGACAAACGAAATAGAGAGAGATTATACTGAGACACATTACCAAGACAAGAAGGACCAGTTATCCCCGCCTTTGCCACTATCCCCTTCGCCGCCTCCAGAATTTTCATGACCATCACCTCCATATCCACCATCGCCAGCTCCAGACCCAAACCCATCGCCAGAGCCATCACCAGAGGATGCTGAAATCCGAAAATCCGTAAATCTCAGCGACCCACATTGCATTTGACGCCGACCCACATCGTTAAACTCCAATCGATGGTTATGGCGGAGAGAACAAACACGAGTCCCCTTCATTTGAACTGGGGTTTCAAGAATTGGAGCTTGGAGGCCGAAAGCTGAAATGGGTCCGCCATTAAAGCTGAAACGAGTACAAAGGGTAGGAGGTTTCATAGAAAGAGTGAGGCCACAGGGAACCATCGCCCTCGTGGACGATGAAAAGCTAAAATAACTGAAGCAGAGGGAGATTTGAGACTCTTTGAGATTGCAAAACAGAGCTCGGCACAGGTTTTTAAAAATTATTGAACGGAGAAAAATGGTGATTGTTTATTTCGGCTGTCGCCGGCGAGAATCAGGCCGAATTGTTCACAGAAGCCAATGTAGCTGATGACTAGTAAATAAGACTGTCCATTGTTCATCTGTTTTTTTGACTATTTTATTATTTCCCCTTTTCTTTTTATAAATTTCCAAAATTGGAATTTCAATTTCCTCCTTTTGTAGTTGAATTAAATTCAAATATTTGATATATTGGTCCAGAATGATTTTTAGAAATTATCTATAAAAATACCTTAGTTTTTAGGTCATATTTTTTTCTTTAAATTTTATCAATAAAAAAGAATTTCATAAGATATAGAATTTAGATTTATATTTGAACCCACGTCTCAATTAGTTGAGTGTTTATTAAACATAAAATTAAAATTTTATAAATATAGCACATACAAAATTAAAAGTTTAAAACTTATCAAATATACTTTTAAAATTTGAGATAAATTATAATATAATATTTTAAATGACAGGGATAATGGAAATATTTTGTAACTTTATTTTAAAATATGTTTTTAACAACTATTTTCAGATATAGTAAAATGAAACACAATATACAAAAATATTATCATCTATCCATAATAGATTGTGATATGTTATTATTTTTTAAATATTTTTAAAATTTTGCCATTTAAAATATTTTTCGTTTAATATTGTCTAAAGTAAAAAATATTTCAAATTGATTTAAACAGTATTTACAATATGTCATTTATAGATTTTAAAATAGATGAAGAACATAGTTTAATGATGTAGGAAAGAGAGCATGTGTCATACTTTTTTTTTTTTAGTATAAGCATGTATCATACCTGCAATATTTTATTTAAGAAAAATAACTATTCAAACTTAAAACAATTAATATAATCTTACAAGGTGTCGGTATATACTTTTTTATGATATAGATATTAAATGTATGAGATAATTAATGTCTGTGTTTGAATCTGTCCGTTAATTACTAATTTAAAATAATGATTATCGAGTTGATCTTCTAGGGAGGTTGCATATTAGAGTTGGCCGATTGTTTTATATGTGAAGCCATTGGCAGTTTGGAAGGGTGGTTGTGTTGTCTCCTATGCTTTCTAGATTAGCCAGCTTTGTCCATGGGTTGGCGCTTCCTAATAAACACGATTCCAACAAAAATTAGTTGCTGAAGCCTGGGTGTTAAGCAGCGGCAATAACTTGTGCGTTGTCAGTGGAGATAAAACTATAAAATGACAGCTCCCTCATTTCTGGGTTATAAAAGAGACAAACGACAGAACCATGTTCTCTTTCCAAAACAAGAATTTAAGAAGGTCCCCCAGTTAAGAATGTTTTTGTAAAAAAGTGCTTTTAAGCCATCAGAGATCCCAAGTATAGTCCTAATCTAACTGTAAATAGCAGAAGCACATCAAGCAAGTTGAGATATCAAGAAATATGCAAACAAAGGTTATATGAGCAAAGTGACCGGAGTTTTTGCCATAACCAATTCATTAAATCGGTCAAACTGTAGAACAATCAAACCAACAATAGTCAATAAATAATGAAATAAGAAAACACAACTTCATTTCGAGGATTCATTTTATATCAAGGGGTTCCCATATAAACGTGAATACAATTGTTCAATGCAACAATAAATGATATGCTGGGAGTTCAATTGTAAAAATCAGATTACTACAGAAACAGATGGAGTGAAAGTATTGGGGTTTACACTCGAGAAAGGAAGGATCTTCAAGAATTTTCACGACTGCATGTCTGTCATCCTATTTAATTTACACAATCAAACTAAGTATGAAGGAAGTTGGATAAAAATACAACAAAAAGAAACAATAAATTATTATCTTTATCACCAAACAAAGTACTGATTCAAAGTGAGTTTAGTATGATTTTTGAAGTAGTAATAGGAGCCTTTGGTCAAATAATGGAAGTTTAAAGAAATGACCTTAAAGGCTGGTTTCTTTGTCCCTCTTGAGTGGGTGGAGACATTCAAATGAAATTATTTTAGTGGAATTTAACTGTCTCAATTCTGGGGCAATCGCACCAAAAATTCAGAGTTCATTTTGGAACATCATCAGACAATCAATTTGATTCCACCATGAACACAGTCCCTTCTTCACACTAACCCTCAAACAATGCACAAACCAACTTTATCATATATTTGAACCACATCCCTCAATCAACGCCCTGTAGTATTGGCAAGACCCAACTTCCTTCCCTTTTAGATAGCCAGTCTTCATTATAGGCTGCATTGTCATTCTCCTTGATTTCCATGGATGATTCCAACTGCTTGGTGTGTCGGCGACCCAACAGAACAAGGTCCTGCATCTTCCTTCTAACAATGTATACTGGATTGGGCTCTACCAAGCACCCTTTAGCATAAGCCTCTCTAAGGAAAACAATTTGGGTGTTCCCCTTGGTTGATATGTAGAATATTCCTGGGTGCTTCAGTAGAAGCTCGCGGATATTGACTTCGATGGCGAAATCACGCCTAAAATGGACAAGTCGTTCAACGTCAACCAGCTTTTCCACAGTCAAGCTCAAAAGCTCATGAAGAACCGCCACAGCTCGCTTCTCATGGCGCTGAATCCTCCCAGAAGAAAGATGACCGAAGCCTAGTCTCTTCTCATATGGCTTTGTATATGGAAGCCTCTGCCAACTCCTCAGTTTCTCTCTAAAACCTCCTTCTATTATAAACCCAGTTGGGAAATTGATAGGAAATGCATATTTGACATCGAATTCGCTCAGCCATTTCTCTCTAAACTCTCTCTCCCTCCATTGTTCAACCTCAGCTACAGCTCCATTCTCATGTTTCTCAACCAATTCAACAATCTCCAAATCAACCAATCTAAAATCATCAGAATACTTCTCAAGAATCGATTCTCTAAACCCATCAGGCAACCCCAATTCCCTGCTGATCAGTCTCAAAGCATGAACATGGAGAGTCCCATTCACAGACATCATTAGCAACTTCTTCAACCGCTTTACAGTCTCGATTTCCATATCGTTAACAACATTCTCCTCTTGTTTCATCAAGGCAGTCATCTTTCCAGTGATTCTACAGCATAAATTCCTCATTACCGGATGAGGAAATACGTCGAACACATGGGGGTACTTATGGACAAACTCCCCAATTCCGATTCTGACTCCAACAATGTTTCTCCAACGAGACATGATTTGTAAGGAGACGAAAGGGCCGCGTTTCCGATCGATCATGAGCTCGTGGAGTTTAAGGATGACCCTGAATTTTTGGAGCTGGGTTGCGAGTTTGTCGAGCTTGAGGTCCCTTGTTCTGTCTTCTAACCGAGTTTGAGCGTTCACTACTGGCTTTCTCCATCTCTTTTGACAGCAATGATTGAAGGGACCAAATGGGATTCTGGAAAAAGTAGGTTTTGAAAGAGAAAATGCGGAATTCAAATAAAATTTCATACCTCATTGATGAAATCGTACATGTATTGTGCTTACCTAGAACTTGAAGAACAAGAAGAATGGCAGAATTGTGCCCATGTTGGGCTGCTGTTTGGTCCCTCGTTAGATTTTATGTTTTCTTTTGCTGACCATCTTCTGAATATTCAAAATCTTTACAAAATTTGTTATCTTGGGTCTATCTCGGTGCTATCAAGCGGATAATTTTACTTTTGGGACGAAAGGTTTAAATCTCCTAATCCTTGTATTCGATAGTGTGTAGTATAAGAAATTTTTTATACTCGACTTGACAAAAAATATTTTTTTTAAAAAAAGAAACATCATTGATAGACTGAAATATAAACGGGCAAAGTCCGAACATCCAAAGGTGCTTATAGTAAAAGTTGCGAATGAGAGACAAAGATAAGGAAGACGTAAGAGTTTTAAAGGGTGTTTATTTTTTACACTAGTACAACATACTAGAAATAACTAAATCACGAAATAGATCAAAACTAGAAAAATGGTTTCGAAAGGGTGCTTGTTTCGACTAAACAAAATTTGTAATTTTTTAAGTTATATGACTGTGAAGATATGAACGTATCTCGACTAGTATAAAGAACAGGAGGTTTGAGTCCTTACTCTAACACGTGTGATCTACACTATAGTATCATGAATAAAATTATAATAATTTCGTCTATAACTTATTAATAATGTATCCCAAACTTAAACTTCTAACGTCTTTTGAATACATTTTCAGGTATTTAATTTAAAAAAATAAGTTATGAACCACCTTATTATACACTCTTCTATGTTAACTTACTTTTATCTTTGAAGTATCAACTTTGGCGGATTAACGTGAATACACATCTTTGATTAATTGCTTTGACTTTCTTACCGATCGTTATATTTTCGATCTTACATTTCAATAGATGCCCATAAACCCTACCATAAACCCTAATTTCAAGCTTCTCACAAAGTTCTAAAACAGTATCTCAGTGGAAAATCCTCCTACGGACCCGAAGGAGTAGGCGGGAAAGTCCGGAGCTCAATTCAAACAATCCAAGAACTTCCCCAGAAATCAGAATCAGTTCTTGAGCTGAACTGGGCAGGAATTTACTCATCTGATCCACTTAGGGCTTTGAATTTCCCTTAAAATGCCTTCATTTCCCCCTCCTGGCTCTGTTACCATCTGCGAAATCAATCGCGACCTCAGTTAGTATCTAAATCTTACTTTGCTTCTCACTTCTGAAGTTCTAGTGTTCTTTTTTTTTCTTTTTTTATGATTTTGATCATCAATTTTTTTTGGTGTGAATTTGTTGTTATTTAGTTACTGCCGATTGCCTTTCCGATGATCGGGCGAACGATACTTATGGGAAAGTCCTTGTGAGTAATGATAATTGAAATTTATGGTTAATGTTCTTCAGGCTCGATGTTTTTGTTTATGGAAATTGGAATTTGGTCTTTGTGGTTGTGGTGTTTAACAGGGTATGGTGTTTAGTCCTGTTCCATTTCAGTCCGATTTTTTGGTGTCGCCAACTCCGGAACTGAAGAATGAGCCTAGGAACGATGAAGCAAACGGGGAAATTATTCAACGAAAGGGTGCGATTGCATCTTTGCAGGGATTCATTGAGGGCTCCATCAACCGTTTTTTGCGTCCTAATGATGTAAGTGATATTTGTTGATTCAGAAGCATTTCTAAATGCTTGTACCACAGGTTCCTGACTTTGAGGCATTCCCTTACCCGTTTCCTAACATCTAGGCTGTAGCATAGACAACTTTCCATTCGAGAAAAAAAAGAAAAAAGAATCCTCCAATATTGTTTTTTTTAAGGCACTCGAAATCCTAGATTATGTTCAATACGATTCACACCCAAGGCACTATAACACGAGTAGAAAATTGTTAGTTAAGGAATATTTGTAAGAATTTCCGCATAGCAAATTTCATTGATTTTTTTGCATATAGCGAAGGGAAAAGACCTACCCCATATATAATGGCAACAAAATTTTGAAGTTCATGATGCCTTGAAGTTCTTAATTCATTATGTTTGTTGGAGTTCAACAAAATCGAATACAGAATATGAAATTTGAAATGGTGTCATTAAAATATGCCTCCATTCTAATTTTAAGGAAGTTAGACATTTTTTCCCCTTATTCTTTTGCATGAAAGAAAAGTTTGCTATCTGTATGTGGCATTTCTTGAGGAAGTTGAACCTTGGAAACTTGACTTGGCATCTTGCTATCTGTGTGAGGCGTTTATGGGGCTTATATTCGCGACTAAGCATATAATACATCTACAAGTTCATGGTCTGGCCTAACATAAATAGAATAGCCTTGAAATGAGAATAACTCTATTTACTTTGAAGTTCTGAAGTTGTTAAATATGCAGATTGAGCGAAGTTTAATAAATTGGCTGCATTGTGCATTCCAAAATCAAAGCATATGCTTTATAACTTGTGAAAGAAATTTAAGCACCTCGTGCTCACTAATCAATTTTACAGGTAAAATACTTACCAACCGAATATCTTCAAGGAGTGAGTTGGCACCGGCACAAGCATATTATTGCATTCATATCTGGGACGAATCAAGTTGTTGTCCGTGATTATGAAAATGCAGGTCATCAAATCTAGTTCACCGTATGATTTGGTTAAAATTTTGTTATCTTTATTTTTGTATAGATATATAGAAGTAGGTTTATTGTTTTTGTGATATTTTTATTTGTATATAGAACTTGCTTTATTTCATTTCATCTCAAAATTTCTTGTTCAATTTCTTTCAAATAACGTGGATTTTTTTTACTCTCTGGACAGAAGGAAAAGACCCTTGCATTTTGACCCATGACTTGCAAAGAGATGTTAAAGTTCTTGAGTGGAGACCAAATGGCGGGAGGACTCTGTCTGTTGCATGCAAGCAAGTACCATAGAGCTGCAATCTTATCATATAAAATAAGCACTATATATCTTAGAACTTAAGAAGATAGAATCATTTCTGCCAAGAATGTTTGCCGTATATTAGCATTTATATTTTAACTTGACTTGAAATTCCTGGACTGGATGTTCTTTCAGAGGTGGAATTTGCATATGGGCTGCTTCTTTCCCAGGAAATGCTGCTTCTGTGAGACCTGGTGCCGTGTCTTTCCTAGGATCATTCTCAAGAGGCTCGGGGGTTCGATATACGCTAGTTGATTTTCTTCGAAGCCATGATGAACAGATTAGTGCCCTGTCATGGAGTCCTGATGGAAGATATCCAAATCAGTTAACAAATTTTAGTCATTTGCATGATAGTTAAATTGATGGTTGGTGGTCGGGTGCAAACCCCTTTTTCTGTGGAAGAATCCATCAAATGATTTTCTTTGATTATACTTGCTGATAATATTTTACTTCCTATATTTTTATTATTCTTCTTCTGTTGTCTCCTCACCAAAGTATTTTGACCTGATACTAGAGATTTCCTTGACTCGTTAGCACATATCTCGCATCTGCCACTTATGAGAGCTCTTCTTTTACCATTTGGGATGTGGCTCAAGGTATGTCAAAGGCTAATCTTCTTAGTTATCATTGATAAGTGGATGCTTTTTTTTTTTAAAGAAGAATAGTACTAGTGATACGGAAAATGCTTTCATATCAACAATATGTGACTTGCCAAATTATTTTATTTTGTTTCTCATCTTATTTCCAGATGATTAATTAAATTATTTTTTATAATTTCAAATATTTATCTCCCGCCTCCCCTCCCTCCCTCCCTCCCATATTTCTTTAAGATTTCCTTTGACTTTTGAGACTTTCCAGGGTTGGGAACGCCCATTAGGCGTGGATTAGGGTGTGTATCAACAATCAAGTGGTCACCTACTGGAGATTACTTTTTTGCTGCAAAATTGTAAGTACTAACCAACTGTCTAGTGAATTTTGTTACACAATACTCAGCCAGGTCTGTTTTTTTCTGCATATATAAATCCATTTACTTTGCAGCGATGGAACATTTTATCTTTGGGAAACGAATGCATGGACATCTGAACAATGGTCTTCAACAAGTGGTTTTGTCACGGTACAGAGTAAAAAATTATGTTTCATTTATTTTATCTTGTCCAGGGATGTTCCCTTCTCTCTATGTCTCTGTCCTTTTCTCTTGCTCGTTCTCTCTTTTGGTCTAGGAAAAAATGCTCGGTATTCAATTGAAATAATGAAAAATAGATAGGCAGATAGCAGAACCTTCCAATTTACTTCAGTTTGTCATAAGGAAAATAGACGAGGATGTAGTAGAAATGCAACACAGGATCCACTTAATCCATTTGTTTGCATATAGTAGTTGAAGCAAATACTAATACTGAATTCCGTAACTGTATAAGGATAAAGTTTTAACTATGGCAGATAGCATCAGAAATTTCATTGTTAGCTCGCCTCTTCTTTTAAGCCTTCCATCTTGTTATTAGTTTAAGTATTCAAGAATTGTCTTGACATAATATCTACACATTGCATGAAACTTATTCTTTTATTTGGTTCTCACTTTTGCCAGTCAAGTTAAAATTTATAGTTGCAATCTTTTTTCTAGTCACCACTATAATTAATGAAGTCTTTCATGAGTTGATTGTTTTACTTGTATCCACTAATCATGTCATGATATCAGGGAGCAATTTGGGATCCTGACGGACGTATGATATTGCTTGCTTTCTCTGATTCTTCAGTATTGGGTTCAATTCACTTTGCATCTAAGCCTCCGTCATTAGGTATATGAATTGCTTTTACCGTATTTGTGCCAATGCTATATTATACAGTGGATTTGTGCACATTTATTGCGTATTGCAACTGCAAGAATTGAGGTGTTTGGAACTTTTTCTAAGATATCTGTAGAAATAATAGGATTTAGACAATGGGACTTTGGTAAAAAGATGGAACTGACAGAAATGGTAGTCTCCCAATAGCGAATTAATGAATTAGGTTAATCTTAATGATTTGTGATAATGTCATCACTTGGAACTCTTTACCAATTTGGATTCAGGTGCATTATGCAAGGTATTGAGCAATGTTCATTTAACTTTATTGCAGATGTTGCCTGGTTATGTGATGAATCTATGTTTACCTTCAATAAAATTGCAAAATGTGCGCTAGCCATTAATGTGGATCTTCAGTTTTTACTGTTTGTAGATCTGATGCATTCTCAATGATTTTTGTCTTCAGTTGCACATCTGTTACCTGTTGACTTACCAGAGATTACTACTTTGACGAACAGGTATATACATTTCATTTGTTAGGCGCCCATCTTTTACATGACCAAGATTGTTAACCATAAAATCTTAACAACTGTGCATTATCCTTTCAGTCAAGGTATTGAGAAGATAGCATGGGATGGTTCAGGAGAGCGACTGGCTGTGTCTTTCAAAGATGGAGATGAATTATATAATGGTCTGATCGCAGTCTATGATGTTAAAAGGACTCCCCTGATTTGTCCATCCTTAATGTGAGTTATCGACATCATACTCCATCAACTCAACTAACTTAGAATCCAAACTGACCTACACGTGCAATTGTTTTATTTTTGTGCAGTGGCTTTATTAGAGGACCTGGAGACAATCCAAAGCCAGTTGCATTTTCTTTCCATGGCAAGTTCAAGCAGGGACCTTTGCTTTCAGTGGTATGTTTCAAAGGAATCCCTTGGCTTTTATGAATGCCAGTATTTATGTAATCGAAACATAGGAAACCGTACAGGAATATTGTTTTTGTTTATCTTATTTCACTTCAAAATTTATTACAATGTTTGTTTCCACTAATTTTGCAGTCTTGGAGCAGTGGGTTTTGCTGTACCTATCCTCTGATATTCCGCTCTCATGTGGTTCCTTAGCTGTGGATCTCTTGAGGCCTAGTCTTGGTAGGATTACTGTATGGTGCTAAATCTCGAAGAGAAAGAGGTTTTCTAATTCTTCTGTACAGTTCCTGTTGCTGCAAATCCTACGGTACCATCTTCGACTCTTGCTTTTGTTATTACTAAAAAGGAAAAAAAAAAAAAAGAAAAAAAGCTATCTGATGGGTTTGTTTGCATCAGAGTTTTGATGTGGGTGGATATTCTGAAAAGTGAGGATTATGGAAATCATGTTATTTGTATCAAATGTTTGAAATATTAGATAGAACTTTCATTTTTCTCTCCTTATTTGTTCCTTCCTAACATTTTCTCTGTTTCTCTGGAACCAAATACCCCACAAAACTGCCAACAAGCTTGCATGTCACAACACCTTGCCCCTCTCTTGAAAATAAGAATTTAGAATAGAATCATTTTGAAAACAGTCCAACTCTATTGCGAGTCTCACTAACATCTAACGAACTCATCCAAAGACTCCAAAAGTAGTTTGCAAATTGGCAATTATACAGCAAGTGGTCAAGATCATTCTCGAGCCTCGGAAGTACACAACTTGAGAGAAATGTTATATCTTCATTCAAGTAACATTTAACTTTTAAGTATAACATTTATCTTAATCCTCGTAGTTTCTAGAAGTAACGGTTTTGGTCCTTATCGTTAATCTGGCATGGTTAACAAATTGCTGAAGTAGTAAGTTGAAAGTAGGTTGATACTGGAGGAAATTTAAGCCAAAGTTGATATTAAAATCATAGAAAAAAACTTGTTGGTGGGTGGATTTACATTTAAATAGAGCATTGTAGAGATAAGAGATGAAGACAGCCAGCCAAGATGGTCCTCACCAAAGAAGATCCTCCTCTCCCTCTCTCAATTTTGTCCAACCCTTTCATTTATTATTTCATGCCTACCTCCTTCAACAATTGCAAGAACACAACTTGGACCATCTCAAATTTCTTTCATTTTCTCCCCACATTTTCCTCTCCTTTTGCTCCATAAATGGCTTCCTTTTGTTAAAAAGAAACAAAGGTTTAAGCCCAAAATAGTCTTTCTCGTCAAATAATCATTTAGTTTTCGATAGGTTTAAAATAAATTTTTGGTGCTGTACTTTTATGGAACTAATAATTTAGTTTCTTAATTTTTCATCTTTGTATGAATATAAGTGTGAAAAATAGTAGTTTGATTTAATATAATTTCTTACACGTGTATCGATAGATGGATTAGATTTAGATTTATATATATACCTTAAAAAACTAAGTCATTACGTAATAAAAATTGACAATTTTGATAAAAAAAAAATATCAAAGACTAAATCATCAGATATTAAAGTTCAATGACTAAATTGTTATAAATTTTACCATACATGGACTAAATTGTTATTTTCATATAAGTTTAGGAACCAACCGTGTCTTTTTATCCAAAATCATACATGTTTTTTTTTCTTCCTATTTATAATACGATTCATATTTTTAAAGGAAAATTTGAGTTTTTGGCTAATTTTTTTTAAAGGAAAAAAAAAAAAACAGAAATAATGTGCATAAAACTTAAAGCTAAAAACAAAAATTTCGTTTAGTTACCATTCGGCTTCTCACGAACTATTTTAACATATTTATAGTATCACGATAATAATAAAAAGATATTTTCGTCGAGTTATAAACTTATAATTTACTTTAGAAAAATAATAAAATTAAATTTTTTTCTTAATGTCTTTATTGGGTACCACTAATTTAATTAAGGGTTTAAATAAAATAAATGTCAAGCCATAAGTTTTTCCAAAACAAAGAACTTGGTTTACACAATGAAATAATAATTTGTGTTTGAAATTAATAAACATTTTAGCAAATTCTTTAGACCGCAGGTTTGAGTTTTAATGTAATATTTTCTTAGAATATCCAATCTTCTAACATGAGTTGTATTATTGTCTATTATTTGTTTTTTTAAAAAATAATAATACTTATAATAAATTAATAATAATTACAATTGTCTTATACTATGTTTTGTATTTATATAATAATATGTGGGATTTTGATTTAATGCTACCTAAGGTAGGTGGATTTGATACATTATTGATAATATGTTTTAAGTAATTTTTAAAATTTTAATTCTAGTTTATTACTATTGATGACTTTTGTTTTAAGATTTCTTTTATTTTATATTTTATATTTTTTTGGGTAATACCTTCAAGGCCTATATATGATTTTTAAATACTTAAAAGTCAATTATAAACCTATAGCTTTTTAATTAAATTGGAAAAACAAGATTACGTACATATTCGCAAGGAAGAGGCAGGGAGGGAGGAGAAAATCGAAGGAGACTAGGGAGTTAGGACGAGAAGAAAATGTTAGAAAGGTATTTTGTAGAAATAGGTTAAACATTGTCAAACATCTCGATCGTTGACGTTTGACTTAACCATTTAAATTATGAATTGCTTAAATATGATCGAGAATTCACAGTCACTCTGAATTGTTCGAGTAACTTATAATGTATAGGAAATGTAATTCTTTGAAAAGTTCAACCACTGACAATGGAAAGTACTTATTATTGGAGTGACTTTTGTTTGGTTGTTTAATTATGACAAAATGAAGATAAAAATCAATAAGATTAATTAATGCGTGAAGAATTCATCTCTTAAAAAAGAGGTCAAGTAGGTTGTGGTATATTAATATTTAATAAAAAAAGAAAAACATGTTAAAATGCACGTAACTCAACTGACATAATATCTGTACTATAATTTTGATGTTAGACATATATAATTAAATTTTAATTTGGCACAATTTTAAATATAGCAAAAAAAAATTAAAACTATTAACAAAATATTGCAAAATCTGTCAGATTCTCTATAATTTAATTTTTTTTTGCTATATTTTGTAAATAGTTTCAATTTTTTTTTTTTTGGTTATTCGTAAGAATTTCTCTACCAACAATTATGTAGTTTCTTATAGTTAAACTTTAAACAATACGAACAATATAGTTTCACCTTTGACTTAAAATACTATATAACATTAATGATTTTAAAAGGTGAAGAAATTTTAAATAGAGGTGAAGATGATAGACCGAAAAATCAAGTTGACCGACCAAGATCGACCGAACCGAAGTCAATCGATAGGAGATAAGGAGTTCGATTAGTGTTGGTTTGGAAAAATTCCAAACCAACAATATTTTAAAAAAAAATTCAAAGGTTTAAATCGACTCAAATTGACCGATTGACTAACCAACAGTTGGTTTGTACTCCTTCACAGTCGGAGATCAGTTTAAACATTTATGAAACCGACCATAGTCGTTTCAGTAGCGATTTAGTTGAATAAATCGACTCCGATCGACCGATGCACACCCACAGTTTTAAATATTAAAACACCCAAACCATAGAAATGTATCTGCATTAAAATATGAAATCATCATGGATGGAAATATCAGGGAAAGAGTCAGGTTAAAAAACAAGGAATATAACCCTCGTTCCCGCCTCTGTTTAGTGAACATGAGAAAATTCCCCCTCCTCTGTCCTCATTTCTCTCATAATCAAGGACTCTCCACTTAATTTCGAAAGAGCCTCAGCAAAATAAATAAACATCTTTGTGTAGGTTAACAATGTTGAGAGAGAGCTTATGACACTCGTCCATAGTTATGATACTTTTTGTCAGTAAAAACATAACTTAGCAGATAAAACACAAATTACTATTTCAAGCGTCGATGGTTTAATCTTTCGACTTAAAATATACTATATATATATTTCCAATATTCACCAAACCATTTTAACTTTAGAATCTTTTATTAGAAAGTTTTATTTATTTATTTATTTATTTTATTATTATTATTATTATTATTATTATATTAAGGTTGTGGCCCATAATGGGATACCTAACTCTTAAAATCTTCTGGGACATAAATCAAAATCAACAATAGGGACTTTCAACCTCTACAATCATAACTTTTGTTTCTCATTTATATATTTATATAAATATTTTCCAAAAAGAGCAATAAATAAAAAAATAAAAAAATAAAAATAAAAGTGAAAGTATTGTAATAATAATAATTGGATGGGCTCTATATTATTATTATTATTATTATTATTATTATTATTTAGAAAAATATGATAGGGTGTATTATTAATTTGTACCTTCCAACACATTGACATGCCTCATTAATTAGTTGTCACAAACACAATAATAAATTATTTAACTGTAAACAGTACTTTTGTTTTTTTTTTAATCACTTATTTCTGCCCAAATTTATTAGGACTATAAACTCACAATCAATAAAATTTAATTTCGCTTTTTTTTCCCCTCATTAATTAGCTCAATTTTAAATTTTAAATTTTGATCCATAACTCATTATATATATACAAAAATTATTGTAAATGCTAAAACGGTTCAAAATATTAAAATTTCAGAATTTGTTCCTTTTGTTATATTTGTAAATATGGTTCATATTTGAAAAATAGTCCTTATTAATTAAACCTTATCATATTTTTATTTTATATTAATATATTAAGATTAAAGGTTTATATTTGTAAAACTATTATTTAGTTTAATATGTGTGCACCGACGAATTTAGTATATGTCCAAGAGATTCACTGTATGGCTATATGTAATATACACATACATATAAATCTAAAATAATACCAATACTAGCAGCTAACTTAGTGGCAAAACTGCTTTTCAACCACTTCTAAATCCAAGCTCAAGCTCCCCTTCAACAAAATTTATAGTTCTACCGCTGCATGTGTGGTAAGATATGTTTTGTTGATGATAAGAATATATGTCTTAATCTAGTAAGCTAGGGCTTCGTAAATATCTAAAATTAATCCATACCTTATTGAATCCTTCTATTGTAAGAACATAAATCGGGATACAAATTTAAATACCTCAAAAGTTAAAAAGTACAGAACTAAATAAATCTTAAGCGTTCAAAGTTTTCTTTTTAGTTAAATTATAACAAGAAGTTATTTGGTATCTATTTGGTCGTTAAATTTTAAAAAGTGTTGCAAACTGTCGGGTTTTTTTTTCCCAATACATCTATAAATTTTACAAAGATATTAAATAAATTTGAGAGTTTCATAAATTAATAATTTTATAAATCTATTAAGCACGTAATGGAGACATAACTAAAAGTTTAAGAACTCTTTTGACTATAATTATTGGACATTAAATGAAAAGTTTAAACATAATTGACACTTTTTAAAATTGAAGGATCGAATCAGTACAAATTTTAAAAGCTGGGTCATTTTTTGGGATGATTTTTATTTTTTAAGTTTATTTGTTGTTTCCTCTTTGTTAAAGAATCACTTGAATTTGTAAACAAAAACATGTTTTTGACAACTATTTGTTTTTCTAGTTTTTGAAAACTAAGT
The DNA here is from genome assembly GCA_037974625.1 of Cucumis cinereus. NCBI lineage: Eukaryota > Viridiplantae > Streptophyta > Magnoliopsida > Cucurbitales > Cucurbitaceae > Cucumis > Cucumis cinereus. The sequence continues at coordinate 14,354,026 of JBBPDJ010000017.1, forward strand.
ATTTCTCCTATCAATTTCTTAAAATGATTTTATTATTTCTTAAGTAAAAGAGTTGAATTTTTAGTAGAGTTTTGAAAATGAGATTTCTAGAAGTTTGTTTTTAAAATATAGCAAAATGAATCAAAATATTTATATTTATATTAAAATGTCGCTATATTTGTAAATTTATTAAGCGCTTTTGTCATTTCGAACAAATACCCGTTTTTAGGAACTAATTTTTTAACGTTTTCAAAAGTTGGTTTTTTAAAACATTGATGAAAATAGGTAATAAAACAAAAAAGAAATAGAGATAAAAATTGTTTATAAACTTAATTTTCAAAGACTAAAAATCAAATAATCGTCCAAACGAAACAAAAATGATTGTTCAACAAGTCTAAAATAATTATTAAATTGTCTCAAGAAATTCCAAAATAATTATTAAATTGTCTCAAGAAATTCTAAAATAATTATTAAATTGTCTCAAAAATTCCAAAATAATTATTAAATTGTCTTAAAAATCAAACTTCCTTAGATTTTTCTTTTAAATGATAAAATTATATAAAATACTTATAAATATAGTCCGAATTTTACTTGTTCTATTTAAATCTACCATGATCTATTAATTTTATTATATTAATAAATAAATTAAATCATTTGTTATATTTAAAAACAACTATTATATTTATTATTTATTTATTTTCTTTTAACTTTTTAGGTCAAATACAACCTTATGCTTGAAATGGACATTATCCATCATCGTACCCAAACGGCCAAACCTCTAAAACTATTCGTAGTATTATTATACGACATCGTTTAACCTTGAATCTCCCCCACCCCACGACGGAGCTCCAGTTGCGACCCGCCTAAGCTCCGCCTTTCACATTCTCTTCATCTTCATTCTTCATTCTTCATTCTTCACCATTTTCTCTCTCAACTTCAACAATCCAATTCCCATAATGGAAGAACAACGAGCTCTCAGACCCACTCTCAATCACTCTCTTCTTCGTTATCCCACTGTCAGCACTACTTTCACAATCCCTTTAACTCGCTACACTACCCGTTTGATATCCTCCGACCGCCACCGTCCTCTACTCGCCGATTGCGCCGAAGATCACTCTGACTCCGATGATTTCAGTCGTCGCTCTTTAATTAGGGAGAATTGCTCCTACTCTATGCCCATTTTGGTTCTTGACGTTGTCTGGAATTTGGCTTTTGTTCTTGTCTCTGTTGTTGTCCTTTTCTCTACGTTTAGAGAACGACCCTCTACCCCTTTACGCCTTTGGATTTCTGGGTATGGCTTACAATGTCTTCTGCATGTTAGTTTTGTCTTCTTTGAGTACCAGAGGAGTATGGCGCACCATGGATTTGAGGACCGTGCGGCTCATCGCAGGTAGGGAAAATAGTGTTTATGGTTTTGTTTCATGGTGCTAGGGGAAGTTCTTTGTCATGCGCTGTCTCTGGTTGTCTACATTGTTGACCTTTTTCTAATCCCTTGAATTTTGAGCTGGAGACACTAATTTTTGGTCCTGTGCTTTTTTTTTTTCCTGGAAACCCCTTCTTGTTTGATGGGATAAACAGTGAACTATTGTCTAATTGAACATGGGTTTTCTTAGAAACGGTTGGGTAGCGGCAATGCATTTTCTTTGTTAGGTTTTCATATCTGGAAGAAGTAAAAGTGAAGATAGTTGAATAACTTGAATTGATTGCATCATATGTGCAATTTTGAGGTTTTCCCTTCCAATGCAGTAATCTAAGCAACATGTGTACCAATTTCACTCTTTTTTTTTGTCCTTCTGAATTTTGATTTTGACCTTTTTTTCATTTGAAATCAGTGATGTAGACATTGCATCTAATTGTTCATATTTTCTTGATTTCAATCACGGAAGTATTTTGTGTATAAAGTGCTGAGGATAGTTTATATCACCTCCTGTAGGGTTCTCTTGGTGTTTGATTTATGAAAATATACTAAATAGGGTTGGGGGAGCTCTGTACGAAAGGGAATGCCAGGTCCTGAATTGAGCGATTTGAACAGTTTTAGGGACTTATCTTATGAGGAATGGATTAATATTTGAAGAAAATGGTTTGATTTGGCATAACTGCAGAGTATAATTCATTTCTTCCCC
>JBBPDJ010000017.1:14356169-14366523 GCA_037974625.1 Cucumis cinereus
CCCATTTAATGCTGCTATCAGATGGAATTGTAGTTTTTTTCCATATTCTGATTTTTTCTGTTTTGTCTGTTGGTATTTGTAATATTGGGAAGTGCTTGAAGGTATAAGTGGATGTGACCTCTTAGAGAGAGAACATCTATAATCTTCTCTTTGGCTTTTTAATGAGTTTAAATTTTTTTCTTTTTATATTTGTTCTTGTATCCTTTTGGATCTCCACTTTTCTCATTTTAACCTTTAAAATGAATAATAGTGATGGAATTCGCTTTCTACCCCTTGGTGAATTCACAATTTATACGTTTCTTCTATATGTCAGAAAAGCCAACTTTGCTCAACGTTTGGCAAATTCAAAACTGGCAAACATATTGGCCACAGTTAATTGTATTCTTTTAAGAATGGATATGCGTCCCATTGTTTTCTCACATTGAGTCTTGAGCTTGGTTAATAAACACATAAAAATATACAAATCTATAAGCTGCAACAATAAGCTTTGGACTAATTTGTTTTTATCTGTCCTTCTAGCATAATGAAAAGGTTGGAGTCAATGAATACGATGACTTCGTCTGTCTGGTGGGTCTTCGGATTCTATTGGATTGTCATGGGTGGCCAAGCACTTCTACAAGATTCTCCCCGGCTTTACTGGTAAGAACTTTTCCTTTCTGACAGTGACATGTTTCCTCTTGCTGCAATAGGTTTATATACCAAATTGGAAATTTGCAACTTCAATTTCATTGAAAGTTGCTGCAACTGCAAACTCACGTATTCGCACTGTTCAATCTGGACTCCGACTTCTTATTTTTTTCATAAGTTCATAACCTTTCAGCAGATGTCATAGTAGAAAACTGGTGGTTTAAGTTATTAATTTTTTCAGATTAGTTTTCTCGTAATGTTTGCATATCATAATAAGCTGAGATTTAGATCTCAGACAATTACAAAATTGCCTATGCAAAAAGCAAGGTATATTTTTTTTCCTAATAACAAAAAGAAACAGAAGAATTCAACCCAGCATCCTATAAGGATAACGATGAAAAAAAAAAAAACCCTCAATTACAATCACATAAATGTTTCACAAAGACTCAACACCGATAGCAAGTTTAAGGAAAACTAAGAAGATGATTTAAACTTTTCTGAATCCATTCCTCGATCCAATCTGAAGATGTCATCAAATGTTTTTCTCTTTTCATTATCTCAAAATTGTAGCTTTAATTGCATTCACCCAAAGCAATCTGGCTTTGATTTGTTAATGTCCAGAACATTTAATCTAATCTAATTTGGTTCTTCGATATTTTTCGGGGTCAATTGCAGGTTAACCGTGGTCTTTCTAGCGTTTGACTTGTTCTTCATTCTCTTTTGTATTGGGATGGCATGTGTTATTTTCTTCTCTCTTTGTTGCTGCCTTCCAATTGTAGCATTTGCATATGCCATGACTACCAGAGAAGGTGCCTCAGAAGAGGATATCAGGAGTCTTCCCAAGTACACATTTCGTCAGGCTGCTGTACTCGGAACATTTAACCTTGGAAAAGAACGAGAACCAATCTGTTCAACGGTGGAGTTAGATAACGGTCACCGTATCAAAGAACTTGCTCTTCATCCCGAGGATTCGGTCAGCTACATATCTTTTTATGTCTAATTATGAATATTTATAAGCTAGCTATGTAGTGGATTGCTATAATTATATTGCATCATTATAGAAACATTATCGTAGTATACAAGATGTAATCAAATTATAGTGTTTGTCACACTCACTGTAATGTTCATCTTGTAATTGTTTTCGCTTATCCCGTTGAGGGTTTCCCCTGATATGAAGCTGAGTATTGAAAAATTTACGTTTTTATAGGAATGTTGCATTTGCCTTTCACGATATGAAGAGGGGACGGAGCTCTATACTCTTCCCTGCAACCACCATTTTCATTGTGGGTGCATCGCCAAATGGCTTCGGATAAATGCAACCTGCCCACTCTGCAAGTCTAATATCCGCCGGGGGGATACATTGGTTTGACCATGGACCGCAGTTGAGAATCTGATTCTGAACGTTGGCATTTTCAATTTCAGGTTAGATGCTTGTTGATCTCTGCCAACTAATGCTTATAGAAACAGGGGAGGGTAGAGAATAGGAGTTTAGCTGATTTCAACCTTTGGGAGATGTTTTGTTTTCTCAAACCCCATCTGTGAACAGAACTTAATGTTTAATTTGAAGAGGTGGGCTTTAGTTATATATGTATGTAAATTGATAGGAAAAGGTCTTGTACCTCTAATTTCATCTGCTATATGTAAAATTTTCTCTTGTGTAACTACTGGCGACTCTGTTTTGATTTTGAAGCCTTCTTGTCATGATCAGCAATGAGAAAAGTAACCGTTTAAACTCAATGAACTTTGGTACCCAATTTGGTCGGATGAACTTTAAAAAGTTTCTAATATGTTTTCGAACTCTCAATTTGCATTTAATAGGTCTTTATACTACAAAAAGTGTTTAATAAATCTTTGAACTTTTCATTTGTACAAAATAAGTTTTTGAACTTTTAATTTTGTGTCTCGGGTCCTTAGCATATTTGATATGACAAAAAATTAGAAATTCATTAATTGGTTAAACACAAAATTCAATTTTATGTATAGTACATTGCCAATTTTTCTTTTAAAATAAAAAATGTAAGTACCTGATAGGCCCAACTGTTAAAAGTTTAGACTTATTATTTCTTTTTCAAAAAAAAAAAAAAAAAAGAAAAGAAATTTTAGGATCTATTAAGTAGGATATAGGATGTGAGGAACTTAGGTTCTTTAATTTCTAAATGCTTATTTCAATTCCAATATTGAAATTTATATGTATATAGTCTCAAATCTAATATTTGACTATCCAATACACGTGTCAATCAATTTATGTGTTCCATATCAAATTATTTACAGTTATGCTATCCGTTTGTTAAACAAATAATGACCAAATAATGATTCGAAGAATCATTCGAAATAATACAAATTCGATAGAATTTGAACTTTAAACATCAATCAATTGAAAAGTGCAATAATTCAGTATAGTATAGTAGGTGGTCATATAAAACAAGATGAGATGAGATATAATTAAGAGTAAGGGATGGTTGAGTAGTTGGTTGCTACATCAAATCGTAACAGCAAGTGGAATATAGGATTAATATCAATGCCACTACACAATATCAAAGATCAAACATTATCTTTTGGTGCCAGTTTTGGATGTTGTTTGTATGTAGCTCATTTTTTCAACAACGACCCACCATTCACGTCGTTCTATGGAAACTTCGTTTGCTTAAATCGACCTGCTTCTTTTTCTAAATCTTTATCGACTGTGACGTTTTTTGTCAGTTTAGCCATCACAAGCTAATTTGAACCTTCACTAACAAAAATGATAAGAATAAGAAAGGTAAAAGTTTGTAAATGAACGTAAAGGTTGATGATAATATAAAGTTGTGTTCTTGTACTGAGCGTACGAACAGTCGGTCGAAGTTAATTTTTCGACTAAACCATCTTCATACTGACCATAATTAATTTAGTAAATATTTAAATTCTGATCGTTGGGGACTATAAATTGGTCATCGGTCAATTTTAGTTGCTTTTATTCTTTATCTTCTAAAGAAAAAAATCGATTTGAATTTTTCTCAAACCAACGTCGACTGAGTCCCTACTCGTTTTCGTCTGACTGCCATCGGTTCGGTTGGTTAACACGATTTTTCGGTCTATCGTGTCCATTCCTACTTCTACTTTTGTAGGATTCGTTCATTACTAGCAAGATCATTTATTAACTCACAACCACCCCAACAAAACTATAAAAGAAGAAAACTAAATCAATATCAAACGATGTAAACCATTCCATTCTGTAATTAGTATTTTTATTTACAAGGACGTTATCGTTGGTATCAAATCATACGTCGATGAACCTCCCAGGAACTGTACATTAGGAGGATACTTATGTTTATTTCACTTGGAAGCAAACGGTATGGAAAATAACATATATCTCTCAACCTATCCAATGTTGAAAGATTGCCAGACATGTATTATATGCATTCACTGTGTTGCTTATCAGCTTCATATCCCACTTCAGATAGCAGATGCTGAGTAATGATGGCTTCCAGGCATCCTAATACTGCTAAATTCAATTAACAAGTCAATTGAAGTTACAGAATGTGGGGGGACTACCGCATCCATGTTTTCGCCGGCGGAGTTAAGTGGAATTTCGACGGGAAACACCTGTCATCGTGAAAAGTCAGAGGTTAAAGCCTGGCCACAAGAGTTTCACTTAAGAATGTAGTTAACTAGCTATCGGGGTATTATACTATGCATCCATTTTAAACTTTTAGAGTAAAACAGTGCCTTATCATGGAACCAAAGGTCTTTGCAATGTTCTATGTTTCTTTCTAAAATGTGTAATATGTAAATCCCAAGTTTAGAACTGTTTCTTCTTTACATGTCTAGAAAAAAATTTCAAGATCAAGGGTGGTGTTTGAATTACCTTCCTTGGGTTATTCAAGGAATTCTCATCCATCACATTACCAGATGTAAGTACAGTCTGAGATGACCCGGATTTCTGAATGGAGTATGCATTCAAATTATTTACAGATATCTTGAGACTCACTTTGTTGCTTCCAAAGTTAACAATCTGCAAAAGATTGATGTTTAGTGTGCCATGAAAGTAAAGGGACATGCAGAAAATGAAACGTTCAGAATGAAGTAATGCTCAAGACTTACATCCCCAGATTCAAGAAGAAATTCAGCATCCTTGTTTTTAATGACAATAGATAAGTGAAAACATATATGGATATAAATAGATACCTTTATTCTAAGATAGTTATTGTCATCTTCAGCATTTTTCCATATAATGGCAGATGCGATTAGGGAAGAACCAGAATTAGCATCCAGTGTTGTATCAAGAAGAGTTGCTCCACTTGACACAGTGAAGAAACGTTGCACCCAATAGCTAGGCGTTCCGTAAAAATGCGATGAGTTGAAGACAATAGCATCTGGATTCCATCTTTACGAAAGAAGGTTTTACATTTTAGTGTACAAATCAATCATTCTAATACTTGACACAGATGATAAGGCAGAGAAAGTGATACCTTCTGTCATTAGTGTTCACAAAAAGTGGTGCATAGCTTGCCATTTCAACAATGTCACTGCAAAAAAAAGGGAAAAACTCAGGCCTTGTCTTCTCTTTACTTGGCCATTCACTCTTTGCTAGAGAATAAATGAGAGGTCCCATTTTCAGAATTTCTTTATATGAGAATAAAACAGTAACGGTACTTGGTACTTGGTACTTGGTGCATGTAAATAACGAATAGAAAATTCCCAAGTTACAGACCAAGCATTAATTCTCGGGGCTGATGAGCAATACGTAACTGTAATTTACTTAAGGATGGGTTGCTAGGATTAACTGCCCATTCATTAATCCCTTCAGAGATATAATGGAAATGAGCATCAGTCTCATCTACAAAACAAGGAGATTGACTTTCTATTGAACACATTCCTCTTTGTATGCAGAATCCATTATTATCCATAGAAACATTTCAAGGTCTACCAATTTGTTGAATATGAGTTGCTGGTTTTACTTGATACCAACATAAGAATAATCATTGACATCATGATACCAACATAAGAATATTATCAGTGACATCCATCAAATTAGAAAGAAAAGAAAAAATTCTCAACGTTATTATTGTTTTCAATATTAAAAACCTGTTCTTCTCGAGGCCAATGAGAAATGCAGCTTCAGCGATGGCTGCAAGGAGACTGCCTGTGCCAGCATCTGATCCTGTCACAGCATACTCACTCACAAAAGCCTGCAGAGTGATCGCAGAAGTTGTTTTTGTATTTGATTTTATATTTGGAGACAAAAGAAAGAGAGGAATAAAGTGGAGGAAGTAGAGAAGCATGGACAATACCTTGGGACCACTACGGGATGTTTTATCAAACTTATGAGCCATTGAAAACATTTGATTGGCGGAGGTATATATCTAATCAAGAGACAAATTAGTATGAATTAAATTTTAAATGTAGTATCACAAAAATAAATAAATAAAAACCATATTCAAACAATCTGAAATCATAAACAATGTTCATTATTCCATTTGCAGAAAAAGAAAAGGTGATGCTTAAGAAAACTTACATGAAAGTCATAGTAATCAGCTGGGTGATCCAACTTCACGGAAGACCCATCACAGTTAGAAATTATTTTTATGTCAGGATAGACACGTTTTATAGCATTGTAGATCTTGATATAATTTCCTGCCCAGATAAAAGTTCTTTAAAAGTATATATAGAGAAAGAGTGGAGAAAATGTAAAACCTTTGAATAAACATCACTTGATCCATATCATAGTCCCCACCCCCCAAGAATATAAGCATAGTCCGCAAGGGTTTAATTCTTTTCATTGTTTAAATTATTACGACGAAAAAAAAGATAAAATGTTATGCTTATTTGCTACAAGAACAGATTAACTCAAAAAGTGACTGAATTTTAGAAACAGTTTTTCCACTAAAGAATCTGAATCAAGCCTGTTAACCAATAAAGGTCTAAGTACTGACAATTTTGATTTATACTCTGCTTAGTTAAACAATGGTGTAAGTTCAGAACCACATAGAAAACATGAAGAAGATAACAGGAAAACACTCTTTAAAAGATTGAGAAACCTCTGTAGTTCTTTTTGCCACAGTCCTCATTTCCAAGGGCAACGTACTTTAAGTCAAAAGGTTCTGGATGTCCCATTGAAGCCCGAATGGAACCCCAAGTAGAACTAGAATCTCCTCTTGCAAACTCAATACTGTCAAGGGCTTCCTAAAATCATTACATCGTGGTTAGAAGAATACGACTTGAAAAACCATAATATCAGGCTTTTATTAGTATGGCTAAGATTTAAAGATTTCACAAGATATGCGCTGCCAATAATGTTAATATCGAAAGTAATCGGTAATCCAATCAAATTATTAGCCTGATATCAATCCCAGAGAATGCTCCATTCCATTTAGAAGTGGGGGAAAACACAAGATCAATCACTAACTATTGATGAGCTTACTAATATGTTTATCTGAGAACCCCTTTCCAAGGTCTCTATTGGTTGAAAATTGCAACTATTGCGTCTTGATCTCAATATCTACAATTAATTCTTCTTTCATCTATACAGGGGGTGGGGCTAGGGGCAAGAAAGAACACTCATACAATAGTTATAACTTAAGGTCCCTTACCCCTGTAGGGCACTGCTCAACCAAAATGTTACCATCTGGTCCACAGCTAGATTCAATACTTCCCTTTGATAGTTGGAGTAAATGAGCTGTCGTAATTCTACCTTGTTTTCTGATCTTAACACTTGAAGCGTTTCTTTTGGCTGTAAAGCGGTTGGTGTTGTTTTAATGGTTTGGCCCAACTCCTGTTGGGCTGTTTTTTTTTTTTAGTACCTTCTCTTTAATGCCCATTGTAGATCTTCTAGTTGCACCATGAAATTATGGTTTTTCATTTTTTTTAATCGATATGTTCTTTAAAAGATGTAGGTACAAACCCCCAATCCCATGTTTATACGGTAAATGAATAACTAAATAAAAATAGTGTCTTCAAATTTTTGTTTTGTTTTAGCAATGGTTTGAACACAAGACTACTCCCTTGCGGGAGTAGATCTTCAGGTCAGAAAATCATTGAAGTAGCAGATCATAATTTAGCAGAAAATAAAATGATTGTAAGCATACCTGTACAAACGGTAAGATATCGGATGTATCTACCTGATCTTGGTGGCTGATTCCTAAGAAAAATCAATTAGATGATGAGCAGAAGAAAATAAATAAATAAAAGGAGACAGAAGGAAAGCAAGATAAACATCATGGATTACCATTATTGAACACCCAAACTGGCGCAGCACCAAGATCTTCTGCCAGCTGCAAAGGTAAGCAAAAGAAATAATTAAATATACAACCAACCTTGAAGAGGAGTATCAATAATAAAATGAAAATAATAGACATTTTATCCAAAATTTACGTATAATATCAATTATGAGGTAAAATTAGAAGGCAACTTCTTTTGAGGCTAGCTTAATGATCATCACCTATATGAGATGAATTTCCTATTTTTACTGCTCGTCCCATCCTTTTTATTTCCAAATTTTAAGGGAAAATTTATTGACCAACTTGATTATACATCCCGTCCCTTCACTACCTCCTTCATTTCACTCTTTCAACCATTTCCTTCAAATGTTTCTAATTTCTTTATAACATGGTAATGGCATTGTTAATTTCACAAAGGGATTCAAGATCTTGATCAAGAATTTCTTCCTTCACTCCCTGAATATACCTAGCAACCTGATGATATTTGAATTTGACGAGGTCTACTGATGCAATTAGCTTGTACAAATTCCCAAAAGATAAGACGCACTACTTGGAATTGAATTGACCACAACATTAAATAATTCCCATCAATCACTAAAGCAAACCATCTCTCCAATTGGAAAGTCATAAATCCTATGGATTTTTGCTGTCATCATTTTCTCTTTTTTCTTGTGTTATCCCTGTTTCCTTATTTTGTATCTATTGGAGGATATCTTACAGCGATTTTCTTTTGTTGCACTAATCTTTCATACTATGTTATATCCTAGTGTTTTTTGTCTTAAAGAAAAGTATAATAACAGGATCCTTGTTGAGTGTGTTAAGATCTGAAAAATTATAAAATTCTCACTCCAAGAAAATTAAGTACGACACTCACTTGGAGAAATTCAAAATATCCAAGCCCATCATCAGTCCAGTACATCCAAACATCACCGAAGTGTCCAGGTCTCTGTTCCCATGGTCCAATGGTTTCTTTCCAACGAAATGCATTTCTTAACCATTCACCTTCCACAAAGCATCCACCTAATTAAGTAAAAAAGGATTGTGTATCAGTTACCACAACCTTTGAGAACATCATAAAGAATCGCTGTTTAATCCAGGCAAGTATCGATGTGTTTATAAACAAGTGTGAGTGATCATAATTGATGCATGATCTCTAAAGTGTACAATAGAACAAGTCCAGCACTTAAACCAGAAAGAATAATGGATCTTACATAAAGACTAATTCAGAAATTAGTAGCACAAATTCTTATAATTCAAACAGTAATGACAGCCAGATAAGATTTGAGCAAAATATGAAAAAAAAAATGAAGCAGAGCAACCATTCATATTCCATCTTTTCACAATAGAGATTGAACTTTCACGAAAAATTAGTATATCCCACAAAAATGTATTTAGCTCTAGCAACTATTGATGAGGATGATAGTACCAAGCTATTTCTGAGTTAGGTAGGGAGAATTCTCCAAGTTTCAATTCTTTTTTTTTGGTAAAAGCAATTCTGGTGTAGCATATGAGAATAACTAAGGAGAAATCTCCCAGTGTCGAACTCTAGAATTTTTATTAGAATGAAAGGGCTCCCTATTTACGGGGAAATTAGAGAGCTAATTAAAAACAAAAATTATAAATGCCAGTAAAAGAGGATCAATCAAGGAATTACTCTAATTAACCTTATTATAAGGCTACACCAAATTGCTTTTCAAAGAAAATCAAAGTTATAAAAGCAGACTTGTTATGGGTCATTTCAGAAAATTCAGCATCAATCACGTACAGGATTCAATGCTATTTTCAGTGATTGCATCCTTCTCTGAATTTGCAACACCCAATCATAAAGAGTGACCTTTTTGGCTTAACGACCTTGAAAGCCATAATAACATTATCTCAAAGGGCCAGGTCAACAGAGTAAAATTTCTCTGGTCAAATACCTTCTCTTTATTCACTGAAGCTTGATGTGGTTCTCGTAGTTAATGAACCATACGAAGTTCAAAAGAAAGAGGGAGTAGTGGGTGATGGAATATTTCTCAAATACCAAGAAAGCCTATATCCTGGTCATTGGTCTTCTGCTTGGAGACACTATTAAGATTGTGCCTCTCTAGATTCAATTATTAGGGAAGTTAGGATGAGACTTTGGAGGTGAAAGACAGTAATTTTGTCTTACAGAGAAGAGCTGAATTCAATCCAACAGTTCGGTCCAACATGTTCACCCATTTCCATTCTCCATAAATTCACTACCACTGTACCTCAAGACTTTTTTTTATACGTTGCTCAAAACTTAAGAAAACAGCAAATATAAAATTTTCTAGGTGGATTGTGAACAAGGGGGAAGAAACATCCATTAATTGTTCATGGAACTCTAGACTAAAAATGAGGTGGAGGTTTGGGCATAAGTTACCAATCTGTAGGTGCTGGAGCAATACATGAATGGGAGCAGCAGCAGCAGAGTAAGTTAAGCGCTGTGGTGGTGGGGTGGGGGGGGGGGGGGGGGGGGGGGGGGGGGGGGGGGGGGGGGGGGGGGGGGGGGGGGGGGGGGGGGGGGG
>JBBPDJ010000017.1:14377531-14397937 GCA_037974625.1 Cucumis cinereus
TAAGACCTTAAAATAGAAAAATAAGAATGCAGGAACTTAACTAAAAACTAACTTCAGAGTTACAAAATGTGAAAGCAGAAATTTTTAAGAATAAAAAACAAAAATAAACTAGTAAAGGGAGAAAATGGAGTCGTTAAGTTTGGAAAATTGTTTTGTCATGGAGCCCAAGGTGTAAGGAGTTAGTAAGACATGAATTGATGTTTTTAAGTAAAAAAAAACTCTTTTTCCTCACTTTTAGAACCTCAGAATTATGGGAACAAAGTTTGAGCTAAAGCTTAATCACTTTGTTTTAAGCATTCGAACTTACTATTCCAATGCACTGCCCAACCCATGGACAGTGATGATCAAATCTCTGAACACAATTGTTGCATATGGAACAATGAGATGCACGAGGAGGCCGATAAAACAAGCAAGTGTCACAGTACTTGACTTTTACTATATGACCATTTACTGTCACATCTTTAGTCCGAGGGATTTTCAGATGTGGGGTTCTTCCATTGATCCATTCCATGGATGGTGTAGCCATGTCGTCTGATTCATCTGACTCAAGAGGCCTTGAATTTCGTGGCAGTATTCCAGGATCTCTACTGGAAGTCAATAAGAGAAACATCAAATCCTGCACATAGTTTACTTAGCATGTGATTTTCTGATTCAAACAAGAATGCTGTTTGATATATGAATAATGAAAATGCACTGATTTGGCATTCAAGCTTTCATCTAAATAGCTAACAGTGGAAAGAGCATTTATAGGGAATTTAGATTGACCTGTAAGAGAATAGTGAAACACTTTTTCAACAAGCGTATTCAGAAATTTTGAGAGAAGTGTTAACTGAGTGCTTACAATAACAATAATTTTTAAAAAGCACTTTTGTCTTTGTAACCAAATACTAAAAAGATTCTGAAGCATGAATTTAATTAGTTAAAAGTACTTTTCGGCCTTGACCAGCCATATAGTTCGATTTCAAATTTCCCTGTCACCTTACCAAAGATCATGCCACAACTCAAATCTAGTACCAAAATAATATTCTCAAACTTTCCAGTTCTTGATGCAACAAATACAGCATGAGAGATACCATGATCTACAAATGATGTAAACTCCAAAAGAATCCTCTGGACAATTGGAGAAGTCATGTGTTTGAACAAAGCATGCCTGTTGCCAGCTACAGATGCTCTTTTTTTTTTTTTTTTTCCTTTTTCTTTATAGGGTTGCCAGCTACAGATGAAAAAGCTTATTCTTTATGGCCACTAACTTTCACCCTGTTTCTTGGTTACACCACTATGAAATCTTCAATCAATTAAATGAAGAGTTATTGATATGCTTGGTTTTAGTTCTTATTTTGTTGTCAATAATCATAGAAGAATAATGACAACTCTAAAGAATTAAAGACTCTGAAGCCAATTATAGATAATCAGGGAAGAAAGTATTCTACACAGTCGCACCTCTACAGTTATCTTTCTTTCATTCAGGATTTTTCACACCAATTAAATAGACAGCCTTACAAAGAAGATGGACACATAAAATAAGAATTTATCAAAAGCACAAGGAATGGCAGAAGCTATGATTGTCGGTAAAAATTAAATAACATAGCCCGTATGAAAGAAATATTGGGGGAAATTTTAAGTCCAATTAAATCAAAACTTACCAGAATAGTGAGACTGAGACCACCAAATAATACAAGAAACCAGTGAGTGTTCCCAGGAGGTTTCTCATCATGAATCTTCAAAACTATCTTTACGCAGAAAGCAACAGCAGGGACAGCAATAAGACATATGGAGAGAAACAGAGATGATACATCGGGCCCAAATATCAATCTCCCACCACAGAAAAATCTCTGAAAAGACCAAAAAACAAAATGAAGTATCATATCAATTTGAGTAAGTATGCAATATGCATTGAAATATTTTTCGATTTGTGGGTGTCATCCTTGCATTACGCATAGAAATATTCATGGACCAAATATGAGGCAGGTATTATTCTCCAACTCATATATGATATACGTTTATTGATATTGTCATCGCTAGAAATAAACATGGAATATTATAACCCTCAAGACTTCAGTCACGACTCACAAAAGACATGGAAAAGTTGAAGTACTTCTTAAGTATTGAAGTGATGAGAGGCAAGAACTAGAAGTGTAACGCATGTGGCCTGGTCCTAACCAGAAGAGTAACATTTTTTTTGTCAATTAGTATTGACCATTGAGTATGAGCTTGATTTTCTGTAATATACAGAAGACAGGAATCATATTCTTATATATTTTTTTATATCCAAGCACTCAGCTATGGTTTCTAAAGTTATACGCAGATGATCTACACTATTTGACCAATGGCACATAAACTAAATTCTTTTAACCCAAAAGAGAGAGAAAAAAAACATGGTATCTGATCGTGAAATACAGAAGAATTCGACTAGTTAATTCTGTTTACATGATATCATAGAAGGCAGAAACACTCTCACATACAACTTAGACATTCCATCAACATTCTCAGCTCATAAACAGAGTCGTGGAGTTGAACTAGGACAACACAAATCAATTATGAAGAAAGAAACAACGTCACCGATACATCAAACAATATCACAAATTGCATATGTTGAATCAATCAATCAATCAAACCAAGCAATGAATTAAAAACAAACCCATCAGCAAACACAAAAAGGCTAAGAACTCACATTACTTCCCCTCCAAACTTGGTAAAGTCTTTTGGGTTTCTTCGGCGTGGCCATACCGAGTCCGGTGAACGATCCACCCAACTCGGAGAATCCTATACCCAAAACCAATGAGAAACGGAACAACCCGCAGCTACTCCTTCACCAGAAAAGCCATGAAAGAAAAACAAACAACCCCACCTCTAAAAAATCAAAACCCAATTCAAAGGATGATCCAAGAAACCAGAAACATCCCCTTTTGGGGTCGAATTTTTTTATGTTGCTTCAACGAAACAACGTGCATACACGTGAGAGAAGGGAAGAACAAAGGTTGAACATAAGAAACAGAAATGGGAGAGAAGGGTAAGGAGGAGGCTTTTGAATGAAAAACCAGCTGAGCTTCTCTAATGTCTAATGGTGAAAAGAATTGTTTTTCCAGAATTTGAAAGAACGCGGAGTAACCCAAGACAGAGGTTCCTCTTCTGGATCAAATGGGGTTGCTGGCAATGATGTGTTAGGCGGAAGTTTCAATTTCTCGCGGCATTTGCGCACGACGCACCCAACATTGCTTCCTTTGTCGTTTCGGATTGGAAATCGAAAGCTCAATAGGAAAATTTATATAAATAAATAAATAATGAAAGGAATTTTTGGTAGAGGTTTGAACTTTGTTAAGCTCCATCATTCTAATCATGAAACGTGCTGTCACATAGTCTCACGCCCCCTCCTTTCTTTATTATCATCTCCCATTCCACGGGAGTTTACTTCACACTCGTCGCTTCACTGCCAAGTCACCTTTTAAATATTTTTCTACTACAATTATACTACAAAGCCAAAAAATAATTTATAATAAATTAAACGATCCTTACAAATATACCAAAATGTTTAAATATTTACAAATATAGTACAATATAAATTCTTTTTAGATATAACAAAATTTAAATTTAGTATCGTGAAAGAATCTTGATATACAAAATATATATAGATTTCAAGAGGAAAATTGACAAGAGTAGCAAAATGGACTTAGTATAGCCATCAAGACTGAATCGGTATGGCCACGGCGAAGAAACCTAAAAGACCCCTATATAGATCAAGACTTTTTATGATGTGATATATATAGATTTTGAGAGTAAAATTGTCAAAAATAGCAAAATAGACAAAATATTTACACTTGGTAGAAAAATCAAATGTAATGAATTTTTGTCTTTTAATTGTTTTTTCTATGAAAGTAAATAGTTTGTCTTTTTTTATTATTTTGAAAAAAAACACCCTATGTATCATATCATGAAAAAGTTTTGATATACCATATCGTTAATATAAGTCTGTCAATCTTAAATTTAGTTCACAGTGTTAGTTTGTTGTTAGTTTTTTTAAAAAATATATTCACCTTTGTTTTTTTTTTCTTGCCTTAAAATTACTGTTATTATTTAATCAATTTTGATAAAATATTAATTTTAAGAGACTAGTTTATGATAAACCGAAAGTACCATACCAAAAACCTAGATTTTACTATACTTGTAATTATTTGTAAATGTTCTTATACATTTAACTGTTATTCTTACCCAACGTAATTATTCTAAATTTAGCATATCATTTAATAACATGTCAAATTATGCGGGGAAGTAAGTATATCGGATAATGTTATGGAAAATTGGGATTTTTTTTAATAATAATGATATTATTGTAATGTTTAAAAACTATTATTAATGTATAATCATTTTTAAAACTAATTATCGGAATATTGTAGTATTTAATCCGTACAAACATCCTTACTTAGGCAATTATTTCATCGATGCCATTTTTTTCCCATTTTCGTTTATTTATTTACAAATGTATTTATACTTTTAACTTTTTAAATTAACGAATGTATTTTTTCTATTCATTGCTACTATATTTTAATAATAAGTTTTAAAAACCTATTATCGATCATATGTTTTAAAACATAATATTAATTTATTAAAAAAAACATAATTTTGAAATAGATTTATTGGTTTGTTTTTAACGTAAATGTAAACAAAAATGTCAATTTGTTTGTTTTATGTAAATGTCCAATTGTCCATTAAAATATTGATAAATTATTGAATATTTCTAAAAACAATTACAATTTTGTTCCGTTTTAATTTGATGTCTATTTAGTAAATAATATTTTAATTACAAATACTATATAATATTGAAATGTCTACCAAAAATTGAAATTTTACTATATTTCGTAAATATTTTTATCATTATTTTAATTAATATAAGCATTTGATAAATACGGTATGCAAAGATAATTAAATATTAAACATTCAACTACTTAATAAAAAAAATATAAATAGTGTAATATGAGCTTAGCTTAACAGTAATTGACACGGTCTATTTTGTGAGGTGTAAGGTTCGAAGAAGTTTTTCTCTAGATGGATATTTAACGTATATACGGTATGTTAATGGAAAATATTAATTTATTGTATTTCATATAAATATTAAAAATTGAAAAATTATGACCATATAAATATTTAGTCATAAATTTAGTAATCATTAAATCACCAATTAATTTCTAGATATAATATAATTTTCATGTGTTAAATTATTTCAGAAAATGAAAACATAAAAAGCCAACAAATGTCCTTTTTAAAAACATAAAATAAAACAAATAATTAAAGACAACCTACAACACTACAAAATAAATTATAAATAATACACCAAATTGTCTTTTTTTTTTTAAATTAAATTCCTTAAAGTTGTCACCAAGTTGTCATCTCCATCATTAAACTATACTATCTATAATATATAATTGTTTAAAAGTTTGTTTTATGCTTAATAAAACAATTATCAAACCTTTAATTTATTTTAATTGAGTTATTTATATTAATAAACCTCAAACATTATAGGTTGTAATTAACTTTTTCTGAAAAGTTATTATGTATCGAGTGTGATTAAAAGAAGTTAGAATTTGTTTTTTTAGTATAATATAGATGGTGATTTAAACCACTTTATCTCTTAATCACTTGTCATATACTATACGTCATTTTTGTTAAGTTCGTTTTGAGTTTTAATAACTTAAAATCACTGTACATATTTACCAATACGAGCATATATCAACTGAAATAAAGTTTGTACTATCAACCTTAAGGTTAGAAGTTCGACTCACCCACTCAACTTAAAGGTATAAAGGAAATATAACAATAGTACAATCGCAATAGTTTTGTAATTATATAAAAGAAAATACTTTGTATATATTAAAGAGAACTTGTAAGTTCTAAAACTAAATAAAAACAATGATAATAAACTTTGTGAATATGCTCCAAGTCGTCACAACGAGCATAATTCAACTGACATGCTGTATAGATATATAGTGAACTTTGTGAATATTCTCTGCACAAGTTGTGCATAAGAATGTATAGATATATATTTTTGTAGCCAAAAGTTTAGAGCAGAATAGCTAAAAATTGGCACTACTTAATGATTGCTTTTAGAATAACTATCATAAAAGTGAATTTTTTTTCTGTTAAATAATTATAGGGTGGAAAAGTCGAACAATCGGTAATTTTGAACGGTAATTGATGCCTTACCTACCGAGCTATGTATTTGCATTAATGCAAGAAGTTATTCTTGAATCGAGAGAATTGAATAAAAAGCATGCACAAATCAGTAATTATATACATTTTGAAATATGCTATCAAAGAAATCCATCAGCAGAACAACTCAATTCAGCAAGTTTACTCAATCTGATTTTTTCTTCATATTTACTTTCTCTTCTTTTGGTTGTCGAAATAGTAACTTAAACGTCAATACCGCTGCTATGGTTCCTTGAATCGGAGCAATCCAGTATACAAGAATATGTTCTGTTGTTACATGTTCCCCACGAGCATACGCCCATCCCATTACCTACGAAAAAGTCGAAAAAGATTAATTAGTTGAGTCTCCATTCGACGTCAAAATCGATACAAATAGAATGGTGATGTCGTTTGGATGAAATGTCATTGTCGACACTTACAGATGCGGGGTTCATACAGCCACCAGTTAAGTCGGAACCAAGAATATGAAGAGTTAACTTGGATAAACTTGAGATCCAAGTCTTCATGAAGAAATTTCCAACTATTTTCCTTGAAAGTCCAAGTGAGATAAATACAATAGCGAACGCTAACAATCCTTCTGTCAAAGCACCGTGATGGATGCCAACGTTCAAACGAGGCCCTCGTCCTGCTTCGGGAAACATATGGATAATCAGCCTAACAGCAGTAATAGCTCCCATTACCTGAAGAGTGAAGTCAGAAGCATCATCTGTTATTGTTGTTGAGATATAGAATTGAATCATTGATATGTTTTGGAAGGCCATATCTTTTCATTTCAAGTTCTTTTAACAGAAAAACTTGATTTTTTTTTCTTTTTGCCTAGTGGTAAAAAAGTGAACGTTGTCTCAATAACTAACTAAGAGGTCATGGGTTCAATCCATTATAGCCACCTACCTACAATTAAGCTTCTCAACGGAACAAAGGACAACTAAAATCAAAGATGTATCCGTATGAGTGGTCTCACAGAGAAAGGGCAGAAGCCACTCAGGAAAATTTCAAAGCAGAGAGATGATAAAGACGAAAATAACGAAGAGAGAACTATCACCACAGAACAATCCTCCCACAAAAGTTAACGACCAAACAATCCCCAATAGAGATTGAAGAACTTCAAAAACTTGGAGAACATAGGTCATCACAAAACATCTGCCTCCAAAGATAACCAACATAGCCATTTTGCAAGCATCACCTCATTCCAAATTTTCAAGTTCGACAAAGTGATTTTCCTCCTTTTTCCCAATAAGTTGACCGTGTTACACCATTGGGATGCTTGGAATAAATAGAGTACACAAGGGATACACCGGTGCTAAAACTTTTTCTTAAGATATCTTCCAAACTGTTGGGTTGTTGCTCTGTATGTGAAACCAGTTGGTTCCGTAGTCTTAGAATTCTACTGATCCCAAGTACTCCATCTGCCCGAAAATCAATCCTATGCAACACAATTTCCCACTAAACCAAATGAGATTGAATTTACCACTATCAATCCACTTAGCTTTTGGGACCATTGTGATTTATCATGGTGTCATAGTAGGAAGCCCCATGTTTATAACTTAATGACATTCTCTCTTTCATTAATATTAATAACCACCTTGTCCACCTTGTCGGACTTTGTGCAAATTTCTAAGTCTACGAGTGAGAAAGAGTGTGGACGGGCATTATAAGATAAAATTCAAAAGCTTCCCCTCTTCTTGTCCACCCTTAAGCTAACATGAATATATTAAATTCCATACAATCATCCAATCCAAATATAGAAAGGGTCAAGCACTATTGAGACTAATCGAGTTTCCCGTAAACTAGGGTCGAACACTCACAGATATCAAAAAGAAAACAAAATCATGACGATGCAAACAACCATAATACTCAAACTAAGTTTAACAAATACAAAATGAAAAGGGGAAAAGGACCTGAGCAGGGATTCTGGCACCAACAGTGAAGAGAAATCTACTGAAATCCCCAGAAAAAGCAGCAGACAAGATGGTAAGAGGATTATAAGCAGACCCATTTGAAACTTTCACCAAGAACGCAAAGAAGAACATGTTGAGAATCGAAAAGGAAGCCTTGACAACCTCGCTGACCAGATCATTTCCGAACCCCGATATCCCAAAAACAAAGATCTTAACCAAAACCCCCGACCATAAACACATAAAAGAGAGTGTAAAATCCAACACAAGCAATCGAGCCGCCCCAGAAGACATGGTTGAAAAGGAAATCTTCTGGGGTTCTTCCCTGTGACCCGTTTCTTCACTCGGATCGATCAATTTGAAGCGATCAAGAGTGAGGATAAGGGGAAATTAAGGAATATTGGTGGGTTTGAATTTGTTTGGACAAAGATTACCTTAGTAATGTATGGACGACAATGGTCCTGTGGACGATGTTGTCGGATTCCAATGTGGTGGCGGTGGATCAGATTGTAACATTGACACAATATTTTACATTTTTAGTAGAGAAAAAGGAGGCATCTTTGCATAATATCTTAATCGATAAAAGTAGACCATATTCCCATTTATAGTTTTCATGTCCCCATTTTATTTTCATATATTTAAATACAGAATAATTAAATATATAACAATATTTTTAAGCAACAACTACTTAAAATGTAAAATTTAAATGAGATATTTTAGATAATAAAATTTCTTTAATCCTTATTTAGAGCGAAAGTCAAATCTACATCCAAAATAAATAAACTGTATTCAAGGTGAATATATAATTATTTTAGAAAAATTATTTAACGATTTAAATGTAAAATTACGATATACAATCCAATAACCAATTATTAAAAGGGAAAAACTTGAAAATTTCTTCCCCTTGGCCCTTTTACGATGGTATAGATTATAAATATATATAGTAAAATCTAATTTTTATTAGTTATATATTTTTTTTATTTGGTAGGTTCTTATCCTGTATGAACTATCGCTAATAAAATTTGAGAATTACAATTTCTTTTGTGTCGTGTTATTTTGAAAATATTTTGGATCTAATAGTTATATTTATAATTTTTTCTGTTTTTTAATATGGTATTTATTAAAGTTAGAGATCAACTTATTAATTAATGGATCATTTGACTCCCTAAGTTGTTAAGTTTGTGTAACTAATTCAACTTTTACAATAAATACTATTGAAATTTGCACGTTTATCAGGCAACTTCGTTTATGTTTTCTACTTTTCAAATTTATCGAGAAACTTCATTTTTCACTCCATCTAAGAAAAAATTTATAAACTAAAGAGGCATGATAATTTTTTCATACTCCTTTCATTTATTGTATGTTACGTCAATATGCTTTTGAAAGTAGAGTGAGATTCACTAATATTAATGGAGTCAAATTTATAGTATGAACACAGGAAATATGATACTCAGCTAGTACTATAAAAGCTTCTCTCATTCTATACTTTTCGCATTTATCTTTATCAAGTGACTTCACTTTGTGAATTTTTCAAGTATTGCACGTAGAATGACACTCTACTTGTTCACATTACAAAATGAAAAATATTTTAAATGACAAAATTTTGGAAAAGATTTACAAATACAACACAATAGCACAATTTATCTGTGATAGACACAAATAGTAGTCTATTATGATCTATCGTAGATAGACTCTGATATTTTGTCTTATTTTATAAATATTTTGGTATATTTACAAAATTGTTTTTGAAAATAACCCATTATAAAATTACCTTCATAAATATTTATATATGTGGACCCCACATTAGTGTATGTGGGTCCCACCCTATTTAAAAAGATGCATTGACAAGACACACAATAAGCGGAGATAGTACGAAAATTTTGTAGTATAGGAAAATTTTTCCTTCATCTTCATCTCTTTCTTTACTTTTCATATGAACTTCATTTTACAACTCTAAGTTCTTAACACAAACTTACTAACTCTAGCATATTGATTAAACTCAGTGAGATAAATTATCCCTTAATGTTAATTAAAGTGCGCAAGTTATCATCCATTACAAGTTTGATAATCGAGGTTTAAATTGAAATAACTTTAAATTTACAAATATAATGTTAGAACATTGATATAATATTAAATTTATCTTCATTCATCGTCACCTTCTTAAAAAATTTATTGTTAATAAAATGAGAAAAAATAGAGCTAAACGTTACAAAAAATATCGTCAAATTTGTATGTCACACAACTTTGCATTTTCTATCATTCGATCATATAGTATGAGAATTCAAGGGTATTAAGAAACATAATATATGCATTTGTAGGGGTAAATGAGTAATTATATTTTTTGTATAGGAATATTAAATCATTTACTAAATCTCAAGTCAAGTTTACAAGTGAGATTATCTATGTGTTTGTTGCGCTAAATAGAATCAAAATTAAACCCTAAACCCTAACTATTGACTAATTCTTGTCTAGGGATATTAAACAACTTAGAATTGATATCAAATCCTTTAATTTGTTCTAAACTAAAATTTGTATGTTGGATTATTAGTCTATTCCCTCGACGTAAAGTTTGTATCAAATAGATCCTCGAACTTTAGAAAGATGTTTAATAAATTTGTGAACTTCCACTTTTAAAAAGCATCTAACATGTCTACATTTTCAATTGAGGCATCTAATAAGTCCATAAACTTTCAGTTTTGTATCTAACACATTAGTGAACTGTTAGTATTTTCTAAATTCACGAACTTTATTGGACACGAAAATCGAAAGTTTAATCTATTTGACATTTACTTAAATTTTATAAGCCAAAATGAGCGTAACTTAACAGTAATTAATTAGCATGGTCTCCCATCTTACAGGTGGAAGGTTTGATCCTTCATCCTCATAATTGTTGTATTGCTATCAAACTTGAAGTTAGAGGTTCGATACTCTTACCCTACACATTAATTCAATACCTTTGCACATAGAAAAAAAAGAAACTTAAAGTTGCATTTAGTACTTACTCATACATAACCTCCCTTTTGTACAATACAATATTTATTTGTTTGAGTTTAATAAGATATAGGATTCATGGTACTCGATGATTTCTTAGTTAATAATATTCTTTAATCTATTATTATTATTATTATCATACATGAGAACGAGATTAACTATCGTACCTTGAAGTCTATACAACAGGTTTTTATTAGTTGAACTATGTGCATATTAACGTTATAAAATCAATTTAGTTATGCTTAAATTAACACGCACCGATATGTAGAGATGTTTTCGTATATATATTATTTTAGCAATACATAGATTAATTGAAACATCAATATGTATGTAATGATATATATATATATATATATATATATATATATATATAACAATAAGATGCTTAACCACTACCTATATATATATATATTGGTACAACCACTACCCATATTGAAATAGTACTTGTATGATGCTTTAATTATAAAGAACAAAGCTCAACAAATTGAAAGAATCCCATAAGATCATAATGCACATAAAATGATGATAAAGAAGATGACTTTTCTCACAAGGCTATGGTTTAAATTTGACCTAAAAATTCTGCTTTCACAGATAATCATGTGCATTGGTCTCGCATGGCTTTAGAAGCCGGCACGTCCATATGTCAATCAACCAAAAACAAATACTTTAAAATGGATTTTCCCTCTTTCCTCTTTAAACTGCCATCAAAGCTCTCACATCATCCAACGATGGCGATGCCTTCAGGATCAGCCATCCATGTATTATGGACCCACAGACAACCTTGCCGTTGAAAAAGTTTCGGTTTTTTTTTTTTTTTTGGGGTTTTCAGTCATAATTGGCAGCCCGGAAAGAAACGGATAGTTTCATCATTTTTTCGATAGGAAAATCGATTTGAGAGAGACACTGAGATTTTCGTGGTGAAATTAAACGCTGGAATTCCGGGTACGTTTTAATTTCTCCATATCTTTAAAGGGATTTCGGGTTCTGCTCTGTTCTTCTTTCGGACAATGATCGTGGGTACTTTTTCTTAATCGAAAATTTGATCATAATCTTGTTAGTTTTTGATTTGGGGATATGATTTTATCGATCTAAACTGATGGGTTTTTGGTGTTTCGTTGCCTTGTTTGACTTTTGATGTAGTGACTGGAAATTTTCAATTTGTAGGCTGGTAAATTTGGCTTTGAAGTGGTGTATATTTGAGAGTTCTACCTTCTCTTTCCCTTCTTGGCCCTGGAATTTGAGTTTTGGTTTGTTCAGAAGGGAAAGACAGGGCTATCTTGTGAGGGTTTGCCGGGTTTTTGCAACTGTGTGATTGTACATATATTTGTATATTGAAAATGAGTGTCATTTCGGGTGTGATTTCTCGGCAAGTGTTGCCTGTATGTGGGAGTCTTTGTTTCTTCTGTCCGGCAATGAGGGCAAGGTCTAGGCAGCCTGTGAAGAGGTACAAGAAGCTTATTGCAGATATATTTCCTCGTAATCCGGTTAGTATTTTTATGTTCATCGCATTTTAGTATTGAGCCAGCATTATTTTGGCATGTGGAGGAGTTTGAAGTAGGCTTTTGCTCTGCTATGACTGATGTTTTTTTCATGTTCCATTAATGGGGTTTAGGGGATTTTTAGTGATGACAAATCATGGCGAGTTTGATATTTAAAGTTTGAAGTACAAATTGGTTGAAGTAAGATTTATAATTGACATTGGTGCAACATTCAGCTTCTTACTAAGTGTTATGCTCGTGTTTCTGTTCTATCCATTCTAATTTTCTACTCGTACTTCTCATATATCTGTTTTGATTTTAGCCTACAGTCTACTGAACTGGTTCATTTTATCTATTATGTTTGACTCTGTAAAGCTATGGTTTTGATCGTTGTCTTTGCAACCTGGTGCTGTTGTTTGATCCTACAGTGTGGACCATACTGGAAAATAATTTAATACAACGACCCTTTTGTATTTCATTAACATGAAGAAATGTGGCAACAAAAGGAAATTGGGAGACTTCCTGCTCCTACTCTCCTTAACCAAACTTCAATCCTGTTCTTTCCATACATTCGTCTCTCTTTTTACCTCAGTCCCTCTCCCCCTTACAAAACAAAGTCATCAGACTAACTCACATCACTTGATCATTGTTATTTCTCACCGCTCACTCTCTCAAAGGATATGTGGGTTTATAAAATTCTCCGTTCCTCGTGCCTAGCACTCATCCTTTCTTCTCCCTTCCATCCAAGCAGGGGCCATTGAGCAATGTTGCAATCTCCTTCCAAAATCTTATTATCATTGCAAAGGAGAGACAAATTAATTAGTCATCGAATGTATGTGGGCTTCTATAGATGGGTGAAATTGGAACTATCAGCTAAAGAATTTTGAAGAGAGAGTTTTATGAAAAAAGAAAAAGAAAGGGAAAAAAAAAAGAAAAAGAAATTTGAAGAGATAGGGAGCAAGTCTCTTCAGTATCGTTTGTGATGGTGCAAGTTTGTGGATAGCAATACCTTCAGAGGACCCCAAAGCATCTAGGGAAATCCAATCTATACTTTTAGCACTCCAAATGGATTGCACTGTTAGTTTGTGGTGCTAATTTTTGAAATCCTTCAAACATCTGGAAGCGATTAATGATAAATATTTATGGTATGTTTTGACTAACTCGCAAAGCAAATTTTTTAAGCTCTAGGAGTTGGTTTAGTATCGTCAACCTAAAGTGAGATACTTGTATGCTTCCTTCCAGCAAGGTGAGGGATGAGAGTAGCTCTCTCTTTTGGTTGGATGGTTGAAGTGGGAGAGGTTGTTCGAAGAATCACTCAGTCCTTCCTCTTGACCTATCCAAAATAGAGTCACCTTTATGGGTTGGGATTGACGATCTAACTATTATGCGACAGTTAGTTGAAAGAGTGGAATTCTCTTGTGTTCGTATTGAACTCAAAAGGTCTTAGGATTCCTGGTATTCACCTGTGAAAGATTGATAATGATAGGAGAGAAGTTTTACCTATTTAATCTCTCCTTGGTCCTCTCATGGAAGGGTCAATTGCTTTGCCCTCTGCACTTTTTATGATGAAAATTAAAATGATGTTAAGTCAATTAAGTGGTTGGGTCTTATGTGCTGTTTTTCTTTTACAAAAAAATTATTAATATTACTACATCTACTTTTTTTTTTTAATTAACAAGAAATAACTTTTCCTTTTTTGGGTCTACATGTGCTTATAGTTAATCCTATTACTCAACAACCTCATATTGAATTGTTCATCACTTTTTTGATATATCTTCTTAATTGACTGAAGATAATCCCAATATAATGTTAGGAAGAAGGACCGAATGATCGGAAGATAGGGAAATTATGTGAGTATGCTGCTAAAAATCCTCTACGAATTCCGAAGGTAAAATTTATAAAGCCTTAACATTGTGGTTTGCCTTATCATAATTTTATTTTTCTGTAGTGTTCGTTCACTTTTATTGTGGTTTGGTGCATATAATTATACATCATCTGCAAGTTAGATGACTTCGAGCTAGATAGCATTGTTCCCCAAGTATATTTGTTTGACTGCTCTGCAACATTCTATTTTCAGCATAATTATTTTGTTTCTATCTTTTTGTTTATTTGTTTTACCTGCCTCCTGGACCTAAATATTCAAATTTACTTTGAAATAAGAATCTGTAGAGGAATTATTAGCAAAAACCTGTAGTGCTTTAGTTAGCATTTGCCCAATTGTCTCACATGACCAGTCTTCCAGAGGCTTCTTTAAGTTTGATTTCATTTTGGCACTCGTTCAGCCATCATGATTCTTATTGATTTAGAAAGTTTGATGATGGGATTCGGAGCCTGTATATGATTATTGAAAGATCGTTGACAGTCCATCAATTATGATTAATTGGTATTCTGATCATTGGAGGAACTCTTTTGGGAACCCACGTTGGATAGTTTTCCAGCTTAACTCTACAATCAGGTTGATGTCATATATTCATTTCTCTTGGTTTGAATTCAGAGGTTAGCTGGAAAGTTCCTTTAGGGAAACATAATTCATTCTGGGATTCTTATATTTTTTACCATACCATGTCCCCCTTGTGCATGGGTGTGTACTGGCATGCGGTCTTAGGATTGAGCTAAACCAGCAAGCATGCACATTGTTTTACAAAATGACATAAATATGCACATATATGTACATATATGTACATATATGCTATATATGTGCACATACACACATATACAATATGTGCACATATATATGAGTGTATATGCACACATATACATGAACATATGTGTGTATATGTGTATGTGCACATAAATATGCACACATATACATGAACATATGTGTGTATATATATGTGCGCATATATATGCACATATATGTACATATATTATATATGTATTCATATATGTACGTATATATATATATATATTTATATATTGAGAAGATCTCTTTAAATCAAGTTTCATATTTTCTTCTTGGATCATTTTATCAAACCAACAGAGGATTATGCTATTTTTTTAAACTAAATTTATAGGATGTAGCTTTTGCTCAAGATAAACCAATCAGCTCAGAGAATTTTCTGGTTACTGTGCTGCATGTATACATGTATCCTTTCCGGAGTTCAAATTGTATTTTATCACTTGTGTTGTTGTTTCTGCCTTAGGAAGATTTATTTAGATCAAGTTTCATACTTTTTTCTCTTTTGAAAAGTGTTTTATTCCAATAATTATCTATGACTAATTAGCATGCTAAATGCTTGATTATAGTTCTTGCACTAACTTTTAATCTTCAAATTCTATGATCAGATTACAACTTCCCTAGAGCAAAGGTGTTACAAAGAATTGAGGAATGAAAATTTTCAAGCCGTTAAAATTGTCATGTCCATCTACAGAAAACTTCTGGTTTCATGTAAGGAGCAAATGTGAGTAAAACCATCTTTTGTTTTCTTGATTTGCTTTCTGTACATCTGCACCTAATATCTACTTCTCTCATATTGAAGAGAGAACGGCTTAGTTTGATCTACACCAAATCTTCAATGTATTCTATTCTCTTTCACATTGCAAATGGACTTAACCATGTTTTCTAGTGCTTGGGATGTGCTCCAGTCAATATTTTAGATGTTGAGTTTGTGAGCACCTAGGCAAAAAGGAAATGAGGTTGAAAATTTATCATCTTCAACTTCAACAAATTTATTAAGAACGGATTTATTGGATTCTGTATTTGAAGGACATCAGCTGCTCACTAGTTAGTGGCAAGATAACAGCATTCCATATTTCTTTATTAGAACTTTTCTGCCACCCATCTACAGAACAACGTGAAACTTAGTGTCTGTTCTAAACATAATAATTGATTCAAGTGGATGTATGAACTACTTGTAGGCCTCTTTTTGCTAGTAGCTTAATAAGCATTATGCAAACTCTAATGGATCAAACACGGCAGAAGGAAATGCAAATTATAGGATGCCAGACTCTATTTAGTTTTGTGAATAGTCAGGTAAGTGAATTTTAACTTTAATCCTCATTTTCATATATTAGTGCAGGGTTTTGTAATGTATACTGAATTAATATTGAATTTTTGATTGTCCAGAGTGATGGAACTTACATGTTTAACTTAGAAGCCTTTGTTCCAAAACTGTGTCAAATAGCTCAAGATAGTGGAGATGATGAAGGGGCTGAAAATCTGCGTTCAGCTGGCTTGCAAGGACTTTCTTCAATGGTATTCCTCTCTATTACTACTTTTTAATTGTTTGGTTCAGTGAAAACAAGAAGACAAGATCCCAGTTTTTTTTCCAATTGTGCTTCTTTTCTCTATTGTTTGTCTCTTTCTTTCCTCCATTTTAAACAGAAGCATGGCTCATTGATAAAAAATCAACAAAAAATCAACAAGAGAGAAGCTCAAGAGTCTCCACTTGGTAATTATGGTTGAGATGGAGTAACTATAAAATGATTTGGATAAAGGACACCAAGTGGAGGTTGCAAAAACTGATAAGATATCAAATCTCCTTCAAATCTCTTTCGATGTGCTGGAAATTTTTCTATTTTTTGTTTGAAATTTATGATTAAAAAAGTAGCACATTAACAAGGTTTTCAAGGAAATTGTATTCTAAATTTTAGTAGAACTTCTTTTTTTTTTTTGGAGCCGGTTGAAAATTAAATATGTTGAACAACGTGGAGAATGGGCATTCAAGAAATTGTAAAGTTTGGTCTCCTAAAGGATAGTGTAATCAACTTCGTAAGAAGGTGTGGTTCCTTGTGAGATGCCTCAAAGACTGCTGTGAGCGCTTATAGAGTAGAGTAGTTACGAGTTGATGTCAAACTCTCTCCCTTCTTCAACGTGAATGATTTTCAGGGTTATACAATTGGTTTTTGTTGGCATCCTAAAACAACGGATAAGATCTTTTTCACAACGGATAAGATCTTTTTCCGGGAAGGGATTTTATGTACTGTGCTGTTTTGATTCCCGTGACTCTACAGAAAGTCAAACGAAGTCCTATTTTATGGTTTCTGGATGCTCTCTCAGTCTCTCTCCATGGGATATATCTTTCTTTCCTTCTTTCCTTTTTTTTTTAAAATGTAAATCGTCGATTCTGTTGGCTCTGAATCCTTTGGGAGTGAGGGGAGATTCCTTTAGAAAGATGGTTTCTTTTCTATTGTATGGTGCATTTAGATTGAAAGGATTAGGAGGATTTTGAGGATACAATGTTTAATGAGATAATGTTTGGATCGTGTGTATTTCAATGGCTCCTGTGTGTATTTAGATAGATTTCCCTCCCATTTTTGTTGGAGATTCCTATTATTGATTATTAGCAATTGGAGCTTTTACTAGTAATAATTATCTTCTTTTTTTCCGTTTTTGCCTCTTTTGGTATTGGCCCCAGTTTCTGTGTGATGCTAAAGACATATTCTTTCTTTCATTCTGGCTTCTCATCATGATGATAATAAATTAATAACAAGTACTCGAACTTACAAAGAGATTACAGGTTGATTTGTTTATAATCTTTTCATTCACAAAGTATATTCCATTTTCTGTAAACTGTGCTGCTTTTCAGAACTAATTTGGTTTATGATTCTTCTAGGTATGGTTTATGGGTGAATACTCTCATATTTCTACCGAATTTGATAATGTAAGTTGATTCAGAAATTCTGGACCAATCTGGATTTTGTTCTCTGAAGTACTGTTTAGTATTCTATTATTATATTTTCTTCAATCTATTACCTATGTTCCTATTTTTTAGTTATCAATTCAAACAATCCATCTCTAGGTTCATATCTTCCACATCCACCCTACCTTTGACAGAAAAACAAATATTATTTCTAATGACTAGCATTAGCATTGTAGCTCCTCTTATTATCTCGTAAATCATTAGCATTGTATGAAATTTGATGCCTGCTTGGTTTGTCCTGTGACCTTTCTTTACAGATTGTTTCGGTGGTTCTGGAAAACTATGGGGCTCCTGGAAAAAATTCTAACTCAAATGACCGATGGGTGCAAGAAGTGCAACGGGAGAAGGGCCATATCTCTTCATCAACAGTTGTCACGATGAACACACCATCTTGGAGGGAAATTGTGACTGAAAGAGGTGAAGTGAACTTGACAGGGTAATCATATGACTCCGATTAGGTCCCCATGCAATCTTGAGATATATGTTTCATTTTGAATTAACTATCTTTGCTTGATAGGGAGGATGTCCAAAACCCCTGCTTTTGGTCTAGGGTTTGCCTACACAACATGGCCAAACTTGCCAAAGAAGCTACAACCATGAGGCGTATTTTAGAATCTTTGTTTCGTTACTTTGATAATGGAAATCTATGGTCTGTTAAACATGGTATTGCTGCTCCAGTTCTGAAGGATTTGCAGTTCTTAATGGACAAATCTGGTATGTTCTCAGTCCCGTCCTCTTTGTACCCTTTCCAATTCCTTTACCCCATGTTTCCTAGTGAATTTTGGTTGATCGACTGTCCTTTTTTTCTTTTTTTGACAGGTCAAAGTACCCATGTTTTGCTTTCCATATTGATTAAACATCTTGACCATAAAAATGTTCTGAAGCTGCCTAACATGCAGCCGGACATTGTTTCTGTGACTACTGCTCTTGCCCAAGAGGCAAAGGCTGAACCTTCTATTGCAATAATTAGTGCGGTGAGCGACTGCTTGAGGCATTTGAGGAAGAGCATACACTGCTCACTTGATGATGCAAATTTAGGGGATGATGTGAAGAATTGGAATAAAAGCTTATATGAGGCAGTAGATCAGTGTCTGGTTCAGCTAATATATAAGGTGATGAGAATGCTGTTCTACTTTCAGGATGCATTTCTAATTCCGTTGGAAATTTGAATTGTTTACTTTCATTATTGTTGTGCTATTTATAGAACTTAAATGCTTAACTAAGCACTGGAAAGCAGGTAGGAGAACCTGGCCCAGTTCTTGATGCTATGGCTGTGATGATGGAGAGCCTTTCTACCATTACCGTCATAGCCAGAACTACAATTTCTGCTGTTTATCGTGCTGCTCAAATTGTTGCCTCCTTGCCTAATTTATCATATCAAAATAAGGCAAGAAACGACCATCTGCTTTTGAGTCTGATTGATTCTCTACAGCAAAGTTTAACCTTTTGATTTTAATAAATTCAGTGTTTTATGGCTTAGGCATTCCCTGAGGCCTTGTTTTATCAGTTATTACTGGCTATGGTCCACCCAGATCATGAAACACGAGTTGCAGCTCATCGTATATTTTCAGTTGTCCTTGTGCCATCTTCTGTTTGTCCTCGTCCATGCTCTTCAGATCTTGAGTCAATGACACCATCTGACCTTCCTAGGACACTCTCAAGAGCCGTGTCTGTTTTTTCTTCTTCAGCTGCCCTTTTTCAGAAGCTGAGAAATGAAAAGGCCTCCTCACTGGAGAATGGTCTTCCAGATATGAAAGATAGCTCTCTTGTTGATGGTGAACAGGAAAGTATAAGCAATGGTGTGCTAAGTAGGTTAAAGTCGTCCTACAGTCGGGCTTATAGCATAAGAAGTTCTGGACCTTTGAGAACTGATGCAACTACTACGGATGGCTTGAGCAAAGAACCAGTATGTTATGTGAATATTATTCCATTTTAAGTATTTTATTGGTGATAATTTTGTTTAGTGTATAAAAGCATACAGTCACTAAAGTAGGCATTGGGAAGTACTGATTAGTATGTGGCATGCATTTTGTTACTTTTGTTCCCTGCAAATAGATGTGATATCATATGGGTTAAAGTGGCTCATCGTTATAGCTTGCTTGTCATTGTTATACTACTTGATGTTTTTTGTTGTGGGGGGGGGGGGGGGGGGGGGGGGGGGGGGGGGGGGGGGGGGGGGGGGGGGGGGGGGGGGGGGGG
>JBBPDJ010000017.1:14397947-14429866 GCA_037974625.1 Cucumis cinereus
ACTTAAATGAGATAAGAGGAATATTTGCCCCACCCCCCCCCCCCCCAAAAAAAAAAAAAAAAGGAAAAGAAAAGAAAAAAGATGATTGGATATTTGCATAGGTGTTCTGTAGATTGAGATGTCAACGCAATAGTGAAATAGAATATAGCTCAGTCTTTTTTTATTTTCTTTATGATAACAAGATATGGGCTTTTATAATTAAGAATGTTATATGCATTTGGTTAGGGTTTACTATGAAATAAACTGTTAAAATATTTGTTGGATAACATTGTGTATGCAAGTCCCAAAGTACATTCTGGATGTAACACCCAGACACACACACACACACACATTTCTTAATTCCCTGCTAGATTCTCAATGAAGTAGTAGTCAAGTTCCTACATCTCAATGTCTTTAGTAGTATTCAACTTTTTCTGGAATTGTCTATGCAACGTAATTGACTTTTGCTAATATGTTTTACCTACATCGCCAATTTAACCTTTTTATTTAAGTGAGGCATGAGTATGTCATGGAAGTAGAAGGGACCTCAATCTGCGGTAGAATGACCATCAATGTTATCAAGTTTGGAGAATTTCTCTTCTTTTGCTTGTCGTCAAGTTTTGGTAACCGCCTTTACTTACTTTTTCCTTCTCTTTTTTCTTTGCTTAATCAAACTTCAGGAAACTTATTCTCTACGACTCAGTAGCCGCCAAATCACACTTTTGCTCTCATCCATTTTTGTACAATCCATATCTTCCGCCAATTTTCCAGAAAATTATGAAGGAATTGCCCATACATACAGCTTGATCTTGCTGTTTTCTCGAGCTAAGGTAATTGTATTATTAGGTGGAATACAATACTTTTCAGATCAGATAGGTTGATTTATTTCTTTTGCTTGGGGTGTGAACTACCATTAGTTTTCAGTTGAAAATTTCATTTTCTGGGTAGTAAAGCTCCTAAGAGTTTTCCTTATATTGAAAAAGACAGTTTTTGCTTTACTTCCTTGTTTTCCAAATAAATAAAAAATCTTAAATGAGTCGTCCATAGGATTCTTTTCCCATCAGAAAATGGGTGGTCAATGTAGTTATAGGAGACTCTAACTCATTACAAAAATAATAACCTGAAAATTCCATACATCAATGAAATTTGTTTCTTATCAAAAGAAAATGATCTATATAATTTTTTTGTGGCAATTAGTCCAATGATAAAAAAATTTAGATTGGTCATCGAACAGTTTAGATGAACACTTTTAAGATTTTGAATGTAATGTTGTTAAACTCCTCCAGAACCAGAAAGATATAGTACCTTGAAGGACTTTACTATATATGAAACTTGGAAATATTTATTATCCCTTCAAAATATTTGTTCCTTCTAATCTCTAATTTCAACGTATATGGTCCTTTCCGTGCAGAACTCAAGTCATGAGGTCCTAGTACGAAGTTTTCAGTTAGCATTTTCATTGCGAGACATTTCTCTCAGTAAAAAAGGTGAAATTTGAAAACATTAGCACAAATTTGGTCTTCAATCCAATCCCAACTCAGGCTACAGCTTGCTCTAATTGCAGGATCTCTGCCACCATCACGCTGTAGATCCCTATTTACTCTAGCCACATCGATGATCCTCTTTTCATCCAAAGCTTTTAATATCCTTCCTCTTGTTGACCGAATGAAGACTATATTTGTGAGCAGAATGGTATGTTCCCCATTTGCTTTATTGTTAAAAGAACTTTAGTAATCCGAGGTTCCAAATTCCTGTAATGGTTGCTTGTTTCTCAATTATGCATCTGATTCTGATCTCTTAGAGCAACCATTACCTTCCAAATTAAGTCTGTTTATATCTGAAGCTGCTGCAGTAATTTCAATTATAAATTGTTTCTGAATCTGTTTAGGCTGATCCCTTCCTACGACTGGTTGAAGACTGCAAGTTACAAGCTGTTACCATACAGTCTGACATAAAGACTAGTCCATATGGATCAAAGGAAGATGATGATTTGGCCTCAAAGTTTCTTTCTGAAGTGGAGATAACCAAAGATCAAACTAGGGAATCCTTTGTTACTGAGATTTTAAAGAGCTTGGATATACTTTCAGATGTAAAGCACTAGAAAACCCATATCTGGATTGGTTCATTTTATTGTTTATTAGTAACAAAATTTCACCTTTATGGTGCAGTCTCAATTCTCCAGCATAAAGGAGCAACTTCTCAGTGAGTTCTTACCTGACGATATGTGTCCTCTCGGAAATCAGCTGTCAGAGGAAACTTCGAATGAAGTATATCAGGTTATACTCAGAACTCTAATAAATTCATTAAAGCCAAACTAAATGTAACCTAACTTTTCCTTGTGTTCTTCTTCTTCGCAGTCTGCTCAACTTTTTAACATTGATGAAGAATCTTTTGCCGATTCGTTAGAAAGCCAAACTAAAGATAATAAAGAGTTGCATTTTGTGATTCCCCTTTTGAGTGTGAATCAGTTTCTAGAATCAGTATGTCAGCAACTTCAAGCTCTCATTATTTGATTTAGATACCAAAATTGGAAATTCTCAATGGTAGCTTACTCTGTCACGTTTCATCTAATCA
Source organism: Cucumis cinereus (assembly GCA_037974625.1). Lineage (NCBI taxonomy): Eukaryota > Viridiplantae > Streptophyta > Magnoliopsida > Cucurbitales > Cucurbitaceae > Cucumis > Cucumis cinereus. Next base: position 14,400,501 of record JBBPDJ010000017.1, read on the forward strand.
GGTACTTGAAACGACTCATCAAGTTGGAAGAATCTCCATCTCTACCACAGCTGATGTGCCTTTCAAGGAAATGGCTCATCATTGTGAGCTACTTCTGATGGGAAAGCAGCAGAAGATGTCATCTTTGATGTGTTCCCAACAGAAGCAGGAGACGGTTATGCTCGTATCTCTGCAAAACCAAGAAAATGAGGTAAACGCAAGACACAAACCTAATTATGTAATATTGGATCATATGTGAAAATTGTTTGCTGGTATTTACTATAGCTATTCCACATGTAGAAATTCTGCTTCATATGTTTTAGCTTAGAATTACATTCCACCTCGTTTGATCCAAGTCAATGATTGGAGAAGTTATAAGAGTCGAGAAACGGGAAAAAGAAACAATAGTAGGAGGGATGAAATAAGGGACACGAGGATATGGGAGCAAATACCAAATTGTAATATATCAAAACCAACTGCATGACAGAAAATGGAAATATGAAAGTCAAACTTAGTTATCCTGAAGTTCTATGAGTAATTTTTTTTTGTTAGCATTGATATAACATTAAATTTACCTTTTAGCAGCAAATGTGCATAGTTGGTTTATATTTTCAGGATGTAATTAACAAACTTCTAACATATTATAGTTTCTTGATTTATATTTTCAGGATGTAATTTACAAACCTCTAACATATTCATGAAGTTGCAGGTTGGCAATCCATTCATTGAACACTTCACAGCTAACCCATATCAACCTCCCCTTGGACCGATGGTGACACCGTGTGTGGCTGAATATCAGTGTCAAACACACTCGTTCAGATTACCAGCTTCTAGTCCATATGACAACTTTCTCAAAGCTGCAGGTTGTTGATTCCATTTCTGTGTAAAGTATCCCATGTTCTTTCAGATGGAACAGAAATATTAGGTACTCGAGCCATCGATTTCAACGAGCGAGATGACTCGACACCCCGAGTACATTTTGTAAGTAGCTACTACAAGAGAAAGGGAAAAACAAAAGATGAGCTTCAATCTTTGTTGTTGTCAGTCAAGTTTGCAGGTCTAAAATCTTCAATTCTTTCATTCTTTTTCTCTTTTTCTATTCATATATCTTTACTCCTGGAGGAAGACTTTTTATTTTGCTCCCTTCTCTAGATGATTATATGTCTCTTGTTTTTTTGGGGGGCTTCCATCTTAATTTAATTGATTGCATATTTTGTTTTGTCGATTGTTGTATTCATACTCTATACTAGTGTTCAAGTTATGCTATGAAAAAGCATAACTTTATATTACAAAAAAATACTAGAGGTATATTATATTCAGAGAAACCATTTCTTTTTTCTAAGTCATTTTCTTATGGTTTTTCATGACATTAAATCTTAATTTATTATTATTTTTTTCAATCCCAATAATGTATTTTTTAGACATGGACTTATGGAAACTATTATGATACAGCGTTGCCTAAAATATTATTTAACCTATTTGAAATTATTAAGAAAAGTAGCTATATTATTAGGAAGTGTTTAGATTGTCTTTTCTAACGAGTGTTTAAGGTAAGGAGTAGAATAATGAAGAGTAACATTCTAAGATAGACTTTATAGAATTTTCCTAAATACTTAGATCGAATTTCAATTTGGATTTACCAGTCTTATATAAATTTGACCAATTCAAATTGCACCATTGTAGTTTAAGTCAAAATTCCTAATTTGATAAGGATTTCAATTGTTTTGTTTATTTAAAATATATCTTTTCTTTTAAAAGAGATTTTTTTTATATATATATGGAGTTATTGACAACGTATTGGATTTTGGAGGGACGGAAAGAGAAAATGAACTTTCTTGATAAATATGCATATTTCTGAAGTTGCGTGTTGTGAAGAATGTAAGTTAAACTCAAACGAAGAGTAGAATATTTTGATCCATTCCATATCCAACTCAACTTAATAGATCAAACTAGGTGTGTTCAAAAAACTGATCAATTCAACCTAGAGATGACCACGGGGTGGGGTCGGGGATTCCATTCCCCATCCACGTGAAATTCTCCACAGGGATCGGGGCAGGGACTCCCCACGGGGAATTCGCGGGGATCGGGTTCCTCATGGGAAATTTTTTTCTGCTATTTATTTTATTTAATTTATTTTTATTTAAAAAAATCAATCAATTTAAATTATTAAGAAAATTCTAATTAAATAATTAAATCTATCACTGAATTGTTTATTATGGTAAGTTTTATATGAAATTAAATTCAAAGATAAATTTGTAACATTTGGCCTAAAAAACTAAACGTAACTATTTAATAAAAAGAAATAAACCTAAATCAAATTATTAACCTACCTAACCTATATTTAAATATTAAATTTTAAACATTTTTATTGTCTTGGTCAATAAACAATAAAACTTTTAAATTTAAATGTGTGATTTATATAGTCACAATAACACAACCTTACATAATTATGCATTCTCCATCCCTGTCCCCATTTAACTCACGGGGAATTTTTTTCCCCCCACTCTCTACTCCAACCCATCTTGTGTATCTTATATATTTTAAGTTGGTTTATGAATTCATTTAGGTTATCGACGAATGTAAAGAGAATACTACAAATTTATATATGTTGGTTATGAAGGACATATAAATTATTGAATCCGCCTCCAACAGTCATAATGATTAACCACATTGTACTAACCTCATTAAATAACTTTTCCAAACGAGGAAGAATGGAAAAAATATATATATATATATTTTATTCATTTTTCTTAAAAAATGAAAAACAATAAACAAGGAATGAAAACAATACAAAGCAAACTGAGACCTATCTGCATCAATGTGCAACCAATATAATTTCCTGTTCATATACTTATGGAACAAAAGAACTAGTTGAATACAATTTCTTTCTTACAACAAATGGTGAGAACACACAAAACTCTACAAAAAAGTGTTGGGGAGGGGGGTGGGGGGGTCAATGAAATGTATTTTCCTTCACTCTCAGCCAAAAAAGAGAAGAAAAATAGCAGTTTGGTATAACAGTTTTGCTTAGTATACATGGTTTCCCCCAAATCCCAAGGTATCAATCAAAGTCTCTCTTCCTTTTTCTTTTATCCTCTCAAACTAACTCTGCTAGAAGTGGATCACCTTCTGCCATTATTCTGACCAACTTAATGAAATCTTGTTCACTTGACACGTTCCATGGATGAACAGCAGGAACATGAACAGAATAAATAGTTGATGAATTTGTAGCAGGTGGTTTTTCTCTGTAGTTCATTGTACTCAATACCGGATCGAAGTTTTGAACTGAATCCATTGCCGTAAAGAACAAGGGAATTGCAACCTTGTGATGGATTTCTAGATCACCCACTAAACCATGAAGGTCAAGAAAATCCGAAACGAACCGTCGAGGAATGTAAAAGACCTCGGAACTGCATATCGTGAGGCTGTTTTCACTTTCTACAGATTGCTTATGACTCACTTGGAAATGAACTGGCATCATGCTAACTATCTTCTTTACCATGTTTGATTGTTTCGTAAACCAATCTGAGGTTTCAGCTGAGACAGTAGTCCAAGACTTGGGTACCTGATTTCATTGGACATAATGAGAAACTAGAGAGAGCTTTTAAAGGTTTCAGATTTTGAAGTCAGCCAATTTCACGACGATGAACAAGTACTCAAGCAGTTAAAATATTGCTTTTCGTGTGTTAAAAGATATTTCCTCCTGATTTTTTCCTATTTTCTACTAATTTACCTTTCAACCTTGAGAAAGAGAATTAGTTAGTGTACTGTTGTCTTAAAGACAAAAATTGAAAATAAATAACACTAGCTAAACTAGCTCAAGTGGTACCTTATCAGTTATCCAGAGTTTCGATTTGTCAGCCTGTAGCAAATTCCAGTAGTTAAGAATCGTATCATCTTGGAGGAATAAAAACCCTTCTGCACCACTGTATGTGTCGAAAACTTTGGGGAGGTACCTATGAATAGATTTAACAACACATTTAGAAGATATTAATTTGAAAGCTTAATCAATTACTGCGAAAAGCTAGCAGAAGACTGTTTGAGAATGCAGATTGAAACAAAACGCATTCTCATTCTGACTGCCAACATTCCAAGTTTGCAACAATAATAATTGCAAATTTGTGTAGCGATGATTCTCAATTGAAACTTTGTATTCGGCAATAAACTTGTCCCAATATAAACAGTTTCAACCAAGTAAAAAACAAAGGTACTGACAACTTTTACCATGAGTTAAGATTATTTTTTTGTCATCGTGAAATTGAATGCAATCTAAGAGCCTATTTCTGAACTTGGAATGTCAAGCTACAATGAGGTAAACTTTCGATCTTATAATATTCGAAGACACTAATGATCACATCAACTCGCATCAAAGCTATATTATCAACCTCGAGATCAAAGGTTCAGTTACTCCATCCCACACACACATATATATTCTATGCAGCATGAGAAGAGATGTTATTTTATAAAAGAAAATGAGAAGAATTAATGGCAGAAATGAGTGGAGTTCTATTCTACAAGACAACACACAGAAAAGAGAACCCAAAATATAATCTGTCTACCATACTAGAATTTACATAGGCATCATTCACCAATCACACGAACACAAACTTTTCAACCGTATGAGAAAGTGACTTACTTGTATGCATGGTCCAATCTGCCTTCTTCCACCACAAGATCTGCATTCTTGGTCTCTGAAAGAATTATCACCGTCTTGAATATTCGCCCATATAGCAACCTCCACTCCAGGGCAGTTCGTTCGACAGGGCCATTACAAAACATGATCAGTACAACATTTCCAAAAAACTTTCTCCATCTGATCAAGTTCCCTATTTCATAACTCACTGTCCCAGTTTCCTCAACCCCAAGATGTATGGACGGTAATTTCTGTGGAACAAACTCCTTCCGATCCCCTTCACCAATAGTTGCTCGTGGACGATCCAATTCCAGAGACATTAGCCTTGGCTGCTGGTACCCAACAGCAATTAAATCTTGCAGCCAAGCTGCTGTAAATTTGACATCCTTCTCAGTCCAAAACCCTTCCTCTGCCATTACAAAACTCAACTCCAAAATCTTCTCGAACAGCCTATGTTTACTTGATCTCCATGAATTCAAAAACTTAACTAAACGACCCACGTTCACATGTAGATCTCTTTCTTCCGAAAATGGGTATGCTTCAATCTTATCGTATCGGTGAACGGTTGGAGGATAAACTACAACATAACCACCAATTTCCCACAGGAGCCTCTGACCCCAATATCCTCTCAAGATATCAGAAGCCATTGTGCTAATGGAAACAGGAAGCATTAAAGCCCAGAAGGCTGAGGTGTGATAAAGCGTATTGAAGGAGTTAATAGGAACCATCATACTCTGTGGCAATGCCACCTTTGGAGCACGTTCATCAAATCTAATATCAAAAGCTTCCAATCCAGATTTTCGAGTGAAGTAAAACACCGAATCGACATCAGGAAGACCATTGGAAATTCCCTGTTGAATGAACTGCTTTCCCCCAAAAATTTCGGTATAAAATTCTTCATGAGCAATTTCACCTACGTTTTCCAGTGGCAATCCCCTAGGCCACACTGATCTTTGCCCAAAATGAATATATGGATTAACAACAGTTCTATTAGGATTTTCATGGCTATACTGTAATATGATCTCTTGCCTCGCTCCTTCTCCCACCAATTCTACGTCAAAATGTTTGCCTAAATCTCCATCAATCACCTCCCCTCGATCATCCACATCAAATATCTTCTTCGCACCATGTTGAATTGCAAACAGATACCCAACAGTTTTCCTCACGAAAGAATCATACGGAAGGTACTCAACCACACGAAACCCTAATTTAGACTGTTCATCTAAGGAAAGATAAATCGCACCCTTAAGGGCCCAATCCGCCGGCGTCAATGAATTACCTATCGCCAAAACCTGCCAACCCTTCATTTTCACAAGCTTCCGCAATGAATCACTGGGATAATTAGACACGGAGACAACGATCCATTGCTCAGAGCGAAATTCGGGATATAGATTAGAACTAGCCGGGATCGACGCGATCGAATTCCAGTCGATTTTAGGGAATTGAATCTTCTCCAAAGCCGCCGTCTGTGATTGAAAGCAGAGAAGGGCGGCACTATCCCCGACATTCCGGAGGAAGAAAAGGGCAGCAACAGTAACAATCAGGAGCAAAATCGTCACTACTCTGTAGACATTGTCGGATAACCAAGTGGAGAAATCAAGGCTTTTAGACTCGGAAAAGCGATGGGAATGAAGAGTAGGCAAAGTTCTGATCTGGGTTTTGGGAGATTTAGGCGTTGAACGTTCTTGGACCAACATTGGATCCGGGAAATTGAGAACTCCAGCTACAGAGTACTCTGTTCTTCACAGATTATCAGAGAACTCTCCAATGGCTTCCGTGGATTGAAAAGTAAGTTGTAGGTGGAAATTGGAGATCCAGAAATGGGGTTTCGTCTTCTTCTTCTTCTTCTTCTTCTTCTCAGTTCATCAGAAAGGAAAGTGATCGGAGAAGATTAGATTATTGCTGATTGGAGGTGAATCTGTAATGGAAATTGGTTGTATTCTGAATAAAGCAGTGGTTGCCGACAAGCAAATTGCGGGTTTCTTCAACTTCAATTCTAACAACTCTCTCTGCTTTCTAGTTTGGTGAGAAGGGACTCTCAAGTCTCTTCACACTCTACATTGAGGCCTCATCTTCTATTTTCAAACAAATAGAGGACTAAATTGCAATTGTTTACTTAGCTACTACCTTTACAAAATCTTCTATTTGGTCCTTACCATACTAGAATTTTCAATTTGATCTTTGTGAGTTTTTCTTTAGTGGGAGAACCCAATTATTCTGAATGAAAATATATTTATTTTATTTTTTCTAATAAAAGATAAAAAAGTTACAGGTTCGAATCTCTCTATCTTTACAAAATTATAAAATCCAATTGATTCTTTGAAACTATATTATCCATATTTAAACTAAATATGAAGTCTAATTAAAACTTTAATGACATTATGTCTCAATTACATAGGCAAAATAAATAGTAAACTAAAAAATCAAACGCGAAAGTATAACATTTGAATTATCTTAATAATATAGACTTTAAATCTTAGGATATAATGGTATTTAGTTTTTGGAATTTTTTTAATTTATACCCTTTAACTTCCAAGTTTGTATCAATTTAAATCTCAAACTAATAGTTATATCAATTTAGACCTTAATTTTTTATAAGTATATCAATTTAGACCCTGATTTTGAATCTTGTTTGATCAAAATAATTCATTTAGTTGGGGTATAATCTTTCGTTTGGATTTGAGAAAACTGAAGAAATGATTTTAAATATTATGATTTTAAATGAATTATTTTGTTTGGAACAAGAATGATTTGAAATGAATATACTTAAATTTACATGTTTTGAGAATAATTGAAAAGAAAAAGAAAGTTAAGAATTTACTAATACAACCTTTTAACTATAATGTGTTAATTGAAATTTAGAATATGACGAAGTTAATGAAATAATTTATTTAAAAATCTATGAAATTTTTTAAAGTCTGAGCATTTTAGGTAGAAATTTTTTTAAGTAAAAACAAGATTTAAAATCATTTTGAATTTTCAAAACATTCTTTTTCTTGCAATAGCAAACAACGGAATTAATTTGAACCTTTTTTTAACTGTACCTACAAAAATATTTTAGATCGAAAGATTAGGACAAAATATTTTAAATATTATAATTAATTGGTTAGCATATTTATTATATACACCTTATTTGGTTATTCCCTATCCATGTGGTACTTCCCTCAAAATGCAACTTTTATTTATTTTAGATTTGTTTTTTGGTTCTCTAGCTATTGTTCACCAACTAATTATTTCAATTTTCAATTAACATTCCCTAACTTCAAATTTAATACATATTAAAATATCATATTTTAACTCGAGTTATTTTTCTTATTTATTTTGGTTTAATCTCTTTTCCGTCAAAGGTGCGAGATGATTCGAATGATTGAACTTGCTAGTAGAAACACTTTAAGATTGAATATGGTAACTCTAAATTTGTAGTGCTCTTGTAATTGGGTCGAGAGAAAGAATTATATATAGTGTAACGGTAGGAATGAAGTTTTTGTACGTTAATTTAGTGTTTTTAGCTTCGTAGTGGAAGGTTTTTTCCAACGTCGAATTGGTACGGGTATTGGGGTCGATAGGGATTGGTTGGGGACATCCTTTGGGAGGAGAGAGGTATTGAGTTTGTTTGTGTCGGAAGTGAGAAAGATTTGGAGGGCCAAAGGGACAAAAGGGCAAAGGAAGGGGCTGTTGGGAAGTCATTGTCATGTGAAAGTGAAACCCTAAACTTAATCAATAAGTTTACTTTATATGACTTCTGATCCATTCTTTATAACAAACTTCCCTTCTCTTTTAAGATAACATTTACTAATATTTTGAGGAATTTAGACCAACTTTCGATTATATCTCTAAACTTTTTGTATAAAAAATTATCCATAGAACGGTTCTTTTCCGTTAAAATAAGATGAAATCTAAGGCCGGTGTTAAACGTACGTGTCATCATTCACGACATTATTTAGGTAAATTGACACAACATAAATATATATATATATATCAAAGTTTAATAATAAACATGATTTACAAACTCGAACATCAAGATTAACAATTCAAAGATTTGCGTAATTAACATAAAAATAAAAATAAACATAGGTTTTACTTATATATTTCCCAAAATTATAAAAAAAAAACAAAAATTATCGAGATTAAAACTATTTACAAAAATATAGCAAAACCAATAAAATTCTCTATATCTCATTTATATTTTTTTTAGCTATATTTTGTAAATAGTTTTAATTTTTTTGTTATTCGTAACAATTATTCTATAGTATTTTAATTGCACACCCTAAAAACCTACAATTTACCCTACAAGATAATCTACCTTCCTAATTTGAGTTCTACACTAAAAAAATGCACCATTAGGATAAAACTTGATATTCTCCCTTCCTAATTTCAACCACATCATTTATGTAATCTCAGTTGTTGCCAACCAAAACTCACACACCCATATGCGAAGACTATAATTAGTAAAAACAAAATAGTAAAACATTTCTAATCGCCATCATAAGGAGGTAAAAATAAATTACAGTCAAAATTCAAAATTTGTGAGAAATAAAAGGCAAAACAAAACTGCTATCCTTTGAAGTAACAGAGCTCAGCCAGAGAACAAATAATATGGGACCTTTTGTCATATAGGAAACATCAACATATTCCCATAATTGAAAGAAGAGAAGGAAGAAGATATTAACCAAGTTCAAGCAGTAACCCTGTCAGGATCTTCCAACAACAATGCCTTGACGGTGGGTTTCGCCAACAAATCTGTGTGCTCTTGGAATGGGGATTTTGTGAAGCGTGTCTCCCTCCAAAACTCAGGTGTTAAAAAGCCGTATGTTTTCAGAAGACAGTCGAATGTTGCCTGAAATGGCAATAAAGAGGAAGAAATAAGACCCACATATATACTGACTTGATAAACAAAAAAGCTCTTATTAACAAGAAAATGGCTACAGATCAATATGAACTAACGCCCCAAAATCAAGGAGGAGTTTCTTAGTTGGAACAGAACTTCACTGTTATGAGCAACCAACAATGGCACAACATGTTGTGATAGTAGATAATAAAGTGCAACAACAAACAGCCAGACAACATTACCGTATAGAAGGTTACAAATGACCCGTTCTGGAATTGAAATCTAATAACCAATCTAAATTGAAATTCATCATCAACGATTAAGGATAAAATAGTCCCTAAACTTCACACGTAGTCCCTATGATAGGGACCATATATACAGATTTTATCAAACCATAAGGAATGTTTATCAAACCAAAAAGGCTAAATTCTAACTTTTAAAATAGGGACTCAATTCTAACTTTCTTCCACCCATAAGGAACGTATTTGCAATTGACCAAAAATCAATGTAACAATGAATGCAACATAGCATAATAATGCAAGTCCATAGAAACATTTCAGTGATGTTGGAAAACTTTTGAGGTAGAAAACAGCACACACTACATCAAAACTTAGCCCACTCCTCCGCTTTTAAATCAGTGAAAACTACTCGAGAGCATGTTACAGGATTAAATTAGATTATCTGAACAGAAAAAAATCAAATACTTTATATTACACTATCTAAGGCTCAATTCCATCCTGATCAAGCTTTCAAAACGAACAGGCTAAGAAAGATTTAGTGATTAACTAATTGTTACCATTCATAATGATAAAGCACGTCAAGATCAAAACCAACATATTAATAGTAGAACAAAGCAAAAAACTGAACTAAAGAGAATAGAGAAACCATTAAAGTTATGTCAAACCTTAACAAAGTTTCCGAGAGTTTTGGTCGATCCTCTAGAAGACGTAAACACATCCTCAATCCCAGCGAACTGCAAGACCTTCTTGGGCACTCTAGCCGCCACAATCCCAGCTCCTCGCGGCGCCGGAACCATCCGGACGGTAACGGACCCACATTTTCCAGTAACTTTACATGGCACCGTATGGGGCTTACCAATCTTGTTACCCCAATACCCTCTTCTCACAGGAATCACAGACAACTTAGCCAAAATAATCGAACCACGAATCGCTGTAGCAACTTCTTTACTACACTTAACTCCCAAACCCACATGGCCATTACCATCGCCTACGACGACAAACGCCTTGAAACGGGTCCTCTGTCCGGCACGAGTCTGCTTCTGGACTGGCATAATCTTCATAACCTCGTCCTTGAGGCTAGGACCAATAAGGGTATCAACGATCTGGTGTTCCTTAATGGGGAGAGAATGGAGATAGATCTGCTCCAAAGATTGGATCTTTCCCTCTTTCACGAGGCGTCCTAGCTTAGTGACTGGAACCCATTTCTCTTCTTCGTCACGTCGACCGGCTCGGCGGCGACCTCCACGTCCGCGGTCACCTCCGCCACGGCCTCTGCCGCCAAAGCCTCGTCCAAATCCGCCGCGCTCCGCCATGTTCAGGTAAAGGGGAGGAAAGAGGAAGGAAATGCAACAGGAAATGTGAGGCGTTGGACAAGAATTTGAGATGTACGACGGAGAAAGGAACTTATATGAGGAGATTTGTAAAGGAAAGGAAGCTAGGGTTTTCCGAGAAAGCTAGGGTTTTGGATTGGGCGGATTTTGGTGGGCCGGAGTTCTAATTTAGTACCCGGCAATGATTTTTAATCTCATTTTCTTCAACACTATTTTGTATAATTGCAAATTTGAAATCATTATTTTGTTATTTCAATTTCGATTTTTTTTTTTTTTTGTTATCTTAAGTTTTGATGTGTAACGATTCAATTTATAAACCAACAAATAAACATGTTTAAATTGCATAAACCATCTCTAAATTATGGAATAATTACAATCATACCCTTCAATTTTCATTTTGATCAATTATGGTCTCGAAGTTTAATAATAGTTACAATCAAATCCTCATTTTCAAATTAATAATTACCAAACTCTAAAGATATGACTGATCAATTATTAATTTAAATATAAGGGTCTAACTGCAACCATTTTTTGATATAATTGATTAAATTGAAAGTTGAAGTGTGTGATCGTAACAAACCAATAATTTATTTATACAATTTTATATTTTTATTTGTTTCTGTTCTCATATATATATATATATATATATATATATATATTGGTTGTTTAATCAAACCCCTCCTCAATATTAAAATTAGCATCAAATAATTCAAAGCTCTTTGTTGGAGGAACGTTCTTCCTTTGAAGAGATTCTTGTGATTGTTTATCAATCTCAAAACTATTAATTTTTTATGGTTTAATACTTCTTTTATTTATTTTCTTTCAATTAGTTCAATTACATGTTGAAGTCTAATAACGATGGAATACCACTTTTTTTTAATAAAAAAAAAAATTATTTTTCAATACTTTGTTTAAAAAAAAAGTTACTTTCAACTACAAAAAAAAAAAACGAGCTAAAATATTTACAAATTATAGCAAAATATCAACGTCTATATACGATGAAGAGCGATAGACTATTATTGTGATATTTTGTTATATTGTAAATATTTTCAGACGTTTTATTGTTTAAAATAATTTTGTATATCTATTTATAGTTTGTGTATTTTTAATAAATCTTAAATTTAGTCACTGAAAGTTATATTATCAATAAAAAATAGTGATTTTGTATGAGAAAATAGACGATGTGACAATTTTTAAGAAATGAATTGAATGTTAGTATAAATTAATTTTTAAAATATCAATTTTATCTCCATACTTTTAATAATTCTTAAAATTAGTCCAACGTTGTTATTAAATCTTAAATATAGTTTGGTGCCTTGGATTTAGTTAAATAGTAATAATTTCAAATAAAAAAAAACACCTATTCATATTCTCGCAATTAATATACGAAAAAGTTAAAATAGATTATTTTCTTCCCATCAATTTAAGAACAAACCAATTCCATGAACTAATTGAAACGAACAATTTAAGAACAAACCAACTCTATAACTAATTGAAACGAACAATTTAAGAAACAAACCAACTCCATGAACTAATTGAAACGAAGAAGAAAAAAGTGGTCGTTAGATTGGATCGTAGGGGAGTTTGAATGATAATTTTCTTAGAAGATATTCACTCATATGCATGGATGAAATTATCGACGAATTTAGTATAAATGTAAGGGTTTAAGCCCCTCAACTATATATATGTGTGTGTGTGTGTGTTTTTCATATGTCGACATGTTACAACTTCTTTTGTGGGTTACTTTCAGTTGTTACCTTATGTCATTGTCGGGTATTTAAATGTATGTTTGCTTGGCAATTTAGGTCGTGTTTTATGTTTTTTAATTTCACTTGGTTTGACAAAAATGTATTTGGGAGACAGAAAATTAATGTTTATGTTTTTAAAATATATTTTTGGATTATGTGATCTAAATAGTTCATAATTTTGAAACAATATTTTTACATTTTAAATGTATTTAGATTTTAAATTTTAAACTTCAAAATGTTAAATTATATTAAAAGAACAAGAAACGTTTAGAAATATAGTATCTTAAGTTATAAATTTAATATTTTTTTAAAAAGAAAATTAAAATATGTATCACGTAAATTATTATAAATGATGTAACAAAATAATATTTATACACTAAATTTTAACTAAATCATGTTTATACATTAATTAACAATAATTTAATTAGAAGAAAATAATTGTAAATGGTAAAAATATTTCAAAAAATATAATAGATTCTACCAATAATAGACACTAAAAAATATAATATAAAAAAGTTCATTTTGCTATAATTTAAAAATGCTATTAAATATAATATCTTACCAAAACATCAAACAAATTTAAAATAATTATTTTAATTGAAATTCAATTTCCTAATTTGATGTGAAACACCAAAAAGAAAAAAAAAAGAGCATAAAATGAATTGACTTTTTCAAATATAGCATAATAAATTAAAATATTAACATTATACAAAAGAATTTCAGATTCTATCAGTGCATTGATAGACATTAATAGAAGTTGATAGTATATATTATATATTATTGATAGAATTTAAAATTTGTTATATATTTTAAATATTTTTCTTACCGTTTTGTTATTTATAATAATATTTGTAAAATAAAACATTAAAACCATGATTTTCAAAATAGATTCATAAAGTATTGTTTATTAGAAATTCAACATTTAATTTTAAATTGATAATACAAATATTTTGATTGAATTATGAATATTATATATATAAAAATATATATAATTCTCACAACCGAACGGTCCCTAAAGAAGAAGTCAGCAAGTTGAAAACGGCAATAATGGAAGGTCTACCCGCGCAAAAACACAACAATACATCAATGAAAGAGAGAAGATTTTAGAATCATCAAAACGAAAATGGAGAGAGGGAGGAGGATGGAGCTTACTCTCCTACTTTCATGGAACATTCCTAATCCTCTTCGTCTTCCATTGAGGAAGATCAACCACCAAACTAATTACCCACCATTCAATTTTCTCCTTATTTCTATAATCATCATTCTCCCTTCTTCTCTTTCTCTCTCTTTTGATCTCATTCTCCTTCCCAACACGTTCTTGACTCCCTTAATCTTCAAAGAAACTTCATCATGGCCTCAATCTTATGACCTTTTCGACTTTCTTTCTTTATTATTCCATTTCCGTTTTCAGTCGCTTTTATAAGAAGGCACATGGACATCGTCTTTTTGTTCTTTCTGGGGGGGTTTCCTGACAAATTCTCGCGTTCTACTGCCCATTTCCCGATTTTTTGGCTCAAAAAACAGGTACCCATTTGTGGGTTTTCTTGTTTTGTGTTTGATGATTATAGAATTTGAATGTCTCTGTAATCTTAACTAGATTGTAAAAGTAGATGACAATACATGTTTATTTGGTTATGGCTGCTGGATTATGGTTTTTTCTTAGTATTGCGGACATGGTGTTTGATAAAATACAGATAGGATGATGCTCGGGCTTTTTCTTTATTTTGGTGGCTAAAGCATCCCTGTTTTCTCTAAGAGATCATAAATCCATAGCCCGGCCTCGATATGTGATATCTTGTTTAAGAAACTGGAGTTTATTGAAGAATTTTGACGTGTTTCTTTAAAGAGATGATGCAGTGTTGCTGGATCACCTTTTTTTTTTTTTTTTTCATATTCTGTTATCTGCAAACGTGTCACGTCTACCTTTAATTTGTGGGGTTTACGGTAGAATGATGTAGAATTAGAATCACAATTCATTCTGTTTAAGTTTATGGTTGAACTCAAATATATGCAATGTATAGTGTTTTTTCTGGTTTTATGCTAATGGTTTCTTTATAGTATTTTATTTCTTTCATGGTTCTTTATTCTTTCCTTTCTGTTCATTAGTAGAAGACACAAGATTTTTTTACTGCACCATCGTAATATTTCTTTTCCTGCTACAGGAGCATATTATTCTTGTGAATTAGTGGCTGAGCTATATGCTTGATGCCACTCCCTAGCAGTTTTCAACCATGAATTCAACATCAGAGCAGAACAATAGAGATTATGCTGGACTCAGCATCTCAAATGTTGCTGTTAATGGAAGACCCTCTTTAGATGGAAGACCCTCTTTAGATAGGAATGGTGAGGCTTTTTTTTTTTTCGTCAACAGTCTGCATTTGCATTCTGATAAAAAACCAAAACAAACTTTCAATTCTTTTACAACATTCTCCTGCAGCTAAGCAGATACTGATTTTAGCTGAGTGGTTGAGGAGTATTTTCCCTGGTCTAAATTTGCCAATCAATGCTTCCGATGAGGATCTTAAAGCATGCTTGTTGGATGCCAATGTGTTATCCCAAATTCTGAACAAGCTAAAAAAACCTGGTTCTGCAAAGGAGGTATTATCCTACTAGTTTTGTCTTTGTTCCACAAGTTTTGGTTTTTTTTTTAAGTCTTTTTGTCATATCATACCGTTCACTGTTATGAGTATCAGTTTTCTGAACCTAGGGAGGTTATGTTATCCACAATTTGGCTTCACGGGCGGAGAAGATCACGAGGTTCCTTGCAGCTATATCCGACATGGGGATACTAAAATTAGACAGTGCTGACATTGAAGATGTAATGTGCCCAGATTTAGAAAGTTCTCTCATAATTTGTTTTTCACAGAATAGCTATACTATCTAATCATTGATGGTGCTTGTCCTTTGAGTTCATCATAGAGTTCTATTGCACACGCTTTTAAATATGTGTTTGTGTGTAAATACAATTAGGACGTGAACCAAAATAATTACATAGTTCTCTGTTTCATATGTATATTTCTCTTCTTTCTTGTTCTCACTCTCATTCTTAGGTATTATTAAATTTCAGGGATCTATGGACTCTGTTTACAACTGTTTATGGTCAATTAGAGCACGGTTTATGTCGAATGACGTGGGAGATAAACCTTTGGGATGTAACTCACCTGCTAAGTCAGAAAACATTCGTTTTGACACATCCTTACATGAACCTTTTTCTCCTGTGTTGGGACAAGAAAGGAGGAAAGTCTTATTTGAGGCAAAATTTCTTCGTACCCTGAGTGGTCCAATTATGTCAGGTTTGACTTTTGCAAATATCAACAGTATAATTGTAGAAGAATTATGTTGGCCTCCTAACAAAGAATTCAGCTCAAAATGGATTTTACTTGTTTATCATTTTGAAACCTTGAAAATTCAACAGAAATCTAGGAATTTAATTTGAAGTAAAAAATGAAGAAAGATCTATTAAAATATAAACAGAAGACAGACGTCATGTTTCAATCAGTTCAATCACTAGTTACTAAATTTGGTCTGGTAGAAGCATTTTGGGCTTATAGACAATTTTTTATTTTTTTATTTTTACAACAGAATCCTTAACTGGATCAAATCACCAAGTTGGCCATAAGTTTCACGAAGTGTTTCAATTAAAGCAAGGTCGTTATGCTGATCTTCCGGCTGCAAAAATTTCAGAAATGATGAAATCAAATAGTCTCGACGTAAGTTCTTCTGAACTCCTACCCCCTTATTTTGTGTGTAATGAGCTTCATCTATTCAGTTTGTGTATAGTCTTTCTGTGACATATATTGTTTATTTAACTTTGATCTTCAGCATCTGTTATTGCAGAATGCTCCAACACAATCACTTTTGAGTGTGGTGAACGGAATTCTTGATGAAAGTGTGGAGAAAAAGAATGGTGAAATTCCTCATGTATGGCCATGTGAATGCTTTATAGTGTTGCATTCAAAAGAACTTAGCTGTTTGCATATTTGTTGGTCATACTTTTTTCTTAAATATTCACTCCCTGACATTACTTTTTTTTTTGGTAGAGTGTGGCATGTCTGTTAAGAAAAGTAGTTCAAGAAATTGAGCGGCGTATTTCTACTCAAGCAGTTTGCATATTTGTTGCATGTTTGTTGCGTATTTCTACTCACATGGCCATTACTCAAGTAATGGCCATGTGAATGCTTTATAGTGTTGCATTCAAAAGAACTTAGTTGTTTGCATATTTGTTGGTCATACTTTTTTCTGAAATATTCACTCCCTGACATTACTTGTTTTTTTGGTAGCGTGTGGCATGTCTGTTAAGAAAAGTAGTTCAAGAAATTGAGCGGCGTATTTCTACTCAAGCAGATCATCTTCGAACTGTATGTCCCAAGTTTTTTTACCCGATTGTTTTTCCCTTTGAATTAAGTTTTTGAAATTTTATGTCATGATTTTCTTTATCCAGCAAAACAATCTTTTCAAGGCTCGTGAAGAGAAATTTCAGTCTCGAATAAGAGTGCTTGAGGCACTTGCATCAAACATTAATGAAGAAAATCAGGTATTATTTTAAAATAGTACGTTTGATTAAAATCTTTTAGTTGGTACTATCATGATCTTCACATCGTCTCCTGTTGTTTTATTAATCTTCAGTGTGTTCTTAGCCAGCTTCATCAAACAAAGGTTTGCCTCTTGACCATATTCGAAGTATACAATTTCTTGTTTATATCTGGCTTTTGCTTCTAAGTATTACGTGAAAACCTACTTCAACAACAAACCAGATTCTTTTATGAGCGTTTTGTACTTGTGTGAACACTCACCAGCAGGAGGCTTTTGAAATTGCAGCAATCTGAGAAGACTAAAGCGGAAGAAAAGAAGAATTCTGTAAATGAAGATGTGAGCAGGTTGATTAAAGAAAGAGATGAATGCAAAGCAGAGATTGTACTCTTGAAGCAAGAATTGGAAACCGCTAAGAAGACATACGAACTGCGTTGCTTGCAAGTGGAAATGGAAAAAGGTGAGGATGTGAGTAGGTTGATGAAAGAAAGAGACGAGAGCAAAGTAGAGATTACTATGTTGAAGCAAGAGTTAGAAATAGCTAAGAAAACATATGAATTACGTTGTTTGCAAGTAAAAACTGAAATAGGCGAGGATGTGGCTAGATTGATTAAAGAAAGAGATGAAAGTAGAGAAAAAATCACAATGTTGAAACAAGAGTTGGAAACAACTAAAGAGATGTATGAATTGCGTTGCTCGCAAGTGGAGACCGAAAAAGGGGAGGATGTAAGCAGGTTGATTGAAGAAAGAGATGAAAACAAAGCCGAGATCACAATGTTGAAGCAAGAGCTGGAAACAGCTAAGAAGACGTATGAATTGCATTGCTTGCAAGTGGATGCAGAAAAAGGGGAGGATATGAGTAGGTTGATTAAAGAAAGAGAAGAGAGCAAAGCCGAGATCACAATGTTGCAGCAAGAGTTGGAAGCAGCTAAGAAGACGTATGAATTGCGTGACTTGCAAGTGGAAACAAAAAAAGGTGAGGATGAGACTAGGTTAATTGAAGAAAGAGATGAAAGTAGAGCGGAGATTATATCCTTAAAGCAAGAGTTGGAAACAGCTAAGAAGACATATGAATTGCGTTGCTTGCAATTAGAAACAGAAAATGATGAGGGTATGACTAGGTTGATTAAAGAACGAGATGAAAGCAAAGTTAAGATCATAACATTGAAGCAAGAGTTGGAAGAAGCTAGGACTGCATATGAATTGCGATGCTTGCAATTAGAAAAGGAAAAAGATGAAGATTTGACTAGGCTGATTAAGGAAAGAGATGAAAGTAAAACAGAGATTGCAATGCTGAAGCAAGAGTTGGAAACAACTACAAAGACATATGAATTACGCCGCTTGCAAGTGGAAACAGAAGCAAAATCTGCTCAATTAATGCTCGAGGAAAGGATAAAAGAACTTGAGAACCTCATGGAAGACTCAAGTAATGAAGTGCAACAACTTACAACAAGTTTTGAATCGAAGCAAAGAAAATGGAATGAAAAGGCAAACAGCTACAGGCGTATGATAGAATTTCAATACAATCTACTACAGGTGCGATTGGAATAGAATTTTCATGTTTTAGTTATTTTAAGAGATATTACGACTAATAGAAATATTTTGTGAACTATTTAGGGTGTTAGATGCTCCTCAGAGTCTGTTAAAGAAGAGGTTCTGAGAGTGAAGATGGACTATTCAAACGAAGTCAACCAATTAGGTAGTGATGACTGTGAGAAAGTTTTTGCACTATATAATGTTTAAAACACTGAGCTCTTACGATGAAGTTGTGCTTTTTCCAGGACTCAAACTCAAATCATTAGCGCATGCAGCTGGAAACTATCATGTGTTGCTGGCTGAAAATAGAAAATTGTTTAATGAGATACAAGATTTAAAAGGTGAAATTCTTGTATTGAATTCCACTGCGTTCACTGTTGATCACCATTTTTATGTTGTTTTGTATCACTTAATCTTTTCCCTTCCATCAGGAAACATCAGAGTGTACTGTAGAATAAGGCCGTTTTTGACTGGGCAGAAAGACAAACGGATGACCATAGAATATATTGGTGAAAATGGAGAAGTGGTCATAGCAAACCCCACCAAGCCTGGGAAAGAAGGTCATAAGTTATTTAAGTTTAACAAGGTGTACAGCCCAGCTTCAACTCAAGGTCTCTTTCTTTTCATTTTATCATGCAATCTTGTATTGTATACGTAGAATGTCTTTGTAGCTTTTGGAGCGACAGAGGTATCATTGCAACTATTAACTGTTGTGTTGTCTTTATTAAATGCAGGGGAGGTCTTTTCTGATATCCAACCACTGGTACGATCTGTACTTGATGGATATAATGTATGCATATTTGCCTATGGCCAAACTGGTTCCGGAAAGACATATACGATGGTATGTTTCCTTTACTTGTTTCAATAATACAGCAAATTTTTTTGAGCTCCCGCTGATGAGATCTGTCACATTGTTTCCTTTAAGACTGGTCCTAACGGTGCTACTAAGGAGAACTGGGGAGTTAATTATCGAGCGCTCAATGACCTTTTCGAAATCTCTCAAAATAGAAGTGGTGCCATTTCCTATGAAGTTGGTGCGCAAATGGTTGAAGTTTATAATGAACAAGTGAGGGATCTACTTTCAAGCAACGCTTCCCAGAAGAAATATCCTTTTTAACTATGCAGTATAATGTTAACACCAAATACAAGTCATTTTCTTTTTGACTTGAACCACTGATTTTTTGTGATATATGACACATTCTTAAGATTGTTGGTTTATTACTTGATTTCAAATAAGGATTGTTATTTCAACATTTTTTTGCTCTTGTTTATCTTAACTCTCACACACTAGGGATTTTGACTCATTCCCAACCATTTGGACTTGCGGTACCTGATGCTACCTTGCTTCCAGTGAATTCAACCTCAGATGTTATAGAACTAATGGACATTGGACTGAAGAACAGAGCAGTTGGCGCCACTGCCATGAACGAAAGAAGTAGTCGCTCACATAGGTAACCATGCTTTATTATACTCTCAAATTTTTATCTTTATATTAGTCCTTTCTTATCTTTCATGCAAACCTACAGTATTGTGACTATACACGTTCGTGGGGTGGATGTGAAGGGTGGTTCCTCATTGCATGGTAATCTTCACTTGGTAGATCTTGCTGGAAGTGAGCGGGTCGACCGTTCTGAAGTTACAGGAGATAGACTCAAGGAAGCACAACATATAAACAAATCATTGTCCGCACTTGGAGATGTCATTTTTGCTCTAGCACAAAAGAGCTCTCATGTTCCATATAGAAATAGCAAGCTCACTCAAGTCCTTCAAAGCTCTCTTGGTATTATTTACCAATTTTGTAGCAAACATTTGTTTCATTTGTTCACTTATCTAGCTATGATACACATTTTGCGGTTCCTTTGGGGAAATCCAATAAAGTTGGAAGGATACTCATTTTTCCTACAAAACTTCTAAGTACAAATTTGGAACTTTGTTGCAGGAGGTCAAGCAAAGACGGTTATGTTTGTACAGCTTAACCCTGATGTGAACTCATATTCTGAGTCCTTGAGCACACTAAAGTTTGCAGAGAGAGTTTCTGGAGTCGAGTTAGGAGCAGCTCGGAGCACCAAGGAAGGAAGGGATGTTAGAGAGCTAATGGACCAGGTGAGCATGTCTCATCTTGACTTGCATTGGAATCGTTTATTACAAAAATCAAAACTGTGGTCTTTTCAGGTGGCATCTCTGAAAGACACTATCAGCAAAAGGGATGAGGAGATTGATAGACTACAGCTACTCAAAGACCTCAAGAACAATGTGTACAGCGGTATCAACACCGAGAAGCGCAGCACAGCTACTATAAACAAAGATGTGAATGGTGGAGTGCCAAGAGTTCAGAAGCCTTCGGGTGGGAAGAGCATGGGAGGAGCTGTGGAGAAAGATGGTTTAGATCATGACAATGCATCAGACCATAGCGATGCGCATTCGGAAGCAGACTCGCATCACTCGATGGATGATGTGAAGAACCGTAGTGAATCTATTCGACGACTAGACATAGGTCAGAATATTATTGAAGATGCTGAGACATTAGGATTTGCAGATCCAGATTATGAAGAAAGAATAATGGACGTTGTTGATGATCTTACTGTTGAAACAGAAAATGAGGCAACTACAGAAAGTCTGAATTCCACTCGAGTCACAAAACCAGCAGAGAAGTTGGAAAAGTGAGTTGCTTTATCTTTCAAAAACTTAGCTTACAGTTCGTGTGCTGATTGTTTCTTTTGTTCTTTTTCTTTAAACTTTAAACTAAACTGTTGAGCGATTCGTTTCATTTTACAAAACTTCAAAGAATCCTAAAGCATTCGAGAACTGGAATAGTGAGACATTTCATTTTACAAAAGTTTATTTTACAATCAGTTTGGTAGTGGTTTTATTTTTTGTTTTTTCTTAAACAACTTAACTCCATGTTTTGCAGGCCCAGATCTACAACTACTATTGCTAGGACCTTGCATAAACATTCACAAACTGCATCAACTACACTGCCAGGATCCAAGGAGCCTTCAAGGTTATCATCAGCACCAAGTATGTGAGAGTTCAATATTTCATATGTTTTCTATCGAGTTTTTTGCCCTCATTCTTTCTATTCAGCAAATGAAATAAACTTCCTCTTATTTTAGAGGAAAGGATAGTTTCATGTTTCTTTTTCCCCTCTGATATAGAGGATTTATATTCCATTAGTAGTTAATTTTAATAATAGTTGTGAAATAAATAAAAGTCGTAATATGATAGAATTTTTGTCCATGTTCATGTTTTTTCTCCCTTGAACTTTCACCCTTTACATGAATATTGCATAGTTTATTTCAATATTTACTATTAACCTTTTTTTAAAGAAAAAACATTTAATAAAAACCTAGACACGTTATCTAGGCCATGTTCAGTAACTATTTTGCTTTTTTTTTTTTTTTTTTTTTTTTTTCTTTGAAACTTTAGCTTATAACCACTACTTCCACGTGTAATTTTTTTGCTTCACTACCTACTTTTTGAAAATGTTCTAAAACACCAGGCTAAAATTTGAAAACTAAAAGAAAAGTTTTTAAAACCTATATTTGTTTTCAAATTTTGGTTTAGAATTCAAATGTGTTATTACGTAAGACGTACAGCTTTTCCCGAACAGCCCTGAAGGGGTGGCCCCAATTGCAAGAGCTCGGTGTCTCTTGGATTCAACTTAGTAACTCGGAAGTCCCAAGTTCAAACTTTCAGATAAACTTAATACCAAAAACCCTTTATGCTCTAAGGTTTGGGCTTTAGAGCAGTTCAAGTGCCCTGAACGAGAAAACAAGTATAATTTCATAAACAAAGTTGTTATCAAACTTGTCTTATTTATTTGATAACTAGATATTCATGTGGGTATTGGGACAAGTATCAAGTTCCCAAATAATTTTTTTCTTTCAAATGATTGACAAAGATTAAAACTGAGAAGAAACAGTATCTTATGCAAATTTAGGGACTATAGTTTTCAGGAATATTGAAATTCTGGTTGATTATCTGTCCTTAAACTTAACATCAATTAAGCTGATGCTTTGTCCACAGGTCTTAAAAAAACTGTAACGGGACTCAAGTCTGGTAGAAGATGGCAGTAATTTCAAAGGGAACTTTCCTTTCCTTTTCTTTTTTATGTTTATTTGTGTTTTACAGAGTTTTTTTTTTTTCTCTTCTCAATTTTCATTGAGAAAAAATATAGGTTAGGAAAATTAATTACCATAAAGTTCTGTATATAAAAGGCCTCTATGTATAGTCCTCAAATTGGGATGACAAAAGTGTATAAAAGTAAATTAAATAGAAATAATGTCCTCGGTTCGGGTTCAGATTCGGATTCAAATTCGGATCATAGGTTGCAACTCGCTTGGACCTGCATAAAGCTAGAATCAACAACTTACATCCCCTCAAGTTCAAGAACTCAACAAGGCTTCCTCTTTAAGATGGAAGGGATGGAAGGGTAATAGGGATATGACTGAGTTTATTGGGATATCCAAGCCTCTAATAGTTGGATACATGAAACATTATAAATCTAATATTATTATTTTTTTTTTTTTTTTGTTTTCCATAACTCCAAATGCAACTTTAAAAGTTGCTATATGATCAAATTATTCATTGTAAAAATGATGTATAGTAAAATTGAAGCAATGAAGAGTTGTAGAATGCTTATGTATTAGGGACAATGTGTTTAAAAAAAAAACCTTGATGGGGTTTTTGTACAAACTTTAGCAACATAAATCATAATATTTGAAGACTTTATTTTGCTTGTTTAAACCTTCGGAGAGATGAAATTTTGCAATAGAAATAGACGATCTAGATTTTGTTTCTGAAAACTATTTTTTGATTCTGTGATCAATACAGTGTAAATTTTGAAAACAGTACTTTTTTATGTTTTTAGTGTATTTAGATTTTGAATTTTAAATTTTAAAAAACAAAATTATATCAAATAAGGATATAAATGTTTAGAAATATAGTATGTTGTAAACTTTAGAAAAAATATTTTAAATGACAAAACTTTTGAAAATATTTACAATTATAGCAAAAAAAATCACAATCTATCAGTGATATACTACAATAGATTGTTATTTGTGTCTACATTTGCAAAAGTTTTGTCATTTAAAATAAAATTTTTAAATTATATGATATCATAAAAAATGAGTTATACAATTTTTTTAACATAAAACTTGTGCTCAAATTAGTTAATAATAGTTTATAAACAACTTAATATTTAGTAGGTAACTACAATCAGTTCTACGATCTATAAATACAATATCATAAACATTTTACTGGAATCCAATTTTTGGATTTACAATCAAACACGGACTTGAAACTCATTAAATCTTTTATTTTCAAATTTCGTACCCGTTCTTCACCTAATTAGAAGAATGTTTTAATATGCAAAGAATAAATGGAGAACCTAGTTTCGAGTGATCTGATCGTGCGATACTTTTTTCTTTTTATTCAAGATTTTATAGGAATGAACCGATCCTAATTGTATAGACTTATGTACTGCCTACTTAATTGGAGATCATCAGTTGAGGTAGAAAATATGGTCGGAAAGTTGGCATGGTGTAACAAATTTTTAGAGACGACTAGCACAATAGGGACTACATTTGAATGCAAGTCAATCACGAATAATTAGCATGAGTAGCAATCACAACAAAAGGATTAAAGTACCAATAATCACTAACTTTATCATCCAACGCACCAAAACCATCGCACTCATTTATTTTTGAAATATTTATATTACGATATGATTCAAGAGGACTGAGTTTAACTAAATCAAATCACATACGTTTGTCATCATCTAACAAATCAAATCTCGATGTATTACTACGAAACTTCTACCTAAAAAGAAAAAAAAAACTTTAAAAATAGTAAAAATAAAAAATTTAAGAGAGCAGAACGATTAAAATAAAGCGAAGAGTCTAAAAGACATTACACTTACCTTAACGCTAACAAGAGCTTAATTCAACTGACACCTGTATGTATTGAGACTCACCTGTATGTACTAAGACTCAAGAGGTTTCAAATTCAAATTCTTCCACCTCAATTTGTATTAAAAAAATCGATATATTAACATGTAAAAAATTCTCGACCCGAGGCTACTCCAAAAGATGTACTATATTCTATAAAAATTCGAGCCTCAACACAAACTTCAAGAACTTTTCCTTGCAAACAAATTAAGCAATTTCCTTTTTATCATATTCAAAACAATGAAGTCATTATCAAAAACCTAATTTCCCAATCCATTGGGACACGTGTCCATCCACTTCACCACTTAGTGAAGTACACGTGTCAAGTTCACCCTCATAGCTACGTACTTCCATATCAGTCAAATTACCACGTGTCACATTCTAATTTGTGTAAAAAAATTATCTCCATGTAATGGCCAAATGTCCAAGTCTATAAATTAACTATATTTTTGTCGTCTTCCCGTATACTTTTTTATCTTCACTTAAGAAAATATATAATATAAATATAATTCATAATATTTTATTTTAAATTCCAAGCCACGTGTGCCGTGTCCATCACGTTACCAAGCTAAAACCATTCTACACCGTACACGTGGCGCTTAGTGGTAATCTAACATCAGCCTTTGCATGGAAGGAACCTTCGTTCTGGGCCCATATCCTATCATTAATTGCCACGTACTTTATTTATAAACTTTGGTGTCTTTCTTGACACGTGGTGAGCTATCATTGGCTTATTGATACTAGCTCAATATTGGCGGGCTCCACTTCATCGCAGCCGACACTAGAAAAAGGAGATTTAATTTGCCATTATTATTAAGAAAAGTTAAATCCGATTTAAACAAAGTATATTATATTATTTTAATGTTTGGTCCTTGTATTTTTTTAAGTTTGGATTTTTATACTAAATTTATCGAGATATTAAATCAAGTCTTTAGTAGATAAACAATGTGGCACCCCTCCTCGTTTTTTGTGTTAGTTTTTTAAAGTCTAACGGTAACAATTTTAGGGATAATAATCAAAATGTATAATACTGATTTTAAAAATTGTAAATATATCAAATAGTTTATCAGTGATAAACCAATATTTGCAATTTTTTTAAAAGCGTTACTATATATGCTAATATTTTGAATCTTATTGTTATAAACCCTATATATATATGTGTGTGTGTGTGTGTTTTTAATGTTAAATTGTAAGTTTAATCTCAATTATTTGGAAAAAGTTAGAATTCAATTAGTTCAGTGATTTAGAGTTAGATTTTGGTCCGTCTAGGTCGACAAAACTCTCATAAATAATTCATACGGTAGTGACTATTGATGAGAATTTTATTAAACTATAAGGACTGTTGTGGTGGTTTTATCAAATTAATAAGAACTAGATTCTAACTTGCGTTGGGCTATGGACACCAAACTTGCAATTTAACATATCTTTTAAATTCAATAGCATCAAATTGAACAATTCAAATCATAAGTTGAGTTACGCTGAAATTTTGTTTATTTTTTATGTTATTGAATATTACTAATTCTACTCACTAAATTTGTAACTACACGTGCATTATCTTTTTTAGAAGTTAGATTGTGAGCTTTTTAAAAAATAGGTTACGGTATTAAATCTGGACATGTCAATATTTCCATCGAAATTTTTATATTTTCATAGGTTCTATATCAACACGAAGGATAACTTAACATTTAGTTTACAAAAGAAATAAAAGTAACAACCAAAAGTCATTTAGGTAGATATAATATAAATAATAAACACTTAAAATTGTTTAAATAACAAAAAAATATTTATTTATCAATTTAAATATATATTTTATTTTTATTTCAAAAAATATATATTCTCTTATGATTTTTTTTCAAAAATATTCATCCAAAAACGAAAATTTATAGATATATTTTTTAATATTTTTATTTATCAATATTTTCTTCAACATTTTCTTTAAATTGAGACCTTGATATTTTCATTAATATTATATATATATATATATATATATATATATATATATATAGAGAGAGAGAGAGAA
Organism: Cucumis cinereus; assembly: GCA_037974625.1. Classification (NCBI taxonomy): domain Eukaryota; kingdom Viridiplantae; phylum Streptophyta; class Magnoliopsida; order Cucurbitales; family Cucurbitaceae; genus Cucumis; species Cucumis cinereus. Next base: position 14,427,293 of record JBBPDJ010000017.1, read on the forward strand.
AAAAAAAGTTCCATGGGTGTGTAATTAAATTTGTTAAAAAAAGTTTTTCCTAAAAAAACAATTTTGAAAAACAAATTATATATTTAGCTAAAAGAGAATGATGCGATAAAATGGAGACATGATAACGATTTTCAAGGAGGCCCTTTATCTATCACATAATTAAAATATATACCAAAAGAAAAAGGAAAAGGACATATTTTAAAAAATTAGTTCACATCTTGAATTATGTGGAGAGCATTTTAGGTTTGTAAGTTTGTGTATTTATATCACAAAAAGTCACATCATGGTGATTGAGTTTATATTTATTCATCTTTTATAAATTCATAAAATCCATTATATATATATATATAATAAATAAATTGTTTGAGACGACTATACTTCTGAAAATATAGTAAAATATCACAATTTATTTATGACAGTCCACGATAAACTAAGATAGACTATATCTTTATCTATTATGATACAGATAAATACTAATAGTAATCTGTTGTAAAATATCATAAATAGATGGTGATATTTTAGTATATTTTTGTAAATATTTTGGTCATTTTTTAATATTTAACAATAACCCAAAAAAAAATACCGTGATAATATAAACGTGTAATCACCTCAAGTAGTTGTTTGTTTTTAGATTAAAATATATTTTTAGTTTCTACCATTTAGGCCTCGATAAATTTTGACTAGTAGACTTATTTTCTCTTATTTTCTTATTATTGTTTGGATATTTTTTAAGTAGAAAAATTGAATTCTTAGCATAGAAAAATATAGAATCGAACTTAATGTATTAGTAGACATAATATAATGCAAAATAATTTGCATTTATAGAAAAAGATTCAGTTCTCAAAATTTATTAGTAACAAACCATATCACTAGTAGTAGTTTATCAGTTATAAAGTCTATCACTGATAGAGATTAGTCTATCAACGATAAAATCTATATGTTTACTAAACATGTTTTTATTTTCCAAACATTTAATTTTGAGTTTAGAACCTTTTAAGGTATAGCACTACAATACAACGAAATATTATTAAACAGTTTTACAATTATTATATTTCAAACTCGAACAATTGTCACGTGACAAAAAAAATCTTTCTTAAAATCTAGTATTTTTCTAACTGTAATACTGCAACAAAATAGGAGTATCATAATCAAGACTTGATAAGTATTGCTCACAACTTTAGGATTAAAATAGTATTTTAGTCCCTAAACTTTTGAGTTTTTTCGATTTAAGTCTTTATATTTTAAATAAATTTTAAATTTAGTCATCCAAAATTAATTCAAATTAAAATCTGTTATTGTATTTATGAGGACTAAATTCTAATATATTTTTTTTATAAAATATAAATACTATTTAAAATTAAAAGAACTAAATTCTAATTTTTTTTAAAAATAAACGAGAAGACTAAATTTGTAATTAAACCTAATTTTGTTTTAGAAATGTCTTCCACGTACGACAGTTTGTGGCTGATAATTCTCCAATTTTCGCAAATTTCAAAAGCCCCCCTTCGAAAAATTATATTCCCAAAAAGGTCCTTTTTCTCTTTTTCCCTCTTTCTTCCCCAACTTCCCATTACTCTTTCAAACACACTCTCTTACATTTCTTCAAATTCCGCCATGTTCAACGATCAACCACCACCATCAACTTCCACCGCCGCCGCCCATGCCGGAGACGACGACGACGACGACCAAATCCGCGATATCCACGCTCTGACCTCTCCACAGCCACCGCCGGTGATCGCCAATCGGAACCGCCGCGGAGAGGCTTGGGAAACCACGAGTCAAAGATCGACTTCAATTGTAAGCGAAGGTAGCAGCTCAAGCGAGAATTTCACCTCCATGAGTCGAGAGTTCAATGCTCTGGTTATTGCTGGTGCGGAGATCGGCGAGGGTTATCGTCATGATCGATCGACTAACGAAGCTCCGAATAACTTGAGCCGAATCGGAGAGGAAGAGGATAGTATGCCAGAGGTGGAAACGAATCCGTTAGCGATTGTACCGGATGGTCATCCGTTCGATGATGTAACAACGACGGCGATCTCGAGACAGGAGAATCGCGAGGGCGGTGCGGCGGCGACTAGAGAGATATCGTTACATATGGTGAAGAAAGAGGAAGTGGAAACGAAGATTAGCGCATGGCAGAACGCGAAGATTGCGAAGATTAACAATCGGTACAAGAGAGAAGATGCCGTGATTAGTGGATGGGAAAGGGAGCAGGTTCAGAAGGCATCTTCATGGATGAAGAAGATTGAGGTACGTAATGAAAATAATGGGGATTTCTGATTTGTGCATGCAACCTGTTTGATGAAATGCGTAGCTTAGGTTGCATCATATTTAGTTGATTCGTTCATTGATTCATGAATTTCCTCTGTTTTAGATTTCTATATACTCCTTTTTTTCTTTATGTAATTATGATCATCACTTGGACTGTTTGTGAACATTACTTCTTGTCCCTTTGGTTTACCAAAAAAAAAAAAAAAAAATCAATTTATAAATAAATAAATATATATATATATATATATATATATATATATATATATATTCTTTTCCCAAGAAAAAAAATTGTACACGTTAATC
>JBBPDJ010000017.1:14430454-14487366 GCA_037974625.1 Cucumis cinereus
TAAATATATATATATATATATATATATATATATATATATATATTATTTTCCCAAGAAAAAAAATTGTACACGTTAATCTATTTTTATAAATTAAAGTCCATAAACTAAGTTGTTATTTGTGTTGAAAATTCTGGAACCAACAGAGAATTCTAAGTCTAAAATAAAAAATTTAGGACCAAAAACACAAAAGCTTAGAGAGCAATGAGAGAAATAAGTCAAATTTGGTCTCTATAATTCGGAGAAAGTTAGAATCTAGTTTCAATAGTTAATTAAATTTCTAAACCTTCATAAATAGGAAGTATTTTCAAATAAAGACTAAGTTCTAACTTCTAAAATTATAAGGACTAAATTCAAACTTTTTTCGTGCTATGGAGACTAAATTTGTAATTTAACTTTCAACGTATAAAACATTATTATTTTCAACATTCTATTATATGGTGGGCGAAAAAGCAGCACATATTTCATATATATATATATGAGCATTGGATGAAGCACTAAGCATAGTTTGAATATATATGGCAGAGGAAGTTGGAAGAGAAGAGAGCAAAAGCATTAGAAAAGATGGAGAATGAAGTAGCAAAAGCACATAGAAAAGCAGAGGAAAGAAGAGCATCAGCAGAGGCAAAGAGAGGAACAAAAGTAGCCAAAGTCATTGAAATTTCAAACTTGATGAGAGCTGTTGGAAGGCCACCAGCTAAGCGCTCTTTCTTCTAAAAAACATGTTCGGAAGTTATTTTAAAACGGTTAAAATCACTTTTGTCGTTTTCAAAATCACTCTAAAACATATTTAAATGAAATTCCAAACTTGTATGTTTTAGAGTGATTTAAAAAATGACAAAAGTAATTTTGACGATTTTAATATCATTTTCGAACATGTTCTCAATTCCTCTTTTCTCGTCAAATATTTACCGTAAAATCCAAATGGGTTTGTAATTAATTAAGGAGATGGACAAAACCCATCCAAAAAGAGTTAGATTTTTTTTTTTTCTTGAAACAAAGAAAAGATGTATTATTAATATATTATCTCTCCCAAATATCAAATATCTTAGATTAAAGTTGGATTTAGTGTAAGGAAGTTGTAAGTAAGAAATGGGCATTGAGTTTGAGTGAATGTTTTAAGACATTGGTTTTGCTTTTAAGTGTGTGTTTTTATGAGATCTTGTAAGGAATAATTTATGTCCTTTGTGATCTTTTTGTATACTAAAAGATATATGGTTGGATATTACGATGTATTTTCTTTGTTTATCCTTCAGTTTCATTTTAAATCATATTTGAGTCTTTAGATTTCGATGAGAGCAATACTTAGATGCACCTTAAATATTGTTTTAATCGAAATCAAAACTAAGTATTTTGATTAGAGCCTGCGTAATTAAGTCCATGTTTCTACCACATACAAAAATAAATGACTACGTGGACAACTTTTAATTAGGTGTAGAAAGAGGTAGCACAATAAATAGATGCACCTTGGTTGCCACCCCAAGTTTTTTATTTTTTTATTTATTTTTTACTTAATCCTAGTTTCTTATTATAGTTGGAGCTAATACAACTAATGAGATAAAGAATATATATTAGTTTGTATTAAGGAAAATTGTCAAAAATAGAAAAATAAACAAAAATTTTAATTTTATAGAAAAATTAAGTGTAATGAATTTGGTATGTAGTTTGTTTTTTTTTTTCTATTTTTTTTAAAAAAACTCCTTATTTTTAAAATAAATGAATGTGGTAAAAAGAGATTTGACAAAATATTAAGGACCGAACTGAATGTTTGAAATTGTAGGGAACTAAATTGAAAATATTAAAACCATATTAATCAAATTCAAACTATGTCTAAATCATATGAACCAATTTTATAATTTAACTAGGATATATTAACTTTAACAAAATATGATAATTTTGCACTAAATAATATGCATCTTAAATATAATGTTTTTTATTATAGTTAATAATATATAAATATATATATATAGAAAGATTGTTAAAAATAGTAAATGGACAAAATATTCACATTTCATAGAAAAAACTAGTGTAATAAATTTTGATTTTTTAGTTTTTTTTTATGAAGTGTAAATATTTTGTTTTCTTTATATTATTTTTTTAAAAAACCACATACATACATTACATATATGTGTATATATATATAAACCTTAGAGACTCAAAAAGGTACCAATCCTTTGAATTAAATGTATGAAAAAAGTATTTTTCCTTTGAATTAAATGTTTGCTCAAATGTTTATTGAATATACGTTATTCGAAAAACTTTTATGATAATATTATTGTACTCTAAAAGTTTCTAATGTGTTAGGTGGTACTTTGCAGTCTAACATTACACCACTAAACTCTCATCTTAAATCATATCATGTATAAATTAAGAAGAGAAATTATTGTAAATGACAAAACTACTAAAAAATATTGACAAATATAACAAATTTTCAGATTCTATCAATAATAGAAACGAATTGACTTTTATCAATGTCTATCAATGTTTTGGTGTATTTGAAAATGCACAAATTAAAAGATACAGTTCACTTGGAATTTTTACTTTTTTAAAAAAATACAGTCCACATAAGTATTGAACTGATAAAATTTTTGAAAGAACAATGATCTGAAAATTTAAGATTAAATTATAAATTTAGTTCATCGATCGGTGAACTTCAATAGTATCTAATAAGTTGAATATTCTTAAACTTTTAAAAACGCAAATGTATGGTTTAGGAATAAACTCAACCCTTTTTTCTATCTCATTCAAAGGAAATAAGTTATGTAGCTAATAAAGACATGGTAAGACCAAAAAAACTATAAACCTTAGATCACACCATGAAGATTTTGTAAGATGTAACAAAATTGCCAAAACCAAATTCTGATTTTCAAAAACTATAAAACTAACTAAAACTAACCACAGACCATATGAACTACATCAATAATTAAACAAATCTTTATCAAATTAATTTAATATTCATGTTGTAAAGTATGCAAAAACAAACAAAACATAACATTGCGTGCAAATGAACAAGCATTATATCAAAAGAAACCATTGACTGATTTGATATGATTGGAGCTAAGGAAACCTCCAAGCAACAGCCTGCCCCAAAATAATAATAATAAAACAAAATTTAAAATATATTCATTAAAAAAAAAAAAAAAAAAAGGCAATGGAAGAGGTCAAAATTACATCAACTATATGGGGGAAAAGAAGGCTGGTTCACTTTCTAGTTTCTACCAATCAATCACCACTTTGGAATTTGGATGGTATGCATCTTTGGTGCCTTGTCCTCTCTTATGTACAAATACTACAAACTATTGTAGGTGGAAGCTTTGATAATGTTTGAACAATTTAGTATTAACTAAGAAGCTCTACAAAAGCTTACGAATTCGAAGAAATATGGCTTTGGTGGTGACGTACCGTGTTTTTAGCACGTTGAAGTTTTGCAGTATTGGATATCTACCTTGCTTTCTTTGCCATTTTTGCATTTTTGCACATTCGGATGCTCGAGGGAGTGACTTCAACCAGTTCATCTTCTTGGATGTACTCGATGCAGTCATCTAAACTGTAATCCAATGGGGTATCCAAAACCACTGCAAAAGGCAAAATTATGGAGTGTAAAAGCTCATCTCTTAGTTTCTAAAATGAATGCAGAATGATGTCTTCTAGCATTTCATAATTTAAAAGTATCAAGCATGTTGGGACTTGTTCTATTTTTAGATTCGTAGTCTCAAATGTCCAGATTTAGTCTCCGTACTGTCAAGAAATCTTAAACCTAGTTTCTATTGTTAGTTTACAATAGCTAACTTTTTGATAAACAAATTAGTCTCCTTTAGCCTCCCCTTCACAAATTTTGAAAACATATTTAATTGGTTTCTTTTCTTGAATGAAAATTATTGTTATTGTTTTACGAAGTTCGATAAAAATTAACTTTAAGCTAACATTGAAGACTGACTTTAAGATATATAAGACATATAGAAAGAACATAAACTATATTTGGACATTTGAAAGTATAAGAACTAAAATTGAATACGTCTCAAAAAGTATAGAGAGCAAAATAATATTTTAACCTATTTATTCTCTATAAAAACTTAAAGAATACTAATGAAGCATTTCTTCTTCTACAAGCATTATAAAGTGCTTTTTAACCTGTCTTCAGAACTTTTAAAATTATTATTGATTACGTAATCAAACTTGTGTTTCTAATTGACCAAAAACATTTGATAAATAGTACCCTAAGAGAGGAGTTTGTAATAGTGGCAGTTGAGGAGCATTCTAAGGAACCGAAGAAACTAAAGCAGAAGTGAAACTCAAAGCTGAACACTAAAAGAAAAGAAAAATTGAGGTGACCGAGTTGTTCTTACCTGTTTGTTCTTTGTTGGAGCGTACATTTGTTGCAGCTTTTTTCTTGCACACGTTAAGGGCTAAGTCCCCAGGACGTTGATGAATTCCAACAATTTGACCCTTGTAAACATCTACGCCAGAACTGACAAACATTTGCCCTCTCTCCTGTGAACTAGCAAGGGCATAAGAAGTTGTTGTGCCTTCCTCAAAAGCAACCTGAAAAATAATTCGTAGCAGATTCATGAGGCGTTAAATTAATTTTTTTTTACGATCAGCAGAATAATACATGCATTTTCAATTACATATCCTGAACTATAAATTCAAAAGACGAAAATATGATTGAGTGATAGTATTCCAATTGAAAGAGTGCAATTCAAAGGTTTAAATCGTTTTGTTGTCTCTAAATTTTTGTGTTGATTGTATTTTGGTATTAAAATTTGTTGCCAAAATTATTTAAAAGAGATTTTATAACCAATAGATGTTCACATTTTGAACCGTATGGTAAATTAAGTATCAAGTTTCCAAATGTGTAATGTTCTAGTTAAATGATTAAAGAAAAAACAATGGTGAAAAAAACACTTTTCCGCACAAATTGTAGGAACTAAAACAAAACATTCGAAAGTGAAACAAAATAAGGAAATTAATGAATCAAGTTCAGATAATAAAATAGAATTCAAACTATATTTAAAGACTAAAGATACATGGAGGGGAAAGTGAGACAACTTCCCTAATGCCTAAAAAACACAGGGCCACATACATTAATTCACGAGATTTCTTACGGCCATAATTTTTTTAAAGAGATAAAATGAAAAGTGACTTTCATTATACGGGCATACCAAAAAGGATAGCCCAGATAATAATTCCACTAAAAAGATTTGAGTACAAGCATAACACTTAAACCAGTTTTCTCCGTAAACAACTAGAGAAACAACACTTTCACTAAAATGATTTGAGTTCAAGAAAGGCCTAGAAAGCAGAAGAGAGGCTGAAAGAAAAATTTTCAACATTCTACTGCCCAAATCACACGGAACGAATGCAGAACATGACAAGAAACCCTAATACAAGTACTACCCAAATATTTCAAGCAATAATTAAAGTTCTCCATCAAAATATTTCAAGCAATGAGATAATTAGGTTACCAGTGAACCCTGATCACGGGTGTGAATGTCACCAGCCCAAGGTCCGTAGCAATCAAATATTGTGTTGAGAATTGCTGTACCACGTGAAGCTGTTAAAATTGCATTTCTCAATCCAAGAAGACCCCGAGTTGGAATCTTATATCTCAAAAAGGTTGTGCCTTCTGACCTGAAGATAGATATTGATAAAAATTAGAAGAATTCATCTTAGTAATAAAAGTAAAATACACTGACCCTTCGTCATTATAGATAGAAGACTGCCCCTAGAAAATGTCTTGCTTCATGAATAATAGAAAAGGATTTTAATAAAATATCCTTTAGCATAGTATATACATATTCAATACGTGAGAATGTAAATATGCACGTGGATTAGTAAGTCGCTGCAACAGCAAAACCATGCCACCGTCCTTATTAATTTGGGATACTAAGCATCTCCTAGAAAGAGTTTTAGAAAGGAGATGAGTTGTTTAAATAACTGGATGCTGCCTACTTTTGACATTAAACTAAGCTCAGGACACTACAGGCAAATTATGTACTCAGACTTAAGGATTACATTAGTCAAGCCACTAGTTCTTTGATCATCAACACGTATGACATATATTGTTGAAAATATTAATCATGTGACATCCAGCATGCCAAATTTTTTGGTTGGGGAAATAGGAAAGCAAAGAGAGGTCTACAAACCCAACTCCCTGCATATCAAACATTTGTCCACGCCTCTTGCCCAACAGTTCTACTACTGCTCCCATGTGTTCTTCTGGTACCTCCACAGTGGCAATCTGTAGGGCAATTTTCACTTATTATGATTATGAATGCCACTGAATAAATCAATCAAATGTTAGACCAGCTATACTTTTCAAAAGTCGAATTACTTGCATGTAAGCAGACTATATGCAATACAAAGCTTCATATGGAAATTGTATTAAAATAAAAGTAAATGCTCCAACAATCTAACTGTTAGATTCATTCTTAACGAACTTCATAATGGACATTTATTTTTTTCCTATCTTCTAGCCAAATGTGTACAACGCAGGATTACAACAAAAAGACAAAGATAAGTTTTTAGTGTATATTATATATTATGGTATTGCTAGATTTCAGTTTTCGGATTTGATATACTATTAGACTATAGAAATTAATAATAACCCTAGACATATTAGAAGTCCTTAGTATTTTGAAATCCTAATCTTAATTAGATTTCTCATTAGGAAAAATAAGTCTGTGTATTCTAAAAAACTTGAAAACTGTTCTTAAAAGAGAGCATTCTTTTTCAAAATCAACTATTTTTACAGCCTATAAAATCTACAAAGCTTATAACTTAAGAAATTAACAGTGAATTGCATCATATAACAATCAGAAACTCACCTCATATGGTTCCACCAATTTGTCATTCACCTTTTTGGTGATAACTCTAGGAGGTCCCACCATAAATTCATATCCTTCCCTCCGCCTAAAGTGAATGAACTCATTAGTCAATGAATCATTAGAGGATGTATACAGGGAATGGTGAAGGACACCCTTAACAAGAAATCCTTACATGTTCTCGATAAGTATAGTGATATGCAAAGTACCCCGACCACTAACAATGAACGTATCTGCTGTTTCACCATCTTCAACTTTCATTGCTAAATTACGCTCAAGCTCCCGGTAGAGCCGATCCCTTAAGTTTCTACTAGTTACATACTTGCCCTGCAATTCAAATTAACAACACATATTAATCCTTACATTTTTTATCAAGTTGTAATTTAGACAGACATGAGGTTTTTTATATCCTTCAACTGCTGATCTATATGCAGCACATGTAGTCCAAAGAGACAGGGAGATTTTGTTTCGATAATAAACAGGATTCTCACTCTGTGCCAAAAAACAAAAGGAGCACAAAAAGAGTGGGTAACATTTCCATCCAACCTAGCTCATGGTAATAAAGACTGTCTGGTATCATCAATACCCTAAAATATTCGAAGAGGTTACCCAATGTGGCTTACAGTTTCGCAACATTGGATGTATAAGAGATAAATTTTAGAGTACCACAAATTTATATCCAGTAGTTATTAGAAGGCGTGAAGAATTTATTAGAGGGCATGAAGAATTTCGATTTACATTCAACTATTATTGTGAGGCAACTAAATTGTTGCGGCCCCTTTGAATGACATTCCCTCCATTACCATTTGATAATGAGAGCCTAATTTAGTTTTTCATTAGGTTTTCCAACTCCAAGGTACCTCCTAGGTTCTATCCTACTTTAGTGGCGGTTTCCATTAGACCTAGCTCCTGCAGAGAGGAAGTTCCTAATGATTCTATCCTCCATGTTGGAGAGCTGTGCAACAAGCCTTTAGGCTTCCATCATTTTTAGCATTGACAACAAGCATAAAAAATGGAAGACCTCTTCCTTTAACAAGGTTGGTAAACTTGTTCTCATCCAGGCTACTCTCCAACTTATTGCATCTTTCTTTGCTACGCCTACAAAGGTATCAAATTGATTGAGAAGATTTTAAAGGATTTTCATTCAGAAGATGCTTAAAAGAAGAAGTTAGTTGGTTAATTCCATTGATTGTGGTGGTCATGGAATTGGCACTTTCTTTCCTAGAAAGAACTTTCTTCTTCAAACGTGAATTAGGAGATATCGTTCAGAAAAAGAGGGTTTAGTGGAAGGTCATTGCAAAACAAATGTGAGATCTTTAAGACAGCAATTGGCCAAGTACTACTATTTCTCTCCACTCTAGAGGACCTTCTCATGCTCCGTAAGCTCTCAAAGATATCTACGATCAAATGTTCAATTGGGATTAACATGAATACTAGCTCCTAGAAAGATTTATAGATTGGTTCTGAACTTCTGACCAACTTTACAGCAAAGAAATTACTCATCCGTCTTTAGAACCACTCTCTTGGAACCTCACTCTATCTCTATTTGTAACCAACTCCGACTAACTCGTACTTAATGACTAATATATCCTTAATACCCTGATAATGTTTCCAACTATACTGTGTCGATATTCCTTAGCATATGTTATTTATTTATTTATTTTTGGGATGAGAATTATAGTGCAAATTTCTCTTTGTGCCACTTGGAAGACCTTTTTGCAATCTCCCTTAGTGTGAGGCTCTGCTTTTCATCCCCGTCCATATTGTAATTTCATTTATTCAATGACATTAGCTTCTTCACAAAAATATAGATATCTATATTTATTAAAAGGAATGACAATTTACGACTTCTGGTAGTTTCCTTCAGACATACCTCACGGCCAACAAATGGAGATGTGTTAATTGCGAAAGCCATCTTTACTGTTGGTTCCTCCACCTTAATAGCAGGTAATGGTTTGCCATATTGTTTGTCAGCAATTGTCTCACCAATCTGAACACAGGATAATCCACGATAAAGATAATGAAAACAACAATAACAAGTTTCACTACAAGAAAAGTTTTGCAAAATCTTAATTTACTTTTACCTGAATATCATCAACTCCACAAACTGCACATATATCACCAGCTTGCACCTTCTCCACAGGGACCCTATTGAATTTCTCGTATACAAAAAGCTCACTAATCCTTGCAAATCTACAAGCATCGTCTGTTGTGCATACCTAAAAAAGACAAAAAAGAAGGTAAGAAATCAAACTTTAGTTTATATAGAAAAATACAAAAGGAAAGGAGGAGACAAGATAGCCCTAACTCGCACCAAAGAATATTAGACAAAATCAAATCCTATATCTCGTCCTGAAAGACCTACACATCCTTAAAGATTCTTCTATTTGTTTTTAACCATATATTCGCAATAATAGCATAAAAACCAGGTTGCTTCAGAAACCTACAGTATGAAATGGAAAAGCAACCCTATAGAAAGCAGAATGCAAGTCTAGTTCAACCTGCAAAGTGTACTAACCTTCACATCCATTCCTTTTTGGAGTTCTCCAGCATGCAGTCGGCCAATTGCTATTCTTCCTTTGTGCTCATCATATTCAATATTTGTAGCCTAGGATAAGAAGTTCACATTAAAATTGAGACATCTTTTAGGAGAATAAAAAGTGCAAGTCAAAAGAGTTAAACTAAGATTTGTCAAATTGGAGAACTTCCTGTATTTATCATCCATGTTGCATCTTTAAGAATGTCACATGAGTGCATAGTCACAAACTGAAACGTGAGCTTAAGGCACAAAATGTGCAAAAATTGCATTTAATGGACTCGTCATAAAGTATAAGCTATTTGGTGGAAACTGGATGGATTAAGAGTTTGGGAGGAGGGGAGGGGGAGATAGAGAGGGAGAGAGAGGATATAATGTCAGTGGCTTAAATAAAGATTTTTATGACAAGTGTCAAACTTAGATTAATAAAAGTTAAATATTTCAAAAACCAACAAGATGGAACAGGTTTTTTCTTACATTAAACAATAAGAAGAGTCAGAAATTGAATTATTTTTCTTATTAAGGAATAGAGTCATTTAAAAAAAAAAACTAAGTCCGGAAAGTTAATTCATTATCCATAAGAAAGAAGTACACCATGAAATAAAATTCTCACGGTTCTTCACAGTGCAAACCAATTAAATTATTGAAGGTAAACAAAAATAATGAAAAGAAAGATCACTTACAAGCATTTGCAATGCACCATCTTTGTCAATTCGTGGTCCGGGGATGCATCTGATTATGGACTCAAAAAGTGGTCCAAGATCTTCTGCCAATTTTTCAGGGGATAATCCAGCCTTACCTTGAATGCCACTAGCATAAATCGCTTGGAAGTCACACTGAGCCAAAACAAAAGTTGGAATGAAAAAAGACCGTTGTTTACATTACAGAAATAAAAAAATGAAGCTTTCAACCAACATTCATATACTTGATAGATCGTGTGCATTTCCCCACTACTGGGTGAAGCACTTAGGACTTCCATTGATGATTTTCAAAAACCTCCGCTGCTCCAATATTATAAATTTTGTAAACAAACAAAAAATACTTTTATAAATCAAGTATTCTTGACTCTTAGGTTCAGGTGAACATTATCCTTTAATGCTGCTTGAATATATAAAGTTTGACGTTAACGATGTTGTTAATTTTAAAAGATTGGTTGTTATCCTGTAACTTGTAGTATTCTTTCAACCATGGGCATAGGTATAAGGTCATTACCCACGACTTTCAAATACTGTAAATGTACCTGCTCATCTGATGCATTCAGTTCAATGAAGAGCTCAAAAGTTGAATTGATGACATAATCTGGACGAGCTGAAGGTCTATCAATCTTGTTGACCACGACTACAACAGCATGCCCAAATTCAAGTGCCTTCTTAAGCACAAATCTTGTTTGTGGCATTGGACCCTCGACAGAATCTACCTAGATAAAATACATAGAAAAAGACAAGACAGGACAAGGAGATCAAAACTGGAAACATGTTTGAAAATATATTATTGTCAAGAAGATATCATATAGTCAACTTATGGGCGAGAGAAAAAAAGTTTAAAACAGGACATCTAGAGGCAAAATTTTGACTCATCTTATAATACTTTCTATGATGAACCTGCAAAAAGCTATCAAATATGTAATGGCTAGTATCAAAATGGTGGCAAGTTGACAGACTATAAATTAGTTAAACATTTAACAATTGTTTGTCTATCCCCTGTCTCAACTGACTCCCCCCACCTCCACCCTCTGCTCAATCCTCCTCTCTCCCTAGAACCAAAATACATGCGACCTTACTACCTTAACTCACGTCAGCTCTCCACTGACTTGACACCATCAAAAGAATTTGAGTAGATACAAAACTAGAGGGAGATAAGCCTCTCTGGTGACTTCTTTTGTTTAGTAGGTTAGTGAAAAGTGACAAGAAATCCACACAACACCAAGAATTGACATGTTCATACAAAAAGTACCAATTTAATAAAAGTAGCCTCTCAATTTCCATGGGTAACTAACGGCATAGACCATTTTGGTCTATTTTTAAACCTTCAAGCGTTAAATTGTCAATCTTTGAAGGATAAGAAATGTATAAAACTATTTATCAACCTGAAGAACTAAATCCCAATATGGTATTTTACCAAACGAACAAAAGTAAAAATACACTAGTTAAAGAGTTTCATATTCACAAAACGTGCAACAACCATATCATCCCCCACCCACCCAAAAAGAGGAATAAAAACAAAGTTTTCTAAACATCCAAAATGTGAATTTCAAGAAAGAACCAGAGATTTCAAATAGGTAGAATATGTTGAAGAATACCACTAGAAGGATCCCTTCCACCATATTGAGAATGCGTTCAACTTCACCGCCAAAATCAGAGTGTCCTGGAGTATCAATTATATTAATCTTTGTATCCTTATATGTGATAGATGTATTTTTGCTCAATATTGTAATTCCTCTTTCACGCTCCAAGTCATTTGAGTCCATTATTCTTTCTTTCACAACTTGGTTGTCACGAAATACCTACAATTGAAAATATGAAATACACATTAGGTTGGAGGTTACTACTGTCAACGAATCTTGCCAAGTATTTCTCAGACTGTTTTTAACAAATAAATTACAGGCCCTCCGAAATCGTCAAAATCATCACGAAACACCTATAATTAGTGAACAATAACAAAAACATCTATATCACCCAAGACCCAATCCAAAAAATTGATCATAGAATCTGCTCAAGGGGAGGGACTTGTTGAAGATGTCATTCATTCCTAGCCCAATGCCCCATGACAAAGCTTTGATCAAATCAACCCAAACCATTTCTCCATGTTTTTTTAAAGGTTGGCCTACCAGCGAAGAATGAAGGAGAATGTTCACAAACTTATTGAAGTAATTTCTAAGGTCCTTCATCGTCATTTCTAGCTCCAATCTCTAATACATCAAATGACTGCAATAATAAATAAATCGATGGACATAACCCAGCATGTACAACACAGTTAGGCTTCTTGTACACAATCATTGCATTACGTTGCAGTAAACAGTATTAGCGATTTGGAATGATGCAGTCGTTATCATAATATAACAGAATGAAGAATTGATACCTACACCCTAAAATAAACATTAGAAATGATTATCTGGTATTACCTTTGCTTGCTTCAACATAGCATCAACCAAAGTTGTCTTTCCATGGTCTACATGAGCCACTATTGCTATGTTCCTTATATCTTGTCTCCTCATCAGTTGGCCCTTTGCTAAGGCAAAACATCATCCCACAATTAAAAATTTCAAAGGAAAGGTCGGCAATAAATTTTGGATTGGGGTTGAAACCAACATTAGATTTAAAGTTTAAGCAGCCAAAAAATCACCTTACGCAAAATTCCATAAACAAGGAAAAACGTCCATTAACAGAGATTGAAATTTGTATATACTAATTTTCGATACAAATTTCCCAAGTCCAAAATTTTTACGACTCCAACCGTTCAAAAGACAGCCCGCATTACAAAAATTACAGAGGTCGAGAATTGGAGAGTAATTTCCTCTCTTCTCCCCATCCATCTTTCCAAGACTCAAGTGCTAAGAAACGACGAAAAAACTGCGCCAGGCTGTAACAAGCCGATAAATGAACAAAGGAAACAAACGCAGAGAGAGAGAGAGAGAGAGAGAGAGGTACCAGTGCGAGCTTCTGTGGTTTGAGAGACAGAGCATTTGACCGGACTTCGAACTGGAGTTTTGGAGCGAAACTTCAGAGCTTGTTTGGGCAATGAAACTGAGGTCCTGGAGGAGGAACTCAGACAATCAAGGTGGTTAATTAGAGGAGTGAAGGTTCTTCCAAGTTTGAGTTTGGGGTGAAGCAACGGGGAAGAGGTTGAAGAATAACTGTTGAAGCTCATTACCATTTCCATGGCTGCTCAACTCTGCTCCGGCCGGCTCTCTTCTCTCCCTAGGTAGAGAGAAGAAGAAGAAGGGTTTGGCAATTGAGGCTGAAAGATAAAGCCTCCTCTCGTTTCTCACCTTACAATGTGTTGAGCAGTGGAGATCGGCAATGGCCGACGGGCCTTTCCTTTTTATTTTATTTTATTTTATCCATTTATTTGGTATATTATTTGCCACGTCATATGGGAGTGAGTTCTACTCGCTTGCTTTTCCACGGTCACATTTTTTCTCTCTTTATGGGAAATTATCTTCAAATAATATATGTTTATGGTATAACTTTAATGTTGTCTTATGGGTGAGACTTTGTGTTTTTTAAAATATTGTTTTTTAATACTTATAAAGTAGAATTAAGGGTTAGTAGAACATAAACTCCAACTCGTGGGTCAAGTTGACCTTGTCTCGTGCTTTAGCCTCATTGGATCGAGCCACGCAAATATTGTGTCACTCTTCATTGACATCTCTTCGACTCGTATTGAGTTCATTTGGGATGGAGCAATGTTTAGGGTTTTATATTTGTACAACTTCATATTTGAGTTTTTCTCCTACATAAAAAGTTATCCATAACACAATGTAACAATGTGTCTCACAAACTCGTTGCTTACCTGCTTTGTTTCATGGGTGACATATCTTATAATTGTTGATTATCCAACAAAAATTTAAATTCTAATTAGAAGAGTATTGTCGTGTGTGACCAATGTTATCATTGTTGATTACCCTCGCTCCATTCAACCTTGGTTTTAAAAGAATTATTGTTGTCATTGTTCTTTTGTTGTTAAAACTAAACAAAAAACAAAATTCGTTCTCTACCCCAAGAGTTATGCCAAAAAACAAAGTTAAAGCCAAAAGTTAACTAAGTTCAAAGTCAGTTGATCCTAAGTTGCACATAGCACTTGTGGGTAAATTTTATAAATAAGAGAGTTGTCATTCCATTGAAAAGTTCAAAAGATGGAGCATTATCGATGAGAGTATAGTTCAATTGACATAAAGTATAATCTATTAATCAAGAGGTTAAACGTTTGAATTTTCCCACCTAGTGTCCATGGAAAAAATTTACAAACAAGAGAAACGTCACCCATTTAAAGGTTCAAAAGATAAAATATTGCCAACAAGATAATAATTCAACTAACATACAATATGAACTATTGGCCAAGAAAGTCGGGATTCAAATCCTCTAACCTACATATTCAACTAAAAAAAGAGTTCGCTGATAATTATCTAGACTCTCTTAAAATTGAGCCCTCAAATAAAAGAAGTACGTTACAAATAATTTGAAGATCAACAAAGAAATATCTTTGAAGATTTGTGGACTTCGAAGACAAACAAAAGGCATTTGAAATATACAAGACTTCAATTGACAAGAACATCAACGAGCCAATACCTACGTAGTTTAATATACCAAGAGTCGGTAAAAATAACAATAATAAACAAAATAGTGACCGTCCAAAATGATCTACAAGTAAAAAACTAATCATCCAAAGAGATTAACAAGCTAAGAGTCAACCTTAACAAAAACATATCCAAAAAGAACAATGTATATACTAGAAATTGCATTTCTCAGACTTTTTTCAGTACAACAATTGCCATAGGATCACACTTTCCACCTCTAAGATAAAAGATCATGTTAATTATCATCAAGTTAAACTCGTTTGACACATCTCTTAGACTCCCACCACGTAAGTTTAATGGAATTTCAAGTTTTCACAACCAGTATTGATCTATTAAAACTAGATCATAAATAACAATATGCCACAAGGTTATTATTATTAAATAACAAATATAGACTATATATGCATATATTAAAAAAATACAATAAAGTACTGACTTGTATCTCATTAAATAGTCATAATGAATTTGACTAAGTAGTATTGACACCATCTTTATTTTTTAAAGTTTTCAATTAATTATTCGTCACACAATTTGTTATACACAAAAATATTTAAAATATATAAAGAGATTCAATAAAGAAACAAGTTCTTAATTTGATACATACCCTATTTGTCTGCTGGAAAAGTATTTAATAATTTTTCCAAATTTTGATATGTTAATTAACTTCAATCCACAAAAAATAAAATAAAATAAAATAAAAATAATAAAATCCATCCACACACATATTATCTTGAACTTGAGAAAATTTCTCACACATCATAAATATAAAATCAAAAGAAAAATGATTATAAATAGCAAAAACGGTTGAAATATAGTAAAATTTTATATTATATTAATTTGATAACAAAATTCAAAAGTCTATCGATATTAACGTGTTTATCCTTAATAGAATTTGTAATTTTACTATATTTAAAAATAGTTATGAATAAAAAATTTAAATAATATTGAACTCCATAAAATTACTTAATTTTGACCTACCGAATTTTAAATATTCAAATTCACCCTCATACTTTCATTAAATTTTAAACTAAAAAAAAGTTTTAGTAACATCCATTTTATGAATCATGAAAGTCTATTCTATAATATTGTTGTCTAAAAAATATATTTAATCATTATATAATCATTTTGATAAAAATTAATCTTCAAGAATTGATTCAAGTTTATTAAATATAGAAAAATTATCGTAAAGGGTAAATTTTTTAAATATTTTAAAAATATAATAAAGTTTTAAATTTTATGATAAATATTGATAGACATATTTTATTAGTAATATTTATTGATAAAATCTAAAATTTTATTATATTTTGTGAATATTTTTATTCAATAAATTTAAAAATACTCATTAAATATATGATGAAAGTTACACCAAAATAGTATTTTTAGAGAAAAAAAGATCTACAAAATATTTATGAAAATTTATTTTAAATAATAAAATTTCTAAAAGTATTTATAAATATAACAAAATATCATCCTAATAAATCCTATTAATATATTATTTGAATATATTTTATAAATATTTTGATTTAAAAATAATCAAAAGTATATCATAGGAAAAAAAAAAAAGTTTTCTCTCGAATCATGAAACCTTGGTGGGAGAGAGAGTAGAAAAGAGACGGCCATGGAGTTGGAGCTGGGGAGCTTCTACAAAATTTGAAAGCTTGCAACGAAGAAGCTTTGTCGCTCTGAATCTTAAGGCGTTTTAATCTCTACTATCCATGGCATGTAATTCCTCAGCTTGCCAGTCCAACTGCTACAGAAATCAACATGATGAACATGGAATCGAACAAGATTCACCTCCTACAAGCAGGCCCGATACAGCAGCCGCCGTGGAGTCTCGTCGAGGTGACACAAACGAAGACAATAGTAATACTAATCTCTGCTTTAAATGCAAATCCAAGGAACGTATGTCTACCTCCGGAGTAGGAGACGATGGCCGATTTTGCAGTGATTGCTTTCGGAGCAACTTGTTTGCTAAGTTCCGGCAGGCTGTAAACTCCAGTGCCATGATCTCTCCTTCTGATAAAGTGCTTGTTGCGTTCTCTGGAGGCCCTTGTTCCAGGTATTTCCTCTTCTTTAGAATCGATAGTGCCAATGATTTTGTCATGTTTTGATGTTATTCGTGATCTAATAGACTTAACCTCCCCTCCCAACCACTTCCAGGGTGGCTTTGCAATTTGTTCATGAGCTGCAAGTAAAAGCACACAAAAATTTTGAAGCAAGTAGGGATAGATCATTGCAGGTTTTTGGTGTTGGAGTTGCTTATATCAATGAAACTGCTGCTTGTTCTATCCCTTCGGACGAGATAGACAAAACAATTCAAATCATCCAATCGGTTGTGTCAAGTCTATGTCAACCAAAAAAAGATTTGCATATTGTTCAAATTGAGAGTGTATACTCTTCAAATTTGAGTGATGGAAGGGAGAAGTTGAAAAAGCTGTCAGATGCAGTCAATGACGTCACAGGAAAAGAAGACCTTATCTCATATTTGCGGATGTTATCCTTGCAAAAAGTTTGCCCCTCAATTGTTCCTTCATTTAGCTTGCAGTAAAAGAGGGGGAAATTCTCAGCCTGTTGTTTGTTGTGCAGATTGCAGCTGAAAATGGGTACAACAGACTTCTAGTTGGGACATGTACTTCAAGGATTGCATGCCATGTGATTTCGTCTACTGTTAAGGTTTGCCTTCGTTTGTTAGCCCTCCCTTGTTATAATATTTATTTGTATTTTAAGGGTCTATTTGAAAGTTGACTCACTAGAAATTTTAGAGTCATGATATTGAACGACCAGAACGAAGGTTGTTAATGCATCGACTGTCAAGGTACTTACATGGATACGAGAACTCTGTTATTTGAGATAGAACAGAACAATTGGTCTATGCTTCAATCTTAGATCTTGAGAATATCTTGTAAATAAGATCTAGTAATATGGCAAGCAAACACTTTGCTCATACAAAAGTCTGTTTCCATGCAAAAAAACAAGAAAAATTGAGCCGTCAAAATGTTAAAATTGAACCCTCCAACTTACATAGTTGTAGAAATTGTAACAAATGCTTAAGTTTGAGGGTTTGACTTTTAGCATTCTAAGGTCCAATTTCTGTAGCTATTGTAAGTTTGAGGGTCCATTTTTAACACTTGTATAAGTTTGAGGGTCCATTTTTAACACTTGTATAAGTTTGAGGGCTTAATTTTTGCCATTGAAAATAGCTAGGGTAGCTATGGAATCTTATGATGTCATATCTTCTTGGTTGAAATTTCATTACTACTTATTACAAGCTGCATATCTTTTTCTACTAGAAAATATTTCCGTTTGAGATAGGTCCATGCATTAATTTTGACTACACTATTTAAATTCAAGCAGGGCCAAGGGTATTCCTTGCCGGCAGATGTACAGTATATTGATGCAAGGTGGGAGGTTCCAGTTGTACTTCCTCTACTTGACTGTCTTGCGCAAGAGCTCAACATGCTTTGCTGCGTTGATGGGTCTGTTAATTTTGTCCTGTTTAGCACTTTACCGTTGTTAATTTTACTTGCTGTTGTTACATCTTTAATATGTTCACTTCGGCTGTAGCTAATTGATGAGGTAGCTGTTTCTTGGCAGGACAGTCTAAAGACAGTGGAACAGACCAAAAAGTCCAGTTCTAGCATCAATGACTTGGTCTCCTCATTTGTGGCTCTTTTGCAGGTACAAGTAGGAAGTTGATTTAGAAAAATGTGCAGTTTTATTCCTTTTGTCTGGAGAGCGACTTCTGGAAGCATGTTTTGTGTTCAATTTAGGAGCAATTTTGGTTGAGTATGGAAACGATTTTACCTTCTAATTTAAGCGATTGTTTCCGAGTAAGAAAAAAATGTGCATACAAGTTGAAGGCCACTTGTCCTACCCAGGACTGTTTTTCAGAACTTGACCGAAGAATTTTTTTTTCCTACTTGCCTTTATAGGTAGAAAATCCTTCTCGTGAGTCTACAATTGTGAGAACCGCTGGCAAGCTTACTCCATTCAATTTTAGCAGAATACCAGATTTGAACGAAAGTAATAATGTTCCTTTGGCCACGAAAAGGCGCCAAAAGAGAAATAACTTTAAGCATGTTAACTCTTTATCTTCGGAGTCATTTTGTGCTGTCTGTAATGGACCACTTAACCCGTCAGATGTGCAAACTCTAAGAAGTTTTGAAGCTGGCCATGCAAGTTCAAGTATTTTGGGTGGCACCTGTTGTTCAAGTTGTCAATTTCAGATTCTTCCCAAGGATTCTTCGTCTCAAGAACTGTTTCTTTCATTCTTGCCACCCTCTATGGTTGCTCGAGCCACACATGGCAGCCTTGGCAATTCCAATTCACTAAGGTGAGAGTGAGATTAAGTCTTGTATGGCTGTCGGTACTACATAGTTCAATTTTATGATAACTGAATATTGCAATCTAAATCTCTGTTGTATATCATCTTTCTAAAAGGGGTTTCCCTTGGATTCTGGACCTGAGCGCATCAAAGAAATCAAAAGTAAAATATATGGAAAATTGAACGACTTCAGCCTGTGGTTTACATGTTTCTATATCTATTTGTGTCATGTTAGGTGTACTTGACGAAGTTAGTGAAGTATTGTTGTTTTATGTTGTAAATAGTTATGTGCTTAAAGTGTATACTAGCATGAAGTCTGCCTCAGATATTACTATGTTGAGCTTATTAAGTAATGCTTTTAAAATATCCTCGCTAAATAGTTATGTTATTAATTGCAGGAAGCAAATACAGGAGTTTTTGCTCTCGGATGATGAAGCTGAATCGTAATTCAGGAATTGTTTTCCCTCTGTTCAACAACGGGTAATATTGCCTTGTGATCTAGCTATTAGGAATTAAGGGTGAAATCACAATATACTCTAACTTCTGTGCATCCTCATTGTTCTTTCTATGGCTATTGGTTGTTATAATGAGGATCAGAAGTCCACATTGAAAAGGAACCAAGGGTGAAACCAACTAATAAAACCAAGTGTGGAGACCGCACATTATACAATATTTATTTTCCTAATTTTTAAATGCATTGGGTTGTTGAAACTTGAAACTCTTAACATTGTAGTTAGAGATATAGGAAAGAGTTTATTGTGGTGTGCCTTGTCTGGTCTTTTATTGAAAGCTCTGAAACCTGCTATGCACAAGAAGAATAAAAAGCTTACTTGAACTTTGGGCATTTTGAAGATTGGTAGTCAACCCTGCTTTATCAGTTCTTTTCTAAAGTTTGCATGATGGCATCTGTTGGAATCTGTCCTAAACTTCTCCTAAACTACCAGGATGAGATGGTGATGGCAAAAAGACGTTTAGCCATGCCTCTTCTCTGTCCTCCTAGAAAATGTTTTAGATTGTCTGTGTTTTGGTTTCAAACAAAGTTTTAGCGTTCATTCATTTGGGTCTTTAAGGGAGCATTTGGGACCGAGTTATATAGTAGTCCATGTTTAATATTTGGAGTGTAGATTATTTTAGTCTAAGTATGACGTAGTAAGTAATGTAACCAGTTGTGGATAATAGTTGTTTGGAGTCCTAAACCTGGAGTTCTATTACACGTTGGGGGCTCAAACAATCCCTACACTTTCAAAATGCTCGTCTTGGTTTTTAAACCAAAACTTTTTATCTTCATTTGAGAAGAGTACGTGGCTACTTGGTGTTGGATTTTATTCGATTTTGGAAACCTTCATAATCAGTTTAGTGATTCCTTTCAATTATTTGGGACCTATTCTATTTCCTAGTGACTTTTATATGTTTTTAAAATTTCTGATTACAGCGAACATGCGTTTGATATGTAGTTTAGATTTTATTTTCGAAAATTATTTTAGATTATGTAATACTAATAGTGTAAATTTTGAAGATACATTTTTTTAGGTTTTCAGTGTATTCAAATGTTGAATTCGAAATTTTAAAATACGAAAATATATTAAAGAAAGATAAAAACATTTAACAAATTTAATATTTCATTCAATAAACTCAATTGTTTCTGATAAATTAAACATATACGCAACATATAATCTCTACGACATTTTAACATGAACCAACACCCAAATTCATAAATTGATTAATAGAGTCAAAGACATTGATTAACATATAATAGTAGTTGTGCCATTATTAAGTTCTTATTTAACCTAATATTTACTATTTACTTGATTAGCATACAATAGTAGTTGTGCCATTTAATACGTTCATATTTAACCTAATATTTACTATTTACTAACTAATTATATTAATTATATTAGCATCACTATTTGTTTAAATTGAGATTTAATTTTTGAATCTCTTATCAAACACATAAATATGAAATATAACTATGTTTTCATTACATCTCTTGTTTTAAAATTTATGTTTCTATATTCTCTACCAAACATGTTGTAAGGAACTCGATTGCAATATTACTCTCGATCTTTAATAAATATTTCAAAACTATCGTTGAATTACAGACCTTTTAGAATTTACGACAAAAAAGAAAAAAAAGCCATTGAAATCTAAAATGACATGACGTTGGTCTAGAACAAAATTGAAATCTTTACACTGTTTCAGGTCACATCGATTACACACGGGTCCAATCTCGATTTTGTCCAAAATTCGTAACAATTCTAATAGTTTTGAAACAATTAGAACATCAAATGTTTTTTTTTTTAAATGAAAGACAAACTTTAGGTTACTATAATAAAAACAAGTTTCGAAATATTACCAATAATTTTTTATTAAATTGAGGCGATGAATTCCTTTATTTATTTATTTTTTCTCCCACGAGCATTCACTCCCATATTTTTTTTTATATATTTTTTGAGATCTACAAAATTAAATTAATTAATTTCGACATTTTCTAATTACATATAAAAATTAAAAAATGCCAATATTTTCAACGTCACCAACCAACGGCAAATACCGAATATTTTAATTCGTCCAATTTCTTTGACTTTTTCTGAATCTCCATCAACGAAAGCTGACGAGGAAGCCTTTACTTGCAGGCCAAACTCATTAACCCCACCATTTTTCTTCCTTCATACCAACCCATTTTTCTTCATCAAGATCCTTCAATTTCTCGCACATTTTTCTCTTCCTCCATTGTGTAATCAATCGCATAATGGAGGTTTTACAGGCCCTTGATTCTCAGGTTCTCATTGGTTTAGTAGCGGCCTTGGTTGCCATTGTTGTTGGTGCCGTTTTCCTATTTTCCTCCAGAAAACCCGCATCCAGAGGTTTCTTCCCCATTTCTGATTTGATTATTGTAAATGAAATGTTTAGGGTTTATCCAATTGTTGGTTTGGTTTATTGGGTGTTTTGTTGAACTCTTTGTTCAATTTGAAGTTTGGGGGTAGATTAATCTAGTTTTTTTTTTTTTTTACTGTGATTCACTGTTTTTTTGGATGTGGGGGTACATCTTGCTAATTGAAGTGTTGGGTCTTTTCGGTTGTTGTTTCTAGTCTAATGCTTGTTATTTTTTTCAGTAGAAACTGATTGAATGGTTTGATTTGGTGGTTGTTGACGTCTATTTTGGAAGTTCAGTATAGTATAGGAGTGGTAGCATTCTTGGAAAAGATCAAGTGGTTAGCTAGGCTTTTGGATGTGTTTGAATTTCAAACTAGCTCAGCTGATTGAGCTGTCTTCTTCTGTGTTGAGCTCTTGGTTAATATGAAATGGTAGATGTTGTGGGGACTGGGAAATATTCATTTTCAAGAAGGTATTGTTCTTTGCTTGCTCTGTCTCTTATGGTAGGATTTATCCTACAGTGTTATCTAATAAGCAGCCCCCCCATGCAAAGAACAGAGGTAGGCTTTAGCAGCTCATATTTTCTTCCCCCTTTTAAAAGAATTAGTTGACTCTTTAAGGATGTGGAACTTGAGTACCGTTCCAATTTTGAAGAAGCCTGCAAAAGGGGCT
The DNA here is from genome assembly GCA_037974625.1 of Cucumis cinereus. Taxonomy (NCBI): domain Eukaryota; kingdom Viridiplantae; phylum Streptophyta; class Magnoliopsida; order Cucurbitales; family Cucurbitaceae; genus Cucumis; species Cucumis cinereus. The sequence goes on from JBBPDJ010000017.1 coordinate 14,452,978, forward strand.
TCTAAACTAGCTAAAATTGAGAAGTATGAAGATAAAGAGGTATATATATATATTTAATCTTGTCTTTTCAAAGATTACTGTCAAATTTAAGGGATGTTTGAGACAGGATGCTTTAAGAATAGTCATCAACACTTGATATTGCACAAGGATAAATTGTAGGACCCCCGTTGGTAAACTTTGTGGCAGAAAACACCTTGACTAGGCTTAGTTCTTTAGAGCTATTTGTCTTACTCCTGCGGTTCATATTTAGTTTGTGTGTTTTTAGACTTTTCAAATCCTCAACCAGCACTTTGAATTATCAATATACCTTCTATATAAAGATCCTCTTCTGGTTGGTCATGTTTTTATTTACAAATAATTGAAGAACCATCTTTCTTTTTCCTCATTTTTTTTTTTTTAATAAAAAATTTCTATCTAAACTTTATTCTTTCTCTGCGTTGCATATATTTTACCTTTAATAAAATTGTTTTGCTCATATGTGCTCTGTGGTTTATAACCACAGCCTGCTTGGATCCTGAGAAGTTTAAGGAGTTTAAGCTTGTGAAGCGTACTAAGCTGAGCCACAATGTGGCGAAGTTCACTTTTATACTTCCCAAGACTGATTCAATTCTTGGTCTTCCTATTGGACAACATTTAAGTTGCAGGTTTCATTTCATCCAATATATTTATTTTTCGTCATTGTATCAATTGTTTTAGTTAATGCTCCTAATTACTGGTTCATCTGACCTCTCTCTCTTTAAAAACACTATGAGCAGGGGGAAGGATAGCCAAGGTGAAGAAGTTATTAAATCTTACACCCCTACTACTTTGGATTCGGATGTTGGATATTTTGAACTAGTCATAAAGGTACATATACAAATCTTTCTACAGCTTGATGATGTTGCATTATTTTTATTATTCCAATACCCATACTTATATAAATGTGTGTATGTGGTTTAGATGTATCCCCAAGGCAGGATGTCACATCATTTTCGAGAAATGCGTATGGGGGACTCTCTTGCTGTAAAGGGACCAAAGGTAGGTCTTCCTTACAGAGAAATTCTGATAATAGTTTTGGAATGTCTTATTATATTGCAATTTTTCTTATAGAGTTAAATAACACGTAGAGTGGAGGAGTTTGAACCTTTTACCTTTTGGTCAAGGCACATGTCCTAACCAATTGAGCTATGTGTTGGTTGGCTGGAATATCTTATTATTCTTGAAACTTATGTTCTTAGTAATGAAAAAGTTGGGAGGATTGTTCAAGGCCAACCTTGGGGATCTGCAAAAGAAAATAAAAAATAAAAAATTTACAGGATCCCAATTGTTTAGAAATTTATTTACTCTATTCATTATTGCAGGGACGTTTCAAGTACCAACCTGGTCAAGTTAGTGCATTTGGGATGCTTGCTGGAGGCTCTGGCATTACACCTATGTACCAAGTATATCAAAGAAACAAATTTTCCTGTAGACGAAGTTATTCCTAAATTTCTAAATCTTGGCTATATGTGTTGTGTGATTGTATCTTGTCAAGTTAAAAAATAATAGGAAGCTCTCTCGTTTTCACTGTTGTTTTAGGTTTCTCGCGCTATATTAGAGAACCCAGATGACCAGACAAAGGTTCACCTTATTTACGCCAATGTTACTCTAGAAGATATTCTGTTGAAGGTAATGTTCTCTTTTCACTTTGTATGTCTTGTGCCTTTTATTCTCATTTATTTTGGTATCACCCTTCCATTTTCAATACTTTGTTGTTGCTGTTGTCTGTGCTTGTGTTATTACCATAATCATGAAAGAATATGGTATACTAAAGATATCTAGAGATGAAGTCTTCCCACTGGATATACATCCACTTTTTTCATTTTATTTATTTACTATTTTGTAATGGTATCAAATACTGGCTTCTATTTAATGTAACTAAATTAAATTAATCACATGCATCTCCAGGAGGAATTGGATCTTCTTGCCAAAAGATACCCTGATCGCTTTAAGATATACTATGTGTTGAACCAGGTCAGTTACAAGTTCCTAAATTTAGTAGCAATCTAATCCATGGTTCGAGATCTTAATTTTAAATCAGGATGATATTAATTTTTTTTCTTGATAAGACACATGTCGAGTCTTGTGAATCAAACTAACAGTTGAGAGTCTATGAATGAGGGGAAAGATACCAAGGGCCTGTTTAGATTGACTAGGCAAAAGAAGTGTTTTTCAAAAAAATCATTTTTATTTAAACTATTTTGATAAAAATGGTTGAAAATAAATTTTGAAACTATTTCAAAAGCTATCTTGAGTGGTTACCAAACACTTCAATTTTATCCAATATGACATATTTTAAAAAAATAAATACTTAAAAAGTTAAGTCAAACACGCTCTAAGAATATATTAAATGATACGGTTTATCCGAGCTTATTGACTTTAGAAATTTCGTGGATCATTTAATGTTATAACTGATGCTAAATTTTTCTTTGACAATGGAAATAGCCTCCTGAAGTTTGGGATGGCGGCGTTGGCTTTGTATCTAAGGAAATGATTAAAGCACATTGCCCTGCACCAGCTGCTGACATTAAGGTATTTTCTCCCTTATATATTCTAACTTGTTTACTATGTTCCCTTATTCGAAACTTTAGGTTTAAATCCTATTTTAGTTCTAGATCGTTCATGCGGGACCTAGACCTTTGAAACATGATATTAGACTTTGAATTTTGCATAAAAAATCATTTTTGTCATTGCCGTTAGATAAAGTATTTATGGGCTCTTGTAATGTTCAATAGTTTGATCATTAAATGTCGTAGTTGGCTTTGAAGTCACATGTAGTAGGTTAAATGTTGGTTTCCACATGTTAATAGCTGGATCATTAAAATAGTTGTTATATGGTGTTTATGGTCTGAAATGTACATTTAATATTTGAAAGACTGAAGTGTGACATTTAATAATTGCAAGCTTAGTTCATAATAAACTTTTGACACGTTCTTATGGAAATAACATCTATATTAAATTCTTTCTCGTGACATAATCAACTTTATATCTCGATGTGTTTAGATTTTACGTTGCGGTCCGCCACCGATGAACAAGGCGATGGGCGAGCACCTTGACGCTCTTGGATATTCACCTGAAATGCAGTTTCAATTCTAATCCATGGTGCCATATCTTCAACCTTTTCATATTTTAAATTGAGAAGAAACTTCCATTCTAGAAATTTTAATTGTATCAATGAGCATCAAAATTGTAAGGGATTATATGCTTAACTTTAATGATGGATGTTTTCTTAATTGATTTTGCATACAGCTGAGGTCACTAAGATGGGAATAATTGCATTTGTCATGTTTTGTTTTTTAATGGATTAAACATTATTATGATGGTTGACTTCCTGTATGGGTAATGGATTGAACCAACAATTCTTGAAAAAAATTCTATTAGTTCCATATAAATTATGTAATTAACTTCAGGCTAACGATAAGAACTAATTTAGAGGATTAAATTTGATATTTGAAAGTACATGAAATAAATATAAGAAGTCTTAAAAGTATATCGACCGAATTTAACATTTGTAACGAGTTTTGATAATAATATAAAAACATCTACAGATAAAAATGAGAAATATACTCATAATGCAAGTTATTATTCATTTATTATCAAATAAAAGTGTAGGTTAAAACACTGTGTTGGTTCCAGCTTATATGTACCTCAGTTAATTTCACGGGGACAATCACATGACCTCTTAGTTAGCTATTGACATTATGTTTTCATTTTTATTGACAAAGTTCGATTTATACTGATAATCTATTCAAGGGTAGTTAATTATACTGATAATGTATGAACCGTATAAATCAAATTTTTTTTCATTAAATTATTATTTAAGTGTTTGTTTCAAATATAGGAAAATGAAATAAAATGTCTATAAAATTGCAAAATTTCAAAATCTATCAATAATATATTTTAAATATTTTTAGAAGTCTATTTATTTACAATAATCTTCATTTTTTTCACAAGTAAAAACTAGAGACAGTTGCAAATATAACAATTAGATTCAAAGTACTGACATATATAACAATATTTTAAAAAATTACAAATATAGCAACATTTGTTAGTCTATTACTGATAGACTATGTTGCAAATATTGCATAAGAGTCTATCAAAGATATAAATATAACGCTTATAAACTTTGCTATATTTACAATTTTTTTTAAAATATTACTATACTCATAATTATTATTATTTTTAAAATTGCATTCCATTTATATTATAAACTAATTCAATATATTCTATATATTTATAGATACCCATTAACACATATTAAAAAAAACCCATTAACATAAGATATATATTTTATTAATTTCATGATAATTTTTATATATATATTTTGGATTTGTAACAAATTTATAACTTAATAGTAAAATGACCCTATTTATTAATTTAAATAATCTTTTCCGGTATCTATATTTGATGGATATATCTATCCATACTAAAACTGAGCTTGCTATACTTAAACCCCTCAAAAACCTTACCGCCATTAACAATGGCTGTTTCTTCCTTTCTATCGCTATCTCCTTCGCTTCCATTTCCCCTTCCCTTTGCTTTTTCCCCAAAGCGTCAGTCAGTGGCGGTGCCAATCAATGTTGTGTTTCAGAGCTTCTCTGCTGTAGCACAGAGACCAGTGCTCGCGAAAGCTGCCTCCGCCACGACATGGGAAGACCTCGACACCGTCAACATTGCCGATGATGTAACTCAGGTTCTTGAATATTCTCTTACTCTTTGTAGTTTATTTTGATAGTCGAATTACGACAAGAATGGTGTAGGTTTTAACTGTTTCTTCGTTGGGGAGGGATAATGACGAGGACTTTTGGGGGTTGTTGTCGCTAGATTGAAGAGAGGATAAGAAATTACAAAATGGGAATTGGTTAATTGATGTTGGATGTGTCCGTGTTTAATTTTCAATTTGGTGAAATTAATAGTTTTAAGAACAAAATTTACTGGTTTGGATGGTTTTGTTGAATGTAATTAGTTGATCGGAAGAACACCCATGATATATCTCAACAAAGTAACTGAAGGTTGTGTGGCAAATGTTGCTGCAAAACTTGAATCAATGCAACCATGCCGAAGTGTCAAAGACAGGTACGCTTTTGCTTGGTGAAGGTGGGCTGTTTATTCCACCTCTGTACTCTACTTGTTAGAATCCTAGCGCTGTTTTGCAGCTATATTCTTAGTGTTATCCAGGAAAGTTATTAATGAAACATCAAACAATCGATGTAGCTTATCTACTCTTCAAGAAAACTTGATTAGGATTAAAGTTATTCTGAAACTCTCTAAACAGAGATGCGAGCTTAAAGCTTCTGCTTATAGAGGAACTATCAACAAACTACAAGCCAATTACTAATAAAACAGCAGATTTGAAAGAGATCGCAAAACTTGGGGTTTTGGGTTATTTTTACAGGGCATTTTGTAGTGGTGACTGATATAGGCAGTCTCGGTTTCTAACCTTCTACTTTCTGCCTAATTTTACATAGGTTTAACTCAAGTCAATGTATACTAAATGCTTTTTAGAATTAATTAGAATTCAGATTTTGGCTAAACCTTCAAAATATGTTGGAGATCTACTACAGAATTAGGGGTTATACTATGTATCCTTTTCAACATATTTATTTCCAAGTTAGTGAGAGGTATAATATAAGTATTACCAGTCAGTTCATGTCTATTACTTTATTACTTTCTCAGGATTGGCTACAGTATGATCTCCAGTGCTGAGGAGAGTGGTGCAATTTCTCCAGATAAGGTAAATTGTACTGGGAAAAGCTGTGTTGTTTAAGATTCAGAAGCAAATACATTAAGTTGGAGCATATCTTTTTTCGACTATTAAGTACATGACCACTCGGCTTTTGAGATGTTTTATCCAACCATCTTTAATATTATTTCATTTATCTAGGAAATATTTGTTTTGTCTTTAAAAGTAAAATTCACGACCTTGATGTTACATTCTTGTAATGAGTAGACCATATTAGTTGAGCCAACAACTGGGAATACAGGACTTGGCATAGCTTTCGTTGCTGCAGCAAAAGGGTACAAACTTATAGCCACCATGCCTGCATCCATAAATGTTGAAAGGAGGATCCTACTACGTGCTTTTGGTGCAGAAATTATTTTGACAGACCCAGAGAAAGGCCTCCAAGGGGCTATTGCCAAAGCTGAAGAAATTCGAATCAGTATTCCCAATGCCTACATGCTTCAACAGTTTGATAATGTTGCTAATACGAAGGTTATTTCTGTTTCCTCTTTATTTAGTTGTCAACACATGCTATATGCAGCCTAAATGGCTCTGTATTTTTTAAGTCTTATGCAATCTTCATTATTTTCTCCTTTTAATACAATCACATTGCAAATGATGACAATCATATAATGTACGGCATGGATTCCAGGTCCATTTTGAAACTACAGGACCTGAGATATGGGAGGATACCATGGGTAGTGTTGACATATTTGTTGCTGGAATTGGAACTGGTGGTACCATTACAGGCACCGGTCGTTACCTAAATATGAGAAAAGAAACAATTCAGGTTTGGACTATCAGAATTGTTGTTTTTGTTGGTAAATTCCTTGTAAAAATAATAGCAAAAGACTAGTAGACATGAAGTTATGCAATGAATAAAAATTGGAAAAAAGGAAAAAATGGATGAGCAAAGTGGCCAACTAACTTAATAACAAAATTCTTAAATTTTTTACAAGTTCTCATGGAAGGCTTGAACATATTGTTCTATGCAATAATTGCTGATAGATAAATGGCAATCCTTATTACACGATTTATTATTTGAAAATAGGTGATCAAATGATTTTATTATATCAAGGAACATCACTGCTTTGTCACATGTATTCTGTATGTTAGATTATCTGGCTTATGCTCTATAGCCCCTATTCTTAGTATCTATATTCATAAATGGTACTTCGATAGAAAAAGAGACAACTGTAGTTTTGGTTTTCCAAATTGCCAGATAAGAATGTTATATCTGTTTGGACTGTTGCCTGGAGAGAGGTTTGAAAGTATTCAAAGGATCAATTTTCTAGCCTCTCGAATTTTCGCTATCATTCAACTCAATTGGAATAATTGATTCCCGTTCAGCCAAAAAGGAGCTCAATTCTTAAATTTCCTCTTGAATATTCAAGTTCTTAGTATATTAGTCAAGTTTAAGCATAAGTTCAACTTCTTAATTTATTAGTCATCGTGTTTAATGTTCTGAATAAGTGTTTTATTAACTTAGATAGTTGGTGTAGAACCTGCGGAAAGAAGTGTAATCTCTGGAGAAAATGCCGGTGAGTTGCATTGTAGTTATCTTTGTATATACTTGGAGCAATGATCTCTAGTTTTCGGTTCAAGTAAGGTTTAATTGTCGATCACTCAGGCATTAACAATATTGATGTTTGGCACAGGTTATGTGCCCCCTAATCTGGATGTCAAGTTGCTGGATGAGGTGATCAAGGTAATTATTTCCTTTTGAAGGTAAGGGGTAATATGCTATGCCAATAGTGGAATATTCATTTTATGTTTATAATTTTTTTTTCTTTAGTTTACTATAGAATTGAATAATTTAAGATGGCTTATATATGTAACAAATTGTTACTTAATATATCAATTATATTCCATGTGGCGGAATTACCTCATCCTTTTTCTTTTCTTTCGACGTGTTACATATCAATGTTGTGGCTCATTGTAGTCATGCGGATGGTTTTTATACTAGCATTATTTGTTTAATCTATATATGTTATTTGGTTCAGATTTTGAATATTATTATAGTCTAGAAGACCATACCTGTACCTGAAATATTTTAAAGAACTGTTAATACCTGTAATATTGTAATATTGTAATTTATTTATTTATAGTGGCCACAACCAGTTATCAACTGCTCGTAAATAACTTGCTAATGAGATAAATGTAGGTAACCAATGACGAAGCTATAGAAATGGCCAGGAGATTAGCACTGGAGGAAGGCCTACTGGTAATTATTTATGTTATTTTAATGGCAAAGTTCCATGTGTTTCTACTTCTATCCATTTCTCCATCAATATCTGGTGTGAATTTTGAAGTTCATGTGGATAATCATTTATTTCCCTTGAGATCTGGTGGTCTCTCCGTTTTGATAGTTTTCGTTCAGATTGGATAGTTTTACCTATCTCTGGTGAAAGTGTTGTTTTAGACTTTTAGTAATAGAAATATTTGAAGGAAGTGTTGTTTTAGACTTTTAGTAATAGAAATATTTTCTCCTCTTGGTAGGTTGGCATTTCATCAGGAGCTGCTGCAGTGGCAGCGATAAGTTTGGCAAGGAGGCCTGAAAACGCAGGAAAACTTATTGTGGTATGTTCATTCCGTTTTCTCCGTTGGAAAGTCACGTGTATTATTGTCTATTGTTTCTCCGTTGGAAACAATGTATTTTATTTGGAAAACTTATTATCATCTTTTCCCTGCTTTTTTTTTTCTTTCTGTTTCTTTTTCTGGCTTCTTCTGCAACAATCATTCTGTTCTTTTCCATAATCAACTTTACAACTTCCAATCTTAAATCTTCTCAATGTTTGCGCTCGTTATTCCTCTCATTGATGATTATTATTTTTCTTCCAATTTTTCAGTTTTTAGTGGGGAATTATTGCAAATTTAAGGCTTGTTTGGTAACAACTTTGTTTTTACTTTTCTGTTTTCAAAATGTACACCTGTTTTCTTTTACGTTATATTCCGTATTATGGTTTCATATCTTTTAAAGTAACATTTGACTTCTTAGTCAAATTTTAGAAACAAAATTAATTTTTTGAAAATTATTCTTTTCGGTTTTCAAATTTTAACTTAGTTTTTGAAAACATTGGTGGAGAGTGGATAACAAAAAAAAGAAAAGAAAAAAAAAACTTAATATGTGAAAGTAGTGTTTATAAGCTTAATTTTTTAAAACAAAAATCAAATTCCAAATGGTTATTAAATGGGACCTCATATCTCCGATTCCGACTCCTAAAGACATAATCTTTAAAAACAAAAGAAAAAGAAAAGAAAAGGACTGTGCAATGCTAGCCTTCAAAAGGGCAAGAAAACTGAACATGTTTGATCAAAATCCTAACTCTACTTACTATGATTGTATCTATGCTTGTAGGTTATTTTTGCAAGCTATGGTGAGAGATACTTATCGTCGATACTTTTTCGTTCTTTATATGAAGAAGCAAAGAGAATGTAAACGAGGTAGAAGTAATTGCCCATTTTTGCAATATAGATAATGTAGCTTGATGATGCTTTTCACTGCAGACTGTTTTAAACAAACAAGTGTTATTTCACAATGTTTCGATCAATGTGTGTACACCTACAGAAGCTTCTCTCCTTTTTGTTTTGCAGGTACAATTTTTCGAGGCACAAGTATCAGAAAGTAGAGTTGTATATCAAGCATAATTGCATCTATATTAGGTAAACACCCGTTATTCCGAAAGATCTAGAAGTGAAAAAAGGGCTGAAAATGCAAAGAAAAATGGTGTAATATTACGAACTAGAATAGAAGACAACAATCCATATCTCAGAAAGTGCTAATGGAAGTATAGGGTAGGCACTTTTAAATATCGAGCCATTTTGTCATAAGTTTTGCCGTTCTTATCGATAATCTTACTAAGGACATGTTTGGCTCAACTAGAGTAGTTGAGGGAGTGGAGTTAAAAATCACTCCTCGCTGGTCCAAGGAGTTTTTAGGATCCACAACTAAACATCAATTCCATGACTTGCTAATCCTTTACACCATAGTTTCTACGACTAAACAACTCTCATACTAAACATCCTGTTCTAGTTTGAGAAGAAAACAATAAACACCATAGCAAAGAATAGAAAAATGATGAATGTAAAATAATAGGAGCAAATAGTAAATATGGTAACAAATGTGAGATTTTGAAATAATAGTTATTATAGCAAGAGACGGTTATGATAGTTTTAGATAGTTCTTGCCTCTAACGTTTCTTTAATATCTTTTATGTTTGGGTCTTGGGGCAGGCATGAATGCCCCTTGGTAGAGCGCTTTGCACGTTTACGTCTTTGTTATGCTATTTGGTTCAAATAAGGTTCAAGTATAATAAAGATGGAAATAATTTATAAAAATTGAAGGGACTAAAATAGATATTGGAAAAGTTTATGAACCAATGAGAAACAAACACGAAAGTTCAAAGAAAAAGTTGGACAAAATAAATCCTTAGAGAGGCTAAAATAGAATTTAAATCATACTCTTATTAAATGGAGTGCTACTCATCAAAATTCATTTAATTCTAATGTTCTAAAAATAAAACCCTTCATTTATTTTTCATTTACTTTTAATATAGAATCACACAGTTAAATTTTAACATCAATTAATGGTATTTTTAAAAAGAATTAAGTAACGGCGTTTTACTATATAATTAATGATTTTAGATATTTATTCCGTAATTTTCACCGTTTGATTTTTTTGTTTTCATTGATTTTTTTAAATAGTTTGTTTTTTTTTTATTTCTAAAAAAACCACTTTCTTAAACTAATTTTAACAGTTGATATTAAATATAGTAAAATGAACTAAAATAATTACAAAATATAGCAAAATTTTAAAATCTATTATTGACCGATAATGATAGATATGGATAGGACATCATCTATCATCAATAGATTCTGAAATTTTTCTATATTTGTAATTATTTTCTGCCTGCAATAATTTTTCTTGAAACTTCTTTAACACACACATATATATAAACTATTTAATAGCCTTTACATTATTGTGTATATAATCTAATGTTTAGAAAATTTTAGACACTAATTTTAAAATTTATGGAAAGTCTTTCTTCTCAAAAAGAAAAAAAAAAAAAAGAAAAAAAAAAGAAGTAAAGTTGTCTTTCATGTTTGAATTTCTGTCTCCACCAATATTAGCTAAAATGGTTTCATGTGATTCATTTTTCAACCTTTTTATTACGTTGAGCAAAATTACAAAGCCTCAAATGTACTTTCATCATATAGAATCAAATTCCGTACCTCTAATTTCAAGGTCGAGATCGATCAAACAAGTTTTATTACAGTTGAGTTGTGCTTATTATATTAACTTTTTTTCTATTAATTTTCTATCCTAATTACTATATACATTGTTATTTTATCATCGATGATCATACAATTATTCGTTATCACAATTTTTTTTCCATTCAAAGTTTATCAACATTTACGTGTCAATTTGAGCATATCTTAATATATGAAAAGATTGATTATCATCCTAAACGTTGATAGTTCGATTATTCACTCCAATTATGATCGATCAATATTCGTAGTGTCTTACTTACTATATTTAATAATGTGAACACATAACATAATGGTAGGGTAATTAAGTAGCTTGAAATTCATGTATTCATATTTTTATAGGGATTGGGTTATTATGAATTTATGAAATTAACATAATATGAGGAGCTATTAATGAAAGTAATTTAATGTTCATTAGCCTCATATTGATGACAAGTAGGTGGGCAGGATTTCCAGTTGTTTAACATAGTATTAATTAAGATTTTAGATGTAGATTTGTAATAATTAGTGACAGGTAAAGTTCAAAAGATTAATTAAAATTTATTATTATTATTATTCGGTAGTTTTACTTAGTTCTTACATCTCGTTTGCTAATCATTTGATTTTTAGTTTTTAAAATTTTAATTTATAAGCCAAAGTAAAAAGCAGTGGTTTGAAGGCAGAAGAGAAGATAGGATTGAAGAGTAGATGTGAATAAAGGCATAGTATGGACCATATAAACCAAAGCCAATGTTGATGGTTTTAGGTATGGGGAAGTTCATTTATGTTACACCTCATTTTTAGTTGAGAACAATCAATGACATGATGTTAACTTTATTCATTATATTAACTTCCCTAAAAAACAATTTATTAATTGTGTGAAAAGCACCCACCATTTCATCAATATTACATTCAATACCCACGTCAAATTTAGCATTTATAAACCCTAAACCCTAAATAAATAAATAAAAATTCTATTCCTCATACACTCTACTCTACTCTACTCCACTTCTATATTATCAATATTCTATGTTGTTGTGAGTCATGCCATCAAACCTGACTTAAATCGAGTTTGTGTGTATTTCATGTTTAAAAGTGCGATTAATTAGTAATAATGTATCAAAACGACAAAGTGGATAAAATATTTACATTTCATCGAAAAATCAAGTGTAATGAATTTTTATTCTTTAATGTTTTTTTTTTGCCTTAAAACTATGCAGTTAAGCATGTTTGGACGATAGTAATACTATTGGATGGTCATTTGAGTTTCTTTTACCTATTTATTATACGTATTTTTACGTATCTCATCAAACTGTTCAATTATAATTTGTTACATGATAAAATTTTATTACTTCTTTTTTTTTCATTAGTATTTTAATTTATTATTTGTATGTCCGACAAAAATGTGATGTATAAAGATACGTATATCTTAAAATATAACTAAATATTGCTATATTTTTTTTAGCTCTCATAGTCATACTTCTATTTTTTTTATTTGCTTCATTATTAAAAAAAAAAAGAAAAAACAACCTTGAATATTAATTATCCTATTAAATTGGAATAAAAAATTGACATGACATCACCGAAAAGTTTGATATGACACTTCGAGATATTATATGGTTGAAATTGCACAATGCTATGTTATAAATAAATAAATAAATAAATAATAATAATCCACATTTCATTTAATTTTACTGTTACTTTTAGTTACAATTTATTTGAATTTTACATTAAAAAAAAAGCTTTCGACAATTTAGATCAAAATTAATAGTGACAAAATAAAGATTTAAATTACAAATTTTAATAATAGTTTTAAATTCTCAATTCAAACGCAAATAAAAATGTCTAATATTTTGTTCAAGAGTTTAAAAATTGCAGTTATTAAACTAAAAATTACAAATAATATTTTAAAAATTATAAACATTGCTAGTATGAAGACTGGTTCATTAATAGAATTTGAAATTGTGATATATTTTGTAAATTTTTTCAATTTTATTGTAATTTCCGACATATAGAATAGAATAATCGAAATTTTAATTTTGAAATAAAAGTGTTGTGAGGATCGCATTATGAAGTATGTATATTGTGCAAATAAATATGTAATTATTTTTTTCACACCAAAGATCTTGAAATGGTAATTCTTGTTCGTCTCAAATAATTGTTTTGATTATTACAACTCCAAACAAACAAAAATAAAAATTACAATTTTAATTTCTTTTTGGTTTTTGCTAGAACACCGGTGACAACTCCATCATCTCTTCCACTTGCCCGGCGGCGCCTTCTTCAAACAGCCACTTCTCAAGAAACGATAGCGGCGGTGCCGGCGCATTCGCCGCCGTAGCGTCATCGTTCTCCGATCTCTGTTTCTCTCCAACGTTAATTTCCTCTTTACCCTTATAACTCAAACTCGATTTCCCCCATGAATTCACACTCTTCAAATTCTCAAACGACAAAATCGAATCAAATTCTTCACCGGAAACCAACTCCCCGCCGTCTGGCTCTGCTTTCGGCTGCTGCTGCTGCGTGGCGGCGGCTAAAGAATTCTCACCGCTGATTTTCCGTCGAGATTCTTCCGGTGAAGATCTCATCCAACCTTGAAGAAGCCGGGAAATGTTCTCGGCGCTTGAGGCATAAGTGGTGGCTCTGTTTCCGGCGAGCGACGGCGAATCAGCAGTCGGAACTTTATCATTGTATTGAAAGCGAGAGGTGGCGGATTCAGGCGGCTCCTGCGGGTCGACGGCGGTGGAATTCAACTTTTTAAGCTTCTTTTTCAAGTGAGTGTTCCAATAATTTTTGATATCATTATCTGTTCTTTGAGGAAGGTACGAAGCTATCGCCGCCCATCTGACCATTTCAGTTAACACAACCAAATTTTTTACATAATTCCATGTTTTTTTTAAAAAATATGTAATCTTATTTTAATTTAATAATATCAATTATTTCAAAAAAAATTTCAAGCTCCAATATAAACTGGTACTATCAAACTCAAATTTAAACTTCTTAAAGGTTCACTATTAAAAATAACTTATTTTAAACAAATCGAACTGTTTAATTACCACTCAAAATAATTTTTCATAATGAAATCCTTAATTCTTTCTTTCCTTACAAATCTTGAGAAACAAAAACTTCAATTTCTTTTAATCGAAACACTCGGTAACTTCTTCCATTCACAACATTTTAATTTACCAATTCAAATTTTTTAAATATTTTCCTATTTTGAATTAGGTCAAAAATTCAAATATTTAATACTTCGACCGAATTTTCTAAACCCTAAAAAGACTAGATTAGAAGTTTTCGAACCTTCAACTTAAAAAAAACGTCCGAATTACCAACCGACACAAAAATTTAAACAATTAATAAAACAAAATTCAATAAACAAAAAAAGGAAAAAAAAAGAAGAAAATTATACTTGTTACCCAATAAAGCTTGAAGATGAATAATCATTCCTTCCTCATGGGGAGTGAAATTTCCTCTTTTAATTCCGGGTCTAAGATAATTCGTCCATCTAAGTCTACAACTTTTGCTACAACGCAACAATCCTAAATAAAATAAAATGAAATTAAATTAGAAAGTTAATTAATTAATTAATTTAAAAGAAAAAAAAGATGATTAAAGTAATAATTAAATATGAATTAACCTGTGTTAGTAGGAACTGATCTCCAATTGCCAGGGCCATGCTGTTGAATGTAAGAAACAAGAATGATATCTTCTTCAGGAGTCCATGGCCCTTTCTTTATCCCTATTTTCTCACAACATGGAGGCCTTCCCATTTCTTTTTCCTCTCCTTCAAATAATATTTGCTTTATATATATATATATATATATATATATTGCCTAATTCACAATAATAATAATAATAATATTAATGATGGAGAGAAGAGAGAGAGAGAGAGGTCATCAACATGTGAAATGCTTAAATATATATATATATATATAGATATATACTCTTTCAATTATGTAAAGAAATTATTTACTTGTATTTATGTGTGTTATTTTTTAAATTGATTTTCTTTTAGGGGTGGGGTCGTTAGGATTGGATGCACAAAAATAAATGTAGCTTAAGATCTACGTAAGTACGATAGATGAGATAGAAGAAGAGTAATGTATTGGTACGCTACAAGTTGTATTCTTCTTTAGTCTCGCCAATCGTATAGAAAAATTAAAAATATGGTTCGAGTTGCATCCAAGTATTTTCTGAGATATAGAGATGACATTTTTTTATTTTTTATTTACTTATTTTGTCCCCAAGATTTTTAGTGCATGGTTTCTAAG
This sequence comes from Cucumis cinereus, assembly GCA_037974625.1. NCBI lineage: Eukaryota > Viridiplantae > Streptophyta > Magnoliopsida > Cucurbitales > Cucurbitaceae > Cucumis > Cucumis cinereus. The sequence goes on from JBBPDJ010000017.1 coordinate 14,468,236, forward strand.
ACTAGGTTTAAAAGATGTATGAAGTAATTTTATTTTGGAGTTTAAAATGTGGTTTAACTAAATTATTTAAAATAATAATAAAAAAGAATTAATGAAAATATCTTTTTAAAATTCAATGATTAAGATTATACTTTTCGTGGGAGGGTGTATTTATTTATTTAAAAATATAGAAACTAAAATAATAATTATCCCTAAATTTAATGATTTTACATTGTTGTGTGAGATATTTGGATGAATCCAAAGGCCAAAGTCATATATGAATTCAGTCGGCACTTTAATTAATTAAGTTCTCAACAAAAGTCAGATCAGAAGAGAAAACAAGAAAAATTAAAATTAAAATTAAAATTAAACAAAAATGGATTTTGATTTGATGGTTTAACTTTTGAGAGAAAGACTTTCTCAAATAAAAATTATTAGTTTTATTTATTTATTTATATTATTTTTAGTGTCACGTGGCAGCTGAGACAGCTAGTTTTTTTCTTCTTTTTTTTTCCCAAAAGGTTGGGATAGGGATCATGGAAAAATCATCCTAAGTGAAAAAAGTTAGAAACTTGGTAAGAATGACCTAGAATACCGAGAAAATATAATATTAAAAGAAATAAGAATTTTGAAACTAAGAAAATGAAAATTTTCAAAAAATTCCACTGTCTCCAATTTCTTTGGAATTTCAACCGATATGTGTATCTTACAAAGTTCATCAAATACCACAATTTATAGGCAATTTAAATTATATGTACACTAAATATAGATAGATGGATGACACAAGGTCAACATACGAGACAATAGAAAAATGTCACGTGACTTTGGACACTAGGTATAATGAGACATCTATTTTAAGAATAGAAACCAACTACTTCTCTATATATGCCTATGAATCGACTTCTTTTCTTTGTGTTGATCTCAAAATTTATATCATTTACATTTTCGTTGTAACTTCTAAATTAGTTTTGTGTATTGAGTTTGGTAGAGTTTGTTATGTAGAGCACGTGTTTAAGTTTTGGCTCTTTTGTTTTCTTTACGTACAGAGAAAGGAATTGGTAATTTTGTAGGTTGTCGGTAGCATGTGCTAATTAACTAAATATCATATGTGTTATAGTTGTTCGTAATAATGTTGCTAAAATGTAAGTTATGGTTATCCCATTTTAAGAAATGTAATTGAATGAGATGTCTGCTAGCTAGGTATAATTGGATACTCATGATCCTCATTCTGATTTATTGGGTCTATCTTGAGTGTTGGAGTACAAAACTCACTTATAGTCTCACTTAGTGAGTGAGACATTACCATCCCGACTCTAGTGTGACTTATTTGTCCCACTTGATTAATCACTAACTTGCTTGATATAACTAAGTGACTCAATCTAATCTGATTTTTCTTAGCTCAATATCTCATTACTCTGAATAATCGGTAGGCTTTGATCTATCTCTTAGCTAGCCTTTGATCAAATTATAGAAGAAATCAAATCTAATATGAATACATATTTGGAAAAGTCCATTTGCCAGTTGTTTTGTTGGACTAATGTGTACCGCCATTAAAAGTGTATCATGAAATCTTGCTTCCTTAATCAATGCTTTAAACTCAAACCCTAATTTCACATGTACAAGTGTGAATGAGCTTTAATTTAACCATTCACCTGCATCCCCTCACTTCCTCTTCTTTTCTTTTACTTTAGCTACTTCTGTTGTATAAATCACGTTATCATGTTGCAATTTTCCTTAGCAGACAATTGGTATTGATATTTAGTATCAATGATGAATTTTTGTAATATTGGTAAGAAAACAAAATAATAAAATCTAATATTGATGTTAGCTAAGTTACTGACACTCCGATAAGACTTCACGGAGAAAACGAGAACCCTATAATAAAATGTGAGATTACACACCAGTGTAGGATATGTCATGTCCACTTCAATACTTAAGTCAATGATGAATAAAAGGAAGAAGTATTAAGCTTAAACAATCTAACATTTCACTTACCTTTCAAGGAGCATCCATAGTCTATCTATAATAAGTGCTCGTCTCCATGGTGTGGTGAATCTATCTAAGATGCTTTTTAGGATTTTTGGACTAAGTGGGATAATGTTTGGGTTGATTAATGGGGCTCGTTGGTTCGAGGAGCTCGAAATGGAGTCCAACCCATTCCTTCCTCTTTCATGGTCCAGATGGGTGCAAACGGAATAGCTTTCTAGTTAATTCACGAGACTCAACCCTCAACAGGTTCCGACTCATTTCTTCCTCTTTGATTGGTCCAAGTGGTGCGAATGGGATACTGATGCATCAGGCACTACTTGGGTCTAGGCCAAGGTCTATCGGAATGGGCTCCGACCCTTTTCTTCCTCTTTCCTTGAATCCCCTCTTAGATCTTACATATTGTTTTAGACTCTAGCTATCATTCTTTGATTTGATTTAATGTCTGCTAAGCTTCTCAAGACAATTATGTCCCTTACGTCCAAAACTAACTAACATATAAGAAAAAGAGCTCATAGCAAAAGAAATTTAAAAAATATATATATATATATATATATATATATATATAATTGTAATTTTGAGATGTGGATTGATTTAATGCAGAGGAAAGTGAATAGTATATATACAAATATTTAAATAATCCAAAAATGAAGAAAAATAACTGAAGGGTAATATAAGGCAAAGTAATAATTCAGTAAAATGAGTTTCAACTTCCAAACATTTGACTTCTTTTAGCACTTATCTTATCGTACATTCCATTATTGAATATCTACAATACAACAAATCTCAAACTTATCTACACTCAAAAATTTGTCCCACAATCAAAGCTATGTGTTCCAGGAAGAATAATCAAACCATTTAAATTTTCTAAAAAATAATAAATTTTATTATTTAAAAAAAAAATAGTTTAATTATATAAATCTAGAATTCTTTTGAAGATGATAACTCAGTTAGCCATAAATTTCATTGCTTTATTTTTTAATTTAGATTTAGCCCTTATTAGGACAAATTATACTTCTTTTTTTTTCAATTTGGATTTAGATCTTATTAGGACAACTTATACTTTTTTTATTTATGATGAGTCACATAATCTTTTAACCTCTATTTTTCTTTTTAAAATATTTTAACCGTCGAGATTTGAGTTTGGTCTCAATTATTTTTTTTTAAATAAGCTTATTTTACACTACTTGTTTTATCATTAATTTTACACATATTGTTAATTATTAGTATTTTCATTACAAATTATGAAAACATATTGATATATTGTATTTAAAAAGAAATTCTAAAAATCTAAAATATGAATAATTGAATATATGTATATGTATCTAAGTAAAGTTAGGCGTATGATACACGGATATATACATCTCTTGAAAATTCTCAGCTAATCGAACATAGGAATAAAGTATAAACAAAGAATAAACAAATAAAAATTATAAAATAGAAAAATAAATGAACTAATCTAAAATCTAGGAAGCAAGTGGATGCACTATTACATTAATGATGACAAAACTATGCATATTACAAATGACATCTTCAAAAAAAAAAAAAAATTACATAAACAGAAAAAAAAATATAATAATAATAATAATAATTTGAAGTTCATACATAAAACTAATGGATAATAATTGTGCATTGAAAACCTTCTGTCCTAAGGGAAATTGAAAATACTAAATCTATATTGAAAATGAAATAACCGTAATCCTTAAGCAAAAGGATTTCCTCCGATCGAAGCAACAGATTCCGGTGGAGTAATGTTCCTAAAATGGACAACAAAAAAAACAAGTAAACCTATGGTTAAAACGAACTTTGTTATCAAACAAGACGATTATCGAGCATCTTTCCTCTGATAGCAATTCCAAATATTGTAGGCACAATGTTATAGTGAATTTTCACACAAGTAAATGATAAAGAACTTTCTTGATGATATATAGATATGATTAATTAAATTAAACAAAAGAACAATGTGACAGCAGAATACAATACGATAACACATTGACAAGTTGTAACTAACGATGACAAAAAATGAGTCAGCTCTTCACAAAAAACCATATAAAACATATTTTTAACTAAATTAACAACTCAGAAATTCAAATAATATATCCGTAACAATGACCAAAAGTGTTACCCGAAATTAAGTGCTTAAAGAGAAACACTCTTAGGGTGCGGTTGGTATCGATTTTTACCATAGTAGTTTTAAACGAACTACTTTGTTAACCTATAGATCATATCCTGTTCAAGTAAGGTAAAGGTCGAATGAAATATCGAACCCCCTACATTCAAATCTGTTTTCAGCCAGCCAACAACTTTTCACAAGATTGGAATTTTGGATGATTAAGTTCTTTCGGCATATAAACATTTTTCTTGAGAAACAGTAAAATGGTAGTGATGAAAAATAGCCCAGTTTCACCATCTAACAATAAGTGAATAGCACTTAGCAGAACTTACGACATTTGAGAGCCTGGTGCTTGCCCAGCCATGAGTGATAAGCCACCTGTAATTAAAAACAAAAATAAAAAGGTAGGACACAACGTAATAATTTTGAGATTTAACAAGTTTTTCCATAAAAGTACAAGTTATGAAATCGACAAATAAATAACACAGAAAAACGTAAAAGTAAAGAATCGATGCAGAGGTTTATCTTGTTCACCAACTGTGTGTAAGCTACGTCCACCAGACAGCGGGAGAATAGTTTTATTAGAGAGAATAATATAGATTAAGAATTGAAGAGTCTCTAGGGGTTAAAGAGTTTCTATAACGTACTTTTCTTAACCATCAGATAATCATAAACATAAATAAACTCAAGCATGGAAAATAAGTAAATAAAACAAATAATAGAAAACAAGCTTTTTTTTTTTTTTTTGGATAAGATAACAAGCTTAATTTTATAGAATAGTTTTTTTTTTTTTGGGAGCTAAGGAGCTGCCTACCTTGTCCTGCAGTTGGAATAAATGGTGCTGGATTTTGAGAAAACCATGGTTGAGAACCACCAACTAAGGAGGATGACAATTGTGCATTAGGGAGAGCAGACTGCAAAGAGCTCATGTCCAAAAACTACAAAATGCAAAAAAGGAGAGAATTACTGTGATTATATCATCCATGTCTTAAACCAAAGATGTTTATCGACTATGCAATATACTAAATAACAAGGAAAGCATCCGGGATTATAAAGTGAAACGGTTAAATAACTCCTACATTGCCCAAATAAGAAAAAGAAGCTTCTGGGGTTTCTTTCTAGAGACAACCAAGAGAAATAACAAGGGGCCCAAATTCTGACGGTAGAGAAAAGTTCGCCAAAAAGATATTAATTCATCATCACCGATTGAATTAATCTGCTTATACAGTAATACCCAACACATTTTGGCATATAATAGACTCCATGAAGATTGGAACATAAAGTCAAGAGCGGATTAAATCTGGTTTGTTGAAGATATTTGAAGACATTTTTGAGAAAGGCTCAATAGGTGCAAATGAATCCAACATCTATTTCTCCTAAGAAGAGCAATGCAACCAGAATAAGTGACTATAGGCCAATCAGCTTGACCACTTCTACATCTATTTCTAAGATCATAACGGTTATATTCGGTATAGAAGGTGTATCGACAATGCAAACTTCTTATTATTTTCTTCAAGTAATAACATTTTATGTTCAAGAATATACGTAGGCTTTACCTATATTAAAGAGAATGTTTACATGGTTTAAACTTCATACAAGCCAATGATACAGAAAGTATTTTCTTTAAGAGTTTGTCTTCTTAATCCTCAGTCCAATATTATATGGATCCAAGATATCAGAGAAAAATCATACCATATTTGTTTGCTCCATATCTGGATCATATGGAAGGTCAAATGGGTTTGTCGATTTACCACTGGTCATCTGTGTACCTCTCTCTCCCTGCGAAGAACATTTGAGTTATAAAATTGAATCATAAACTCATGAAAGAGAACATATGCAGACATATTTAGCATGTTACAACGGTTTTATCTACCTCTGTAACTCCAAAAAACAAATGTCCATCGGAAGAAGGCAGGAACTCTTGAACTGGAACTTGAAGCTCGGTATTTTGCTTACCACCCTGTAGGGAGAGATCTGTGATGGCATCTTCAAATGCATTCCAAGACGCCTTATCAACAAGAGATACAAGAAAATTAAGTTTCTTTCCATTTACAGCATAATATTACATACAAATTGCATCATGAACCTAGTACATCAGGAGTTTTCTTGTCAATATTCAAGAAGATTCTGCTTACATCAGTGCTCATCACTTCAGCTGGAACTTGAGCATTAGGCAAATTATTACTCCATTGACTACTTGCTAATAAAGACGGATCATGAGCAATGTAATTTGGAGTGGACGGCCACTGGACAACAGCACTAGAAGATACAAAAGGATCGAACTTTCCCATAGCACCTTCGTTAGAAGGAGGAACAAGCTTTCCAAAAGCACCTTCATTGGAGGGATTCTTCACAGCATTAACATTAACGGAACTAACGGAAGATGTTGTCTGAGGTGAATCAAATGTGGCCCATCCTTCATTGTTGGGGACTGCTGACTCTAATGGCATTTTATCCAATGTTGCTGGATGCTGTGGATTAGTCACAGGAAAAAATTGCAGGGATTCAGGTGGTGGTGACCGTTGTTGAGGTTGATTTTCAGAAAAGGATGGTGATGCAGATGACAACTGAAACAAATCCACTGGTGGAGCAGGCAATGATGCCTGTGACTGGAACAAGTCAACAGATGAAGTTGCAGCGGAGACAGGTTTTGGTGCAAACGGTTCTTCAAAAAAACTTAAACTAATTGAAACTCCAGGAACAGATAACTGCTGAGAACTAGGCATCTTATCAAGATTGTTGTGTGCAATTGGCTCGGGTTCCAACACACTATCCGTTAAGCCAGCTGAATTATATGACTTCAGAGAGGTAGAGTTGCTGTCAATTGAACCAAAGCTACCTGAAGACATCGTTCTCTAGAAAAAATAAAAATAAAATTGAGAGACGTCAGAATAATTTGAAAGTCAACAACATGGACAAAAAATTAAAATAGAGATAGTAGTAATGGAAGTAATAATTACAGTAGTAGTAATAATAATAATAATAACAAAGAGAAGCATTAAATCACTTTAAGATATTGATGGAAATCACAACTCAACAGAAGCACCAGTTCTGAATCTTCAATAATTATCTTAGATAAAGAAATGTGAAATTTCAGGGATATATTCAGCATTCCTTGTTCACTCCTAGTCATCTTCTCTTGTCAATGCCACTCTTTACTTTATTGTCTTAATTCCTTTAGGAACATTTGAGCCACCTTCTTTCTTCTTGCCTTAAAACTCAATGAAGCTCAATGATGCATCTACTATAAACATCGTGCAAGCAAAGACATACGTGAACATCTCTTTTATTGTTCACTCACCACTATTCTGACGTATACATTCACTGCATCCATATCTTTTGGGGCTTCCAATGCTATGCCCAGGTTTAAGCCGCAATGATAAAAATAGTAATAGATATCAAAGGGGTTTATAGTTAACTGTCTAAGATGGATGAAAGATTTCACTTGCGTATCTTTCTAAACTTGATCAATAAGTTACATAAACTGTTTCTATTTTACATCACATTGTTATATGCCAAGTGGCTAATTTGATGCTGGAAAAAAAATGTTGCAAAGATATATCATTATCATGAAAGCCAGCATAAGACACCTACTTAATATTTCTCAAAAAGGTAAATTTAAAAAATACCTGTGGCCGTGAGATTACATATGCATCCCTATGGTCATTTGCCTCAGCGGACATGCTACTTATTTGATGTCTTGTATCTTCATTAAGCATATCTCTAGCACAGTGAAATGGTGGACTACTAAATCCGGAGTCCTTCTGAAATTTTGGTGAATGAGCACCAGATCTGAAAGGGTCACCTCCACTAGAGACTGAAAAGTCTGAAACCCTCGAGGCATATCCCTCATTAGCAAACCTGTCATCATGTAAGCGGCCAGGACTAAAGACTGAACCAGACACTTTCCCCTCGTATCGACCTCGATCTGAACCAGGCTTCCTGGTAAGTGAAGCAGCTTGTTTCCCATATTTTCTATCTTCATATTGATAATCATAAGGTGGACTTTGGGAGTAAGAATGATAAGAACTGGCTCGTCTGGTCTCATCTTCATGGATTCTTAGACTCTGCAAGAGAAAACTGAAAATTAAAATGAGCTAAGAAGAAAGTGACTGATTCAGGGCACATGTACACGGGCTATGCAAAAAGAAATCCCTAATCCTTAATACCATGAAAAAAAAAATTAAAGAAAAGAGTTCCCACAAGTAATTCAAGTGATTTACAGAAAAAACTTTCTGCATTTTTAATCATTTTAATTTCCCTGTTGCACCAGTTTTTTTTTTTTAAATAAGAAACCAAAGTTTCATTAAGAAAAATATAAATAAATAAATAAATAAACAAAAAGCCCACATGAAAGGAACCGAACCTATCAAAAGCACTTCCAGTTCCAGTCCAAAAGAATAACACATAACTGATAATCACAAAAGGCCTTAGGAGTTAGGCCACCGCCCATAAGGGAGTACTAAACCTTACGTTATCCCAAAGAACACCTCCAGACCGATCAACCTCTCTTCCACCATAAAAATAAAATAACACACTTATCCATAATTATCACTTATCAGTAGAGTACACAAAAAATCTGAAAGCATTGGATCATGAAAATACCTGCATATCTCTAGGAGGTTTCTCGGATGTCCTTCCACCAGCATATTTTCTATCAACATATACATTCTTTATAAATTCCCGAATTTTCTCGACATTGCTGCAAGATGGAACATATATCATGTAAGCTCTTTAGTCTACAATCAAAAGTTCGCGATCTTAGGAACAAATGAAAAATTATTGCACCTGTTAACTGGCAAACGCTGTCTTTGGAAGTCCCAATCCTTTAAATAGATTTCCCTTGCTCGCTAGAAAGATATTTAAAAAATAATAATAATAAATAAAGGAAAGAACATCCGTGCAAAAGAAGGAAAACAGCATTTTTTAATTACCTGGTTCCCACCATTTTGAAGTGCTTCAACTTCTTGGAAAGTAAACTTGGCCATCGATACTGACTTAACTCGATGAGTAAACTCGCGACTTTTACACAATCAAGGTAGAAAACAAAAGTTTTAAGAAAATGAAATACAGGAATAATAAAAATAACCATCTTACTCTACAAGATTCAAACGTTTGTTCAAATAACTTTTGCTAACATTTAATCTTACTCAATAAGATAGCTCAAAATATTAAGAAAATTGAAAGAACTTAATTATGGTAACGTTCTTAATCAGATACAAGAATATCACTCATTCTTTCAGACACATAATAGATTAATACTTATATGAAATGTTTATATGAGATGCCAAATATATCATTTCCATTGTGATGTGAAGACAACATTCAACCTTGTCAACATCATAAGCTAAAGAAGAAAAAAAAAACACTACCCTGATTCCAGAGAGTTCAGAAAACAGAGAAAAAATGAACTGAAACTCTTAATCATTAACAGCCTCAAATACAACAATGAAAGAAAAGCATTTTAAAGGCAATAGATTATCATAGCAAGAACGAATCAGCTGAATATATGCACGTGAAAATAAATATAAACTTAATGCACACATGAATATATGTGTGCATCAGAAGTTAAAAATAAAAGAACAGAATAGGAAAAACTTTTAATTTCCCAACCAACTATAATGATTGATGGCCAAAAAGTTGTCAAAACGTCAATATATATAATTTCAATCATTACAACGTGTACTCATACTCGACAAGTCCTATCGACTAAAGCTCCAAATTCGCAGGCAAAGGCATGCTGAAAAAAGAAGAAAATCTATTCATCACGTACTCAAACATTGTTAAAGAAAAGGAGATACTCACTGTATTCCACTGCAAGTCATACAAACAAAAGTCCAAAAGTTTGTACAAACATACTGAGGGCCCTGTAAATCAAAATGGCCGAAAAAGATCAGAAACAAGATATAATATAACGAAACTAAGAAGAAACGAATCCCTGAAATGATAAAATGCAACTCTAAAGAACATCCAGCTTTAGAACACTAGAACAGTATGATGAATAAACGTAAATAGGTACACTCAAAGCATCCAATACATTTTCAAATTCAAAATTAACAAGTTCGCTCATATAATCATTGTCACTTTCCGCGCAAACAAGCCACCACCAGAAGAATTTCCAGCTGAAACGTACTCAAGAAAGCGAAAGATAAACTGGGGTTGACAGAAATGAACAAAAATTGGATGAAAAATCATTTTCAACAACATCAAGAAAGAGAAAAGAGACGAAAATTTCAATTTACCAGGCCATTACAGTTAATACATCTCCTATTTGGTGGAAGCTTCATAAGGCCTCTAATAATCTTCTCGTTCCGCTCCTCTTCCTTCCTACTCCCCATTGCGACAAAGACGATGAAAGATCTAGGGTTTTTTCAAACAAACAGTAGAAGAAAAAAAGAAAATCGAACAAATTCTCAACAGGAAACAGTTGCGCAGAAGAAGAATTCAAGAAAAAAAAAAAAAAAAAAAACTTCGGAAGTTCTTCAAATCAACACAAGAACGAAGAAGAATCAACTTCAGTTAGCTGGAAGTCGATTGATGATTGCATCATTGATTGATTATCAAAATGAACAGTGGAATTCGAATTTTAAAATTGATTTTCTTCAAAAGTTGTGAGAAAAATAATTGAAAGTAATTAGACGTTTGAAGTTTACGATTGGGTATATGTGTCCGCCGAATCACACGCTCACAATTACAGTTATCAATCAAATTTTCGAATGTTACATTTTTAATATTTTATCGTTGAAATAACTATTTATTTATTTTATTTTCTTGTTATGTTTACTTGAGAAAAAAAAAAGTATTGAGTCAATGGATAATGAAATTGACAAAATTAAAAAAAAATTGAGATAATGTGTCAATTTCAAAGTTTAAAAATAATTTATTAAATCTTAAAATAATTAATTTTTTAATAAAACTTCAAACTACAAACATAGCGTTAATTATTTGATTTTTTTATTTTTAAAAATTAAGCTTATAAATCCTACTTTCACCTACAATTTTTTTAAAAAATGGATTTATCCATTTTTTAATGGATCTTTTCAAAAAAAGAAAAAAGAAAAAAACCATAATTTGAAGGATAAATTATTTTAAAAAATAAGATTTTATGAAAATATTTATAAATATAACAAAATTTCATAATAAACCACGATAGACAAAAATATATTATTATCGTAAATAGACCGTGATATTTTGCTATTGTAAATATTTTTTTATTATTTAAAAATAGTTCAATTTAAAAAAATAAAGTTTCAATTACCTCATTTTATTTTTAAAAATGACTCAAGAAATGTGTTTCTTTAAAAATAAAAATATATCATAGAATTTAAGAGAAAGCATACATGAATCTGAAAACATAAAACTAAAAACAAAATTATTATAGTGTACTTTTTGAGGTTTTAAATTTTTAATAAAGTGAAAAAAAAAACATAAAAACCACAGTAGAATTAGTGTTTTAATTATTAAAAAATAGAAAAAAATTGTTTTCCAATAGGATTAAACAAATTTAAATGTGAACATTTTCAATTGCAAGAACATAGAGCATACAATTTTATTTGTTATCTAAAATACTTTGGATGAGATGATGACCTAACAATAATATTCTTTTCCTAGGTTGGAGATGAAATTTCAATTCTTGATTAAGACGTCTCATATTTATGATATAATATTTTAAAAATAATTTTTTTTACAAACTTATGGATCGAGTTTGTTACTGTTACAACTTCCATGAACTTTTTATTTGACCGATCACTTCTCTAAATTTTAAAAATATTTTCTTTTTTAAAAACTAAACTTCGAAATTAGGTACATCAACCCTTCTCGTCAAGGACAAAAGAGACCACCTAGGGGCAGTTACAATTTCGTAAAACACAACTTTTCATTCTCTAAAAATAAAAGATTCGACAAAAGGATAATTTATTGTTGCTCGAACAAGGACATGCACCAATTTATTGTCATTCTACGACATTTAGATAATATGAAAAAAAATTCACCTCGATCGACTCAACCACCTAGAAAATTGCCTCCAGATTGTTTTCTGTTTCAAAAAGATCATTATTTTTGTGAACACGTTTATAATGGCTAAAGATGAGTCAGATTCAACTTAAAGGAGAGGATGGGGGACTCCATAGATACTTTGAAATTTTTTGCTCTACGATTTTTATTAATTTGATCGACTCAATCTTTATAGTTTGCTAGGTATTGTGTTACATTTGTACAAATACAACCGAAATTGTTATAAAAGTGCAAAGATTATAGTGAAGTTAATTCAAAATTAACAATTAAAACATAATTTAAAGTTTGTTTTTTTAAAGTAAACTTTTTTCAAAAGTATAATCACTGTGAATTTGAATATGTAATAAAAAAAAAAAAAGGAGAATGTTCATAGTTTGAATGAGCTAGGTTAAAACTTTCCACTCACTCTTTATCATCTTTTATCTCAAGAGGTTGTCAATCATACTCCACAAATTTAAAAGTGGGTGTTTGGTTTTTCAATCTCCAATGAAAACTTAATTGTTTTCAATTTATGATTCAAATCCTATGTCCTTTGATTTTGAGATCAAGGATGAAACATAATTCGTCGAAAACTAATTTGTATGGTGGGTCGATCTCAATTAATTATATTTGTTGTTTATCTATATTTTATAGTCGGAGTAAACTGTAGAATCTGTTTCTAAATCTATAATCAAAACGCACAATCTGATTGAAGAACAGAGGATGCTCAATCAATCTGATTGTGTTTACCTATTATAGATATTGATATTGTTATCTTTAGGGTTAAACGATAATGGTAAAGACAACGGTGCAAGTTTGACAGTTTTATAATTTAAAGTAAATGCGATAAAATCCAATCCAATTACGTTTGTAATTTTCAGACTCATTAAGACGATGATCAATGAAAATTAAGAAAAAGATGATAGATGAAAATTTAAAAGCATTTAAACAAGCCCTTAAAATTTAATATTATAAAAAAAATATACCCCTCAGTTAATAGAAACATAAATATTGTCAAATAACTATCAATGCTAATGGTTTCATCATGCCCATTTTTGTTGATTGATTTTTTTTTTTTTTTGGAATTTATTGTTTAGTTATCTATATATTTTTTATGTTTTCTTTTTAAAATTTTATGATTTAATTTAGTTAAAATATATAATTAAGTTCGTCAGTTTTTTCATATATATGTATGAAAAATTATTGTAAATAGTAAAACTGCTGAAATTTTTTAAAGTATAACAAAATTTTAGATTCTATCAATGACATGCACTGATAAACTTCTATCAATTTCTATCAATGTCACCATTGATAGAAGTATATCAGTATCTATCACTATTTATCATTGATTGAATATAAATTTTTGCTATATTTTGATTCATTTTATTATATTTGAAATTGTCTTATATGGTACTGTTATACTAGTTTTTTATTTTCGACTATTGTTGTATACCTCTTATGTTCAATCGCATATACCTAAAACACGATAATTCGTATAACATTCTCTCTAAGGGTATACTATAACAACAAAATAAAACGTGCAAATTGTTAATAAAAACCAAACAAAACACAAAACACTCCCAAGATCAAAATTCAAACACACTAAAAAAGTCCATCATTTCCCACCATGACAATTCGTTTTTACACACTTGAAAATGGAACTCCATCAATACATCAACTCACATTTCAATCTAATGCTCTTTCCATATTAAGCACACCAGAGGACCAACTATATAAATCGCTTTATATATCATCAGACAAGACGGAGCTAGTTAAAAGCAAGCAAAATAAGCGATAAAAGCGAAATGGGACGGCATTCCAACCTGTCGATGGTGGTTTCCATTGTCGCCATAGCCTTCTCTATCGTGCTCGGTCTGAAGTCGTCGTTAGTTATAGCTAATCAATTGGGGGATCACGATCGAATCACATCCTTGCCGAACCAACCCAAGACGACGACGACTTTCGAGCAATTCAGCGGCTATGTTACTGTGAGTGAGGAGGAGGGAAGAGCTCTTTTTTATTACTTTGTTGAAGCTGAGTCTAAGGCTTCTTCTAAGCCTCTTGTTCTTTGGTTCAATGGAGGTATTTTAAAGAACTAAGTTTTGATTGTGCATGCAGATTTGCATGGCGATTATGGGATTTCAATTTTTTTAAAAAAAAGTATATATTTTTTAGTCTTAGATTTTAAGTTACCACTTTGAATTTAATTTTAATTTAATTCTTTTAAATTAATCACAAATTATTGAAAATTTGAAGGTAGATGTTATTAAAGAAGAATTAAGGGTGAACGTGAATCTTGAAATCTAACAAAATGGAAATAAAACTCGAAATTTAAGAATAAAGTTGTAATATTTTGAAACTTAAAAAATAAATAAAAATAAAACTCAAAATTCAATAATAATAATGTAACCTTTTGAAATTTTGAGACAAAATAAAAACTTGATTCAAAATTTAGGTATTGTTTCATTTTTAAAGAAAATTACCATAATTTAGTGCCAAATGATAATCTAGATCGTTGCCCTTTTATATATATATATATGATTGTACATTTTTCTAATATATACTTTCAAAATATGATGGTCGTTGCAATAATGATTTAGAAAAATATGGTACCTATTGTTTATTATTCAAAAGACATAATAAGAAAAAGTTAACACTCAGAAAACAAAATCAAGGAACTTGGCACTGTGGGTCAAATACGTGTAAACCTAGAAAATTTAAAACTAAACTTGTAATTTAATCCGATGGCAAATAAAAATGATAATAATTATCCTTCTAAAAACTATTTTTTTTTTTTAAAATTTTGACTTGTAAGGTAAACTTAAGAAAACAAAATTATTAATATACCATAAAAAATTGTACTAAAATAAATCAAAATATAGCAAAATATCACAGTTTAGACCATAATAAATAAACATAGATAGAGATTATTTGTCTATCTGTATCATGTTAGACACAGATCCTAGTATATTGTAATTTTATAAATATAAAATAATTTTCTAATAAAATTTGTCTTATTCCTTCTTTGAAGATGCAACTTATTTGTAGGTTTTGTATATTGAAAATAGATACATTGGCTGGCTGTTCATCACTTGGAGGTGGAGCTTTCCTAGAGCATGGGCCATTTAAGATTAATGGTGAAATTTTAATTAAAAATCATTATAGTTGGAATACAGGTCACTTCCCACTTCTTCCTTTGTTCTTACTAATTAATTAGAACTTTAATTTTTAAATATTATGTTTTAATTCTTAGATTTTAGTATAAAAATCATTTTAGTCATATTCAATTACCTCATCCATCAATGATTATCTATATAAATAATTAAAGTGTCTGTACTAAGTGATGTACTTAGGTTTTTTAATCTATTTAAATAAGTTAAGATACTAAAAATATAATAAATAAAATTGGAAGGATTAAAATGAAATAATTATCAAATTTTAGACGCGGCCAAATAATATTAAATCATAAAACTTTGTGTTTTATTTGTTTACATAACTTATTTTATAATGTTACCTCAACTGTTCATTAATTTAGATATATATCTTCCATCGAATGATTTACGATTCAAATTTTCATATTTAAATTTAAAAAATAAACAAATATTATTAATAATTGTTTATTATTATTATTATTAACAACTGTCATTTTTCCTATTTTTTTAGTGTAACCATAGTAAAGTGAGAACCCAAAACATTGACATTTTTCCCAACCCCTCAGATGTGTGATATTGACGACGCTTTGGCGTCCCCCGTCCAGCTCGCTTTCCTTCGGAGTAAAATTGGTGTTTTGTTAAAAGAGTTATGAAAATGTCTTTTTTTAAAATAAATAAATAAATATATATATATATATATATATATAATATTTTAGCTAATCTAAACGTGTAGGGAGAAAAAAAGAGATGAAAAATAGGAAAGAATTTGAAGAATTGAGAGAAATATTTAATATAATTAGTATGTTCTTAATTTAAAATGAGGTTATATGAATTATGAAAATAATTATAATAAAAAAATGTAGAAGCATATTTTTAAAATCAAAAGTAAAAAATACACGAACACATATCATTATTTACAAGGTTACTTGCAAATATAGAAAAATAAATCAAAATATTTATAAAATATCATCGTTGATTTCCTATGGAGCGTGATATTTTGTTATGTTTATAAATATTTTTAGAAATTTTTATTATTTAAAATAATCTGTGTACAGAAGCAAATATGTTGTACGTGGAGTCGCCGGCTGGAGTTGGGTTTTCATATTCTGAGAATAAATCGTTTTATTCAAACATAACAGATGCTATTTCAGGTTTGTGATATGCAATTTGTTGAACAAAGTTTATTTTTTAATTCAATGATTTTATTTTATTTTATTAAAAAAAAATATATTTTATTTGGAAAGCTGAGGATAATTTCATCTTCCTACAACGATGGTTCGAGAAGTTTCCTCAATATAAGAAAAGACATTTATATATTGCAGGAGAAGCTTATGCAGGTAAATTTGAATTTACTTTGGGCTAATTATTAAATACAGATTTGTAATTATTAATTCCTTCTTATTATTAATTCCTTATTATTATTATTATTATTTTATTTGTCACAGGAGGACACTTTGTGCCATTACTTGCACAACTAATTGTTAATTCAAATTTGAAGCTCAAACTCAAGGGGATAGCTGTAAGTATTTTTTTTTATAAATAATTTAGGGTTTGAAATAAATGTCCAAGTGTTTAAATTAAAAGTTAATATTAAGACATAGAGAAAATGTTACAAATGAAGAACTATAAATAGAGAAAATAGAAGACCAACTTAAAATAAACCATACGTATTTGACAATACATTTAACAACTTAATATAATATATATTATAATCCGTCTTGGATGATAAAGGAAGAAACATCCTAATTAGAGAATGCAATAACAATAAGAAATAGGAAATAACGTCGATTTCAATGAATGACACCATAAACAGGGAATGAACATCTTGAACATGGAATAAACGTTATGAATGTAGAAGAAGACACATCTATAACAGGAAAAAGAAAAAAGACTTTGGACAAGGAATGGACATCCAAAGAAAGAATGAAAAGAAACTTTTCATTTAGAAACTATTTAAAATTTTCAGTTGAGTTAAAGTTGTTGTTGGCAAACTTTTGTTGTCAAGAGTATAAAGTTTAGGTTAGTGTATATATATATATATCAAATAGATATTATGGAAACATTTTTAAATATAACAAAATAAATTAAGATATTTATAAAATATAACAAAATTTCAGATTTTATTATAGGACTAATAGAAGTCATATAATTTGTAAATATTTTGGACAGTTGTCATTTATAGTAACCTTCCTTTAATATCAATGTCCAATCTTATTTTAAAGTTAAAATTATAGATTATAGAAATATCGAAAATCTCCATCCATTTTGTTAACATAGCATCAAATACATACTATCGAAAATATCAATAACATAGCATCTCATCACTCATTTGGTTATATTTAATTTGTGTGATCACTGAAGAACTAAAATTAGGTGAAATGAAAGATTTGAGTTATTTGGATTGCAGATCGGAAATCCTCTTCTTGACATCCAAGTAGACGCCAATGCCCTAGGCGAATACTGGTGGTCGCACGGCCTCATCTCCGACGCCGCCTTCAACCTTCTCACTTCCGTCTGCAACGCCTCTCGTCTCGTCACCGAAGGAATCACCAATTCCCTCTCTCGCAACTGCATCTCCGTCGCCACTAACGTCTCCAAAGAACTCTCTCCCGCCATCGATTACTTCGATGTTGCTGCCGGCGACGCCTGTCCCTCTGCCAACGCCTCGCTGTTCGGCGATCTCAATCGCACCGATCCTCTCCCCTTCACTTTGATCCAGACCTTCATCCATGGCCAGGTGATTCATTTTTGTATTTCGATGCGATTTTTAGGGCTTTTTGTTTGGTTCTTTTTGCTCTGGCGGTGTGATTTTGAAATTGTTGTTGGATTTTCAATGCTTCGTGTAGTCTGGACAGGAAGATCGAGATCCTTGTGCGGGAGATACTGTAGCGAAGTACTTGAATCGACATGATGTTCAGAAAGCTCTCCATGCGAAGCTAATTGGATTTTCAACATGGAGGATCTGCAGATTTAGGAAGTAATTTTTGTGATTAACGTTTTCCATTTTGAAATTTGTTTGTGAGATGTTGTTGTTGATTGTTGATTTTTTGTTTGGTTAGAGAATGGAAATATAATTTGAGGAACAGATTGGTGCCGACGATTGGTGTTATTGGCGCGCTCGTGAAGTCTAAAATTCGAGTATTGGTCTACAGGTAATGCTAAGTTCTAACTCTCTGTGGTTTAAACTTCAAACTTTAAATAAAGTAGGAAAAAAATATTTAAATAAAGTGTAAATAATTTGTATTTTTTATTATTCTCGAAAAAAATCCCTATTTAAAAACTATTTTTTAAAAAAAATTATTACTTAACCACTTGGATATTTGAGTAGGTTAAAAAAGTGCATCGACTAAAATTTTAGGCTATTTTAAAATATATTCCAATGAAATGAAATATTTATAAAATATAACAAAATATTGTTGTGTCCATATGTATCATGTGGTCTAACGTAAATAGTTTGTGATATTTTGCTACATGTGTTATGATTTTCAGAAGTTTTATGATTTAAAATAATTTACCTAAAATTTTCATATAGATACTACTTTGATTTATGAAAAAATGGATGTTTTCAAATATAGTTTAATGAACCAAAATATTTACTAAATAGCAAAATTTCAGATTCTATTGCTTACAGAAATATATGTTTTTAGTTTTATTTTCTACGAACGGATGCACTCAAGTATTATTTACGATTCTGTATTTTTCAAATGTTGTTTTTATTTATTTATTTATTATTATTATTATTTTGTTTAGTTGATTTTAGGATCCATGTACTTTAAGAAGAAAATACAAAGTTCATTTTTCATTGTGTATAGAATAATACATTTTTAAGGATGGTACAAATTTAAAAAGGCATTTCATAATAATACCAACTAGACATCAATTTAAAAGTTTCAATGTTGTCTATATATA
>JBBPDJ010000017.1:14487466-14559069 GCA_037974625.1 Cucumis cinereus
TATATAATTAATTAATTAAATCAAAATTATTTAGAATTAATTATTTGATTTGTTATTATTGAAATGTGGCAGTGGAGATCAAGATTCGGCTTTACCATTTAGTGGGACTCGGACATTGGTGAATTCACTCGCTAACTCATTGAATCTTTTCCCAACTGTGCCGTACAGACCTTGGTTTTCTGATAAAAAGGTCACTTCCTTTTCCCTTTTACCCCAACAAATGTTCATCCAAAATTCTAAACTTTCTCTCTTTTTTTCTTTTTTTTTTTTCTGGAGAAATTACTTTTGGTTTTTCATAATCTATTCTATTTTATTTTCAACTTGTTTTAATTAAAAAAATCCATACTGAGTTATTTGTTTTTTAAAATAAAAATATTTTTTTAAAAATAAAAGTGTCTGATAACTGTTTATATGTATACAGACTTAAGGGAGTGTGAGTAATTATTTATCTATTATCTATGTTATTATCCATAGATTTTTGTTCTAGTTTTATGTGAATCTTAGGTTTTAAAATCTTAAATTTTGGTTTTGAGTTTGATTTTCACTTAGTCCCCATATTTCAGAAAGTTATAATTTTATTTTTGAATATTGAATATTGTTTTTATTTGGTGCTTAACTTTCAATATTTAGTCTTACTCTTGAGCTTTTGCTAATATTCATTTTGGCATTAATTTTCATTTAGTTAATTTAAAATACTCATTAGGTGAAATTTTAAAGTTAACAGTGAGAAAAAAAAAATAGTGATAACTAATTAATTCTTATTCTTTAATCTTTTTAAAATTAATTAATAGAAGTTAAAGTGTGTACTTAATGAAAAATCAATGTTAAAAGTGTAAATATTTTAAAGCTTAGAGGGCAACAAAACTAAATTCTTTAAGGTAAAAGTTAATAATTTGAAATGTGATGAACACATGCAAATTAAAATCCATTTAGGGCTAAAATTATAATATTTTGAAACTTAAAAACTAAATGAAAACTATAATTAAAATTTAGAGACCGAAAGAGTATTTTATTTTATTATTTTCTTTTGAAACAAATTTGTTAACATTTTGGTAAAATAATTAAAATCACTCTTAAACATTTTTTAATGATGAAAAACTACTTTAGATGAGATAGAGAATTACATTATGTAAACTAAAACTTAAAATTAATTTTGAGTGATTTAAACATATCGTGGTTTTGGATTAAAATTGAATGTGATCTAAAAAACAGAACCTAAATTATATTTTAAAGCTACAAAATTTAGTAGTGAGTATAAGAAGTTTTTGTTAGTCAAAATAGAAATTTATGAAGAATATTGCCATTTTGTTGGTTGAATTAGGTTGGGGGTTGGACTGAAGAATATGGTAAATTTTTATCATATGCAATAGTGAGAGGTGCATCTCAAAAAACAGCACAAACACAGCCCAAGAGATCTCTACTACTTTTCAAGTCATTTTTGGCTGCAAAACCACTTCCAGAAGCCTGATTAGAAAGAGAAACAAAAACAAAGATTTTATGAAATAAAATGGATTTTTTTTTTTCTTTTTTATGAGTTTGGACATTTGAAGCTAATAAATGAAACATGGTTTAATGGAAATCTATCCAATCCAATCACCTATGCTCTGTTTGAACCTCAAATTTTTTGAAGAATCTCAATTCATATCAGACTTCAAATTACTTTAGTTGTTTGCTATTGCAGAAAAAAGTAATTTTAAATTCTAAAATGATTCAAATCTTGTTTTTACTTAAAACATTCCTAGCCAAGATGATCGAATTTCAGAGGATTTCATAGAATTTTAAAGTAAATTATACAATTGATGTCATCATTTTCTTATTTTCAATTAAGATAAAAGTCTATATTACTAAATTATTAACTCTCTTTTTCTTTTCAATTGTCTTCTAAACATGAAAATTTTAAATCTTTCTCGTTCCAAACAAAATAAATAATTTAAAATCATTTCTCAAATTTCAAATCATAAGATTTAAAATCAATGAATGGTTATTGTTTGTATTAATTGTGGTTTCAAGATATTGTTTGTTTGACAAGATTTTGGACACAACTGTAAATGCAACGGTCGATACTCAAAAGTATTAACAAGTATAACAAATTCTCTTAGAGATGTTTGTTGATAGATTTTATTATATTTACAATTATTTAAGAAAGTTGTTACAAACTTAATTATTTCCGTATAAGTGATATCCAGTGCAATAACATAATTTTTTTTTATCCATACCACATCAATAACATGACTGTCCAATAGGGTCAGGCTACGATTATCTCGTTTAGATCCAAAAGACTTTGATTTCTCAATAAGATCAACATTTTTCTTCAAAAAAAAACATTAGCTCGCATGTAAACAACCTAACTTTTTTTTTCATATACAAAATTATTACAAAATACTTTATACCAATCAACACAATTTTCACACCACGGTGACTAAGAAAAAGTACATTTTAAAATAAATTGAATTGTGCTAATGGTTATTTCAACATTTTTAATTACATTCAAACATTCCTAAAATTAAACATATTAGACTATGGATGTGAATTTTGTGGAGAATCATTGGCCTTTAGAGGTGCCATAATTAGAGATGATCAAACTCCCCATAGTAAATAAATAAAAAAAAAAAAGAGGTATGAACCAACTTGAGTACTCAGAAAAAATATATATGAACCAACTTAAAATATATGAAAAAATGTTATTAACAAAATCTCTCAAAACCAGTTAAAAGTGCTCTTGAAGGGTCAAAATTTATATAATATGTGGATAAAAGATTAAAGTCATTTCTAAAATATGTATTAGAATAACTAAGAACTTTTTCAAAAAGCATCACTTTATTAAACAAAATTGAAAATTTTCAAATTAATCAACATACAACATTTTTGGCAACTGTAAAATTTACTTAATCAACATTAATATTTTATTGGATACAAATAAAATAGGGAAAAAGATAAAGCATCAGATGAGCCAAGAAGATTGAGGAACAATTTATTGTAAAATAAAAGTGGTGTACTGAATAAGAAAACAGGGGCAACAGATTACAAAACAGTGGCACTGATGTATTTTAACTTATAATTTTCATGGCCTCTGCTAAATTTATATTACAGAACAGTATCATCCTGTTATTGCTATCCAAAATAAGTGTGTTTGGGCACTCTATTCATGCAGATTTTAAAGGGCAACAAGGTCTTCAAAGCTGAATCTAACATGTCAACTAAAAAACTTTCTAGGCAGTATGCTAACCAGCTTCCGAACATATGGGAGAAAAGCTTACCTGGCCACAGTAAAATTTTGAGGTAGTCGAGAATTCGTCGAGCTTCCAAATTTTTATAGCATAACACATTGGAAAAGCCTAAATGTAACCATCTAATTTTGCCATCAGCACGGACGAACCTCAGCTGCAACATGCTCTTTAAAATTGTTGGCAGGAGAAGATGTACTAAACCTTCTACAAATTAACATTAGAAAAAAAACAAAAAAAAACTACTAATTTACATGATAATACAAATTCTGGAATGAACTCTCTGTTGGCAGGTAGAAATGTGTATGGCTAATGTAAACCATTGAAGCTATTTAACCCTTTTAAGTGAAGGTTTGACCCAAAGTAAATTCTACCTGGGATATTACTGCCTAGGGACGGGGGGTGGCGTCGACTGCTGGCCTTGCCCATAAAAACCTATACCTGGTGGCCGATAAAATCCTGATGAAGTTGGCTGTGACTGCTGTGGCTGCTGCAGCTGTTGCGGAGGTGGCTGAGATGTTGGCCTACTCAAACCCATCGCAATATGTGGAGGCAAAGGAGGTGGAGGTGGTAGAGAATATGCTCCAAAATTATACGGCAATACCCCCATTAATCCACCAGACTGCGCATATTGATTCACTGGTGGAGTTGAGGATAGAGATGGTGGCACTGGCGGAGGTGGTGGTGCAAATGAGGCTTGACTCGGGTTTGCCTGAGATACAGGTTGCCCGTTTGCTGATTGTGCAAGTGGCATACTCGTCATTTGTTGTTGCATAGGTGTAACAAATGATGCAACACCATCTGAACTGCTGACATCAGAAATAGGCATTGGCTTCTCAAGTTTCTGTCGTTTTTCAGGAGAGAATATGGACAATGAAGAGAACCCAGATGATTTTAGGCCACCATTCATGGAAGCAGCTTCTTCTGCAACGAGTGATGAAAGAACAGAGGTAAGCATCTGTGCTGATGATGTAGAAGCAGCCAACTTTGCAGCAACGGCAGCGGCGGCAGCTCTCTTGTTTTCCTCTTCACTGGTTTTAGGACCAGAAAACGAACCCATAGCCTGGACAAGAGGAGATTGGGAAGAGATTATGTTTTGTTGAACAGAATTTAACTTAGTATCCGTCACATGGGTCATCTCTGTCAGTAGATCGATGGTAGTAGCTGAAGGACCAGGAGCAGTTGTTGAAGTAAATCTTTTCCGAACATTACTTGCTAGCTCAATTTGAGATCGAGCAACCTGAAGGTTCATAAACAATAATTTCCAATCTACATAAGCAAACTAAAGTTAGAAAATATCAAACTCTATAACTAATCGTTTTGCATTCCCAGTATATAAGATAACCCAATTTCTTGATCTGTTCACATAAGAAAGAAAATTACAGTACAACTTAATTTCTACAGCCTAAAATAGGCAAGCAATGACTGAGCAAATTGACATAAAACGTTTCCATGGTTGCTGAGAGAAAAGAAACTGAAAGTGGATTTCCCAAATGTTGATATTGAAACTCATTCATACCACATGAACGAGTAGATAAGTTGTGATGTTAGTGGATACGGAGGCAAACAATAGTTTCGTCTCTTTCTTCATCTAGATGCAGACTAAAGCATTGAAATTTAGCATACAGCCAATCAAGCATTAATTTCCATACATGAATTTACATTAATGAAAAATATGAATGATTTCCACCACCATCTTTCCCCTTACTAACTATATCGATCAACCATTAATGTCTAAATGACGATACAAAGAAAATTGAAGGCTAAAAACTACGAGGGCCTTCATCCAAAGATTGGTAACTAGTTATCATGTCTTGAAGTGGATTCCAAAGACCAATGGGTTTAAGTTTTCACTATTATTTGTAAATTTTCTAGAGTAACCAAATATCTTATATCAAACTTATAAAGATCGTCAAAATCAAATGTGCTCAAATAGTTATGCACATCAAACAAGTTCATTCAGTCTGATTTTTCTCCCATTTCTTGTTTACAGTACATATATTATATATATATTTTATATCCCTGAGTATTCAGACCAGATTACACGCACCTCGACTAATCTCACGAGCCAACCCGTCTAACCCTAGAACATTTGGGTGTCAAGAAAACTTGAAGAAAATTAACTCTTAGGTAGGTGGCCACCATGGATTGTATCCATGACCTGTTAGTTAGTACAGTATATTATTGTGTTAACTTGCTCAAGAGTCAAAGGTGTCTGTGTCCACCTCCACCATGTGTCTACAATGAAAGAAGGTTATAACTCTGATTTAAATGCTTCTAGGTGTACCAAAGTTCAATGTTTTGAATATACCATATTCCAACGTTACTAGGTATAAAGCCCATGTCAACCCATTCAAAACTAATTTAAGCCAACAGGTGATCCCAAACCTAAACTCTTGTTAGGTACTTCAAAGAAAAGAAAATATACAAAGTGGTTAATCTTACCTGCAAATGATTGCGAACTTGTTCCAGCTTCGATTCCTGTGATTTCCAAAGAGTAGTCAACTTTATAGTGAAAGTATCTCAACAATATAGAGGAGGCCTGCAATGGGTTTAAATTATTGGAGGAAATAAAAAAGATGAAGGAAAGTTACTTGGTCCTGAAGCGCTTCTAAAAGCAAGGAAACTAAAGAAGCCCTAGTTGCCTCAACACCTTCAAGTTGCCTAATACATTCTTGAATTACAGTTTCCTGATCTTGAAGGTCGTCCAGCAATGCAGATCTTGGTTGAGTTCCTAGATTGGAAAGGAAGTACAAAGAGAATTGCTCTTATAGTACGTTTCAAGGAATAAGGTCCCACGATACATACATAAAATTATAGCACAGGATATTCTATATACCAAAACAAAATATGCCAGGGAATAGAACGAGTGAAAATTTATCGAGAGAAGAAATTAGGCATTTACAAATAAGATGTGTGAAATAAAATTTGGGTTTCAATGCAATAAAAAATAGGAAGATGTCCCATTGACTTGACCAATGCTCCAGCTCCAACAGTCAAGTTGGATTAAAGATCTTTATCCTTCATTCTTAGCTTGCTCACTAAGGCTACAAAAGTAGAATCTTCGCAATCCTTCCATGAAAATTCAGCCACCGGTTTATTTGATAGAATAGCTGGTAATGACTCCAATACAAAGCACTTCCTCCATAAGGTGCCTATCGATTTCTATTTTTATAGTCATGTCATAATGGATGGGGGAACATCACATTAACGTGATTAAGTATGACAACTAACCCTTTATACTTTACTACCCTCGAATATTATTTTGGCTATAGAGATATCACATCCAACCACCCAAACTTCAAGTTCAGATACAAGTTCATTAAGATACTTATAAGAAAATTTGCAACTTGCCAATTAAGATACAAGTTCATGCCAACACAATGAAAAAAGAAACAAAACTAGCCCACTCTTCTACAAAACCCTCAGTCAACACTTTAATTGATTTTTTTACAGAAAAGTACACAGTTTATGTGAAGCTATTATTATGAAACAAAAATAAAAAATAATAATAAATGCTTATGGAGTACTTGCGCACAGTTTTTTCAATTAATTTTTCAAACATAAGAATACCATTTAGAACTCAAGGTCACAGTTGTACAACCTATAAAACAGATCCTGTTCAAGTACGGCCGTAGAAGAAAACCACTTTGGTGGCTTGGTTTCAAAATGGTACATTACCCAAGTTTTGCATTTAGTAATCAATAAATCCTTATACCTTTGTATCCTTAAATTTTGAGTTTAGTTCCTATTTGGTATTAGATTTCTAGATTTTTTTGGAAGACCAAATCCATGACCTTAACCATGAAGAAGGCACTTGAATGTATTACCTCATGATTTGGCATCCTCATGCATTCTACTATTATTTTTATTTTTATTTTTTTTTTATTTTTTGAAAGGGATGCGAGTCTCTTTATTCATATAATGAAATAAAAGAGACTAATGCTCTAAATACAAGAGGGATAAACAAAGAGCGTAAATCATAGATCATACAAAAAAAGCTAATTAGAATCAGTAGGCGCACCCATAATGCATTCTACTATTTTATAAAATGAGATGCCTATATTTCATAGTTTCTGAATAAATAATCATTCTTTTAATAATAGTATCTTTGTATAATAGTGTATTTTAAATTGCAAGATGCACTGAAGATGCAATAGACGTCTAGAAGTTAAACGCAAAGCAAAAATACAAGCAATGTTTTTCAAGAACAAAACAGAAAAATATAAAGAAAGACATGTATGCATAAAATAGTCTTATAAATAATGAGATAATGAAAACTTAAAAGAAATGAGAGTTTTCAAAGACATTGTTAAAATATAAAGTTTTTCGAGAAACATAAAAATTAAAAATTGTATAATAAAGATTGTTTAAATTATAAACTTATAGGCACACCTTAGTGAGAATACCAACCTAGGCCTAGCTCTTAACTCAAGTTACCTAGTGCGCCTAGGATGTATCTTAAAACACTGATATTTAAACCCCAAACCTGATATCCTATACAGAAAAGCCCAACATTACTGATCGCATTGCAGGGAAAATAATACAAATTAATTAAGAAAGAACATCACAAAAAATTTCTCAGAGCCAACGAACTAGGTTAAGTCCCATGGATAAGATTTCTTTTAAGGAAAAAATGTAAATAAATAAATTGACTTATCATAAATATTTTTTTAATAACACATCGTTTACAAAAATAATACTTGATTATCTAAAGTATATGAGGTCCGTTTCATAATAAATACTCGAATGGATATTGAAAGTTGAGTTCTATCAGAAGTCTGCATTGCATGACTAACACTTCATACACAAGACCACCCTTATAATGCAGAGCTTGGCTTATTTGACAACATCTTAAACTAAAATAGCACGAGATGACTATAGTAAATGAGGCTATACCTTGAGCTAAGGAGGCATTTAAGTCGTCCTCAATTTGATTCAGATGATGAGTAGCAGAGTTACAGTTGTTCAGAGCAGCATCTTCATTCAGATGCTCATCAAGTACAGATTGAAATGCAGTAAGAATCTTCTCTGGAACACCTCCAACAGCCAGTTTCTAGAGTTAAGCAATAAAGATTTAGGAGTCATAACACAAGAAAAAAAAAAAATAGGAAACTGCAATAGTCCACTGCTACCACAGCTAAGCTCTTACAATTCTCACAGAGTGGGCATCTCTCTTCACTATTTTTATAGGATTTGAACTCTTTCCATTGCTGCTGGGTAACGGAGTTGGAGGTGGATTTTTACCAAGCATTTCATCCTTAAGACTCTGACCCCGAGAACCAAAAACCTTCCTTTCTTCCCAAATATTGACCTTAACAAACCAATTCCCATGAAGGGAAACAAAATTGAGTGAGCCAAATGAAATCCCAACTTAAAAAATAACACTCGGGATACATTCATAAGAAGAAAGGGAAAGAGAGGAACTGGTCAATCTTACTATTACAATTTAAAATCAACATTACAGGGCTTGTGGATTTCAACAACAACAACAACAACAACAACAAAAGAAAAAGAAGAAAAAAACACAGGAGAAGGATAATTCAAAAGAAACTGTCAATGGATTGATCTGTAACCAAAAAAAAAAATGTATAAAATTTCATTAGATCGATCAAAGTATAACACGTTTTTTTTATGAAAAAGAAATTGAAGTTTATACGTCAAAGTCACAATAATGTGCAACCAGTATTTAACAAACCAAATTGAAATAATGCATGTGTACTAAGCAACAAACACATTGCATCTGTAGGATAAATTGTGTTTCTGGAACAACTACGTTTCATCAAAAGATGAAAAAAAACATAAAAGTTCAATGATACAAACTCCTATAGGGTTATAAAAGACTTAAAAAAAGAAATACAAGTTATACAACCAACCAAACAGGGAAAGAAAAGCTCTCTATACCTAAGGCACGAACCATGGATTCATGAAAAATAACAGCCTGAAAAGTCACAAAAGTCAGCCTAAAACAAGATCCAAATGAAAAGGTCTACCTCAAAACACCACCAACGCGAAAGAAGAGCAACACGAGAATCCATGAAGAAAGTTTCTTAATAACTAACACAACCTCTTGGGCTTTATTTTTGGATAAGAGACAATTTCATTGATGTATGAAATTACGAAAGAAGGGGAGAGAAAGACCCCGAGCCAAAGGAGTTACAAAAGATAGCTATAAAAATGACATGTTCTATGAAAGGATCTATTTGTTGATATTGTTGTTGAAAATAACTCTTAGGCTTTATTTCAGAGAGTGATGCTGAATTCTTCAAAATAATGGAAAATATCTTCTTAATCCGTCTTTTTTATTATATATTTGTGAGTGTCCGAGCCAGCTTACACACACCTCGACTAATCTCAAGGGACAACCCACCTGACCCTACAATATTTGGGTGTCAAGAAAACTTGTAGAAAATTATTTCCTAGGTAGGTGGCCACCATGGATTGAACTCATCACCTCTTAGTTAGTTATTGAGGCTATGTCTCCCTTTCTAACACTAGGCCAACTCATGATGGTTCATATCTTCTTAATCCGTTGAAACTGAGAGAGCACAAAGAATTTTGCTAAACGGATGGCCCTTAGATAACCTGCTCTATCTTCCCAATCAAATTGCCCATTATTGAAAGAAGGCATAACCATCATCAAAAGACTCTTCATCAACTTACCAAAAAGAAACTTGCTTTGGATATCCTCAACAACAAGCCAAGATAGAAAAATGGAAGATGCTCAACCTTATAGCCCATATTAAAAGCAGTAGAACTCACCTTTGAATCGTCTATATTAACACCACACAACGTTGATTTTTCCCAGTTTACCTTCTGTTTCGAGCACCATCCAAAAAGTTCAATGGTCTGTTTCAAAGAGGAAAGCATGTTGCTGTCATGTTTGCTAAATGATAGGGTAGCATATGCGAACTGGAGGATGGAGATATGAACTTTCTCTTTAACAATTATGAAGCCTTCAAAAAGACCATTGCAATGCAGATTTTGCGCTAGTGCACTCAAGACTTCGCTGATTAATAAGAATAAGAAAGGGGATAGGGGGTTACCTTGATGAATACCCCAAGATGCATGAATTCTTCCCCGTGGCCTTCTGTTTATGAATATTGAAAATCTAAGGTTTTTAACACAACCCATTATCCATTCTATCCACTTTTTATCAATGCTTTTATGCCGAAGAACTTTTTCTAGGAAATCCCAATCAACACGGTCAAAGGTCGTTTCTAATTCAAGCTTAAGAATCCAACCTTTCCTTGATACTCCTACACTACTTTGTTTGCTTTAAGAATGGGATCCATTATTTCTCTACTTTCAATAAAGGCACATTGAGTCTGAACAATTATGGAAGGCATTACTTTCTTTAGTCTTTCAGCCAGAACTTTGGCAATTACCTAATAGGTCAAAGTTGTTAGGCTAATTGGCCTAAAATCTTTAACTTCTATGGCATTATCCTTTTTCCGTATGAGACAAATGAAATTTTCCAGCACACATGAGTTCAACTTACCAGAGACACAAAACTCATCAAACAGTGAGTAAAATTCTGCCTTTAATACCTCCCAGAATTTTAACAAAAATTCAGCTGTGAAACCGTCTGGTCCTGGAGCTTTGCCTTTTCCAAGATTTTTAGCTGCTGATTCAATTTCTAGTTTAGATAATTTAGCGATAAGTGTTGAATTTTGATTCATGGAGACTCGTGGTCAATCAAAATTGAGGGGTATATGCCTCTACCTGGACTTTTGGTACATAAAGTGCTGAAAATTTTCAGAATCAACCCTTCAATCTCTCTAATGGATATGGTTGGTAGCCCTTAATCATTGATCAATTCGGTAATTAAATTTTGCCTTTTCTTTGCCGCCAAGAAAAGGTGAAAAAAGCTAGTAGTTTCATCTACCAATGGGATCCAATTAAGTTTGCTTTTCTGTATGAACCTTATTTCCTCTAGCCTGTAAAGTGACAATAGATCAGCCTTTAGTGAGAATCTCAGATCTTCTTCAGCTTCCAAGAGATGGCCTGATTCTGCCAAAGCATCCCATCTTTCTATTTCTCTTAAGAAATCTGCCTGTCTTTTTTTGCTGCTTCTGGAAATCAGCAAGCCACAACTTTATTGTATCCTTCACCTTTCTCAGTTTGGAGTAAAGTACAAAACCAGCCGATCGTTTTTAGAAGACTTCTTAAAGATAATGAGATCCTTGAGTTCCAAAGCTTACTGAACCTTCTGTCATCCCAAAGAATTTCTAATAGATTTGATAGAAGCCAATGAACCCTTCTCAGTCAAATCCCTAACAAGACAGCTCTCAATGTCATCCCCTCTGGAAAATGAATTATACAAAGCTCTATGGAAATCCAAGGTCCAAGAAGAATTAACATCCTTTTATGGATTATGATCTCTGGCTCCCTAAACTGTGCAAATGTCTTGCAAAAGAAAATGTCGAACTGCTCCCTATCTCTTTCAATATGCCCACTGTGTAAGAAGGTGAGTGAAGACTTACAGCATCTGCTCTTCACCTGTTCTTACTCAGCACAACGCTGGAAAAAGCTCTTTGGAATCTTTGATACGGCATGGGTCTTCAGAAACTCTTTCAACATAAATGCTCATCAAATACTGTTGGGCCCTCTCCTAAAAAAGAAATTGAGACTGATTTGGGTTGACCTATCAAAAGCTATCCTTGCTAAAATTTGGTTTGAACGAAATCAAAGAACCTTCCACAACAAAGAAATGAGTTGGTTAGATCGATTTGACATTGCTGACAAAAACGCGGCAGCATGGTGTTCTCTACACAAGTTCTTTGAAGCTTATTCCATTCGGGACATTTGTCTAAATTGACATGCTATCATCTCCCCTGCACGATAGAAGCATTCAACATCAAGCTCCAAGTTCCACTGAGCCTTCGTAGAGAATAGTAGCACCTCTCCTCAGCTATTTTCTAGCATTTTCCTCCAGACTATTGTGTGGGATCTTCTTCTACTATTTATCTATATCTCTTTGTACGGATATGATGAGGGCACTAAGGGGGTGTCAACCTAGTTGAGATGTCCGGGTGCGCCTGCTGATCTCCTAGGCCTCTTTATGCATTTTTTGCTCTTTGTATAAATCTTTTGTACTTTGAGCAATTATTAATAAAGAGGTCGTGTTTCCTTTTCAAAAAAAAAATACAAAACCAGTCCATCCAACAGAATGGGCATTCTGCCATGCTTTTTCAATGGCCAACTTGCAATCAGAATTGAGCATCCAGCTATTACAAAAACGAAAAGGGGAAGGTCCCCTTGGAAAGAACCAACTTCAAGAAGGGGAAAGTGATCAGAAAAAAGTCTTGCTTGTCTGTTGACTCTCGAGCTTTTGAATTCTTCATCTCAACTCATATTGATAAAGAAGCAGTCTATTAGAGATCTCACTGGGGAAGAACCTTCTCTTGACCATGTGAAGTTTCCATTGCTAAGGGGAACCTCTAAAAGTTTAGTTTGGTCAAGAGCTTTGTTAAACTTTCTCATACATCTAGTGGATCTTCCACAAGGAAAGCGTTCATGCGCCCATCTTGTAATATTGAAATCACCTCCAGCACACCATGATCCATTGCAATGAAGTGACAAGAAATAATCTCAGACCAAACAAACTTCCTTTCCTTGTAATTATTTGGCCCATATATATTTGTGATCCAACAATTCTTTTTGCAAACAGTGACACATTTTATAGATAAAGAATAATTCCCTTTCACTGATTCAACGACCGAAAGTTTGCTCAGGTCCCATAGGACTAAAATTCCCCCTGATGTGCCCTGAGAAGCCACAAAGTCCCATCCTACATCCTTGGAGCTCCATAAGGATTTAATAAAAGAAATGTCAAAATCATCTTTCTGACTCCTGGATAAGTACCATGTCAGGGTTATGCTTTTTCAGAAATCTTTTTAAAATCATTCTTTTGTTGACGTCCTTTGGCCTCTTGTGTTCCATGAGATGATTTTCATTAGAATCAAACAAAACAAAAGGGTCCCTGTCGAATAAGAGCGCGGCTTAGTCCAAAATTAAATTACTTGTTGTTACAATTGATATCAAGTGCGGCGGAATTTCACTAGGCTGCACAAATGAAGAACCGACCAAATTATGCTCAACGATCAATTCTCCAACCATCTCTTCAAACTCTTCACTACACACATTGAATGAAGAATCAACATTGTGTTGTCTTGTTCTTTCATTTGAGTTGACAGACGTTTGACAAGGAGTGCCTCTCAAAAATTTCACCATGGAATTGGGCAAAGAAAAAACAGAATGATCAAACAATTGGTGAGAGTTAGGGGAAGGATCTAACCTGTTATCTTGGGACAGAGCTTGAATAATTGAACAATAAACTTCCAATATTGGTCTTGAATGTCTTTTTGTTGATATTCTCCTAATTGACGACTTATCTGAAGAAGGTGATGAAAGGAAGGTGGTCCCTTTTCCTTTTTGCAAAACCTGACTCCGCTTTGAGATGAGGATGGCTTTTAATGAATTTTTCTTTGAATTCTCCTTTGGTCGCTTCCTTCTCACAAAGTGTTTTGGGATAGACGGCTTAAAAAGGTGTGGGAATTTTCTGGATTTGGATTTAATATTATTATTATTTTCTTTTAGAATAGACTTCAGTCTTGATGAGGTTGAGTGGGTTTCAGATGAATGGGAAGTAGAAGAGGATGAGGCTGAAAGGAATTTACCTGGTTGTTGGCTGGATGAGACTTGTGCTTTGGACGAGGAAGGCGCTTGCTTTTTTGGGTGAGAATTGGGCAACGTCTGAATTTTTTGGGGTAAATCATTATGCTGGCAGCTATCTGACACTTGTCCTTCATTCGGGTGTGCTATACCCAAAGAAGATTTATTAATGCTCAGGATGGAGTTATTTGAAATTTCATTGGAGGCAAAATGAGGCTTAGTCAGCGCTTTCTCTCTCCTATTTAATGAAGACGATTCAGCTTCAGTAGAAGGGTTCCCGCCAGATTAGAAATGATCGGAGGAAAAGACTGCGGCGGATTGAGGAGGCTGCTGGGGAGGAGAAAGATCACCGGCCGGACAAACAATTACAAACTTGAGAGTCTTGCAATTTTTAGAAGGATTCCTAGCAAAATCTGGTCGGTACTGATCTGGATGTAGGAATGCCCATTCTAGATCTAAGGGTTGAATGTCAAACCCTTCATCATTTAAAGCTTGTTCAATCCAGACTAAATCAACCGGTTTAGAAAAATCCTTAAGGAACAGATTATTATTAATGGCGAGAGGCTCATCTGAACACTCAATGTCACCAAAATGTAAGAAAAAATTGTCGTGAAAGTCATCTTTTAATTCTTAAGTGGCCAGTAACAATCCACTTAAGTTCTTTCTCACTTTGATGATGGCTTCCGACACGTTTATCATGTTCAAGGTATCAAGTGATATACTTTCAAAACCTCCAAGGTACTTGCCAATTACGGTGAAAACGCCCTTTTTCCAAAATTCTAACAAGAGGTTCTTGATAGAGATCCACCCATCGAACCCTCGAATGAAAGATGGCCTTCCATGTTTGAACAGATTCCATTTTTCAAAAAGTAGATGAAATGGATTGAACCTTCTCCACTTTCCCAGCGATTCCAAAAACTCATTTAAGTTTTTTGTCAGAACACCGGATTAAAGCTTTATCATCGAACAGAGGGTTGAGGCTAACAATGGTTAAAAAAATTTCCTCAAGAATTTTGATGTCTTTCCATTCGCTGTGGATATGCTGAAATCTTCTTCGGAAACTTGCTCATTTTTTCTAATCCAGAAATAGGAGGAACCTTTTTGCCCAAAATTTTTTCTTATTTTATTGGTTGATAATAGAGGTTGCAAGCGGAGGCACCATACATGAACTTGTCTTCTTCACCATATCAGCGAAACTTGATTTTTGACTGGCAGGGGAGCTTTGAACCGGTTGGAGTGGATGATTTGTAAATGCAAAAGCTTTTCCCAGCATTTGATGGAAATCCTCCCATCCTCATTTAGCATTACCAGCAGGCACACGAATAGAAAAGCAACCTCCTAAATATGGCCAAAGGTCACAACAGCAAGTCCAACCCTCTATTTTTTCTCAACTTGGAGAGCTTTACCTTCCCACATTCTAATTATTCTAAATTGTTGAAAAAATCTGTTTACTGAAGCGTTGAGGAGTTCCGAGATGGCATCATAGAACCATTTTAATTGGAGAATTGATACAATCAAAATACTATTAGCTTTGACATCTTCAACGAAGAATTTGTTTTTGTCCATCCATACACAGAAGTGTGATTGAAAAATCTTGCAGCTAACAATTTCCATCTGATAAACAATCGTTGTCGGAGAAGTCGTTAAAAACTACCAGAAAGGGCGGGGAGGAGTAAACGAACAGGAGAAGGCGAAAAAGGCCAATAACAATGCAGGGATCACGGAATACGTCAAAGAAAGGTTCGAGTGAGGCGCAGAGGTCGCCGGAGCAAGTTCGGGTGAGGCATAGATGTCGCCGGAGCAAGTGGTATAAGTAAAGAAAAGTAGAACGACAAGGGAGGGAGGGGGGGGGAGGGGGTTCATGCCCTTTCCCGTCTTCAATCTCTTAAAGATATCTTTTGTCCTTGACCTATCATTCTTCCTAAAATATATATTATATATAAATATATATATGTATATGTGTGTGTATGAATTTGTGCCTTCTTCCTTTCTTTCTTCTCTTCCCTTCGAGACAACAAAAAAAAAACCACTCTTCATCAACTCTCAAGCTTGAATCAAATGTCAAAAGTAAAACTACAAACACTAACATCATCCATTCATCCATCCTCTTTTGAAAAAACTAGTCCATTCATTTGTCCATCCATTATCCTAGTCAATAAAAGAAACTAATCCTAATCCTAATTAACCAAAGAAACATCCTAACCCTAATTAATAAAAGAAACTAATCCTAATCCTAATAGATTAAGGATTGGACCATAATACCCTATTTAGGGTTTAGGGTTTAGGGCATCTCTATCCCTTGGAAAAAAAAAAACTCATCCTCGAGTTTTATAACAAAAATGAAGATAAAAATAAAAAGTAAGTCGCTAAAAAACTCATCGACGAGCTAAGATCAACAATGTGCAATCACCTATATCTGAACTAAAATTACCTTGTGAATTTAA
This sequence comes from Cucumis cinereus, assembly GCA_037974625.1. Classification (NCBI taxonomy): domain Eukaryota; kingdom Viridiplantae; phylum Streptophyta; class Magnoliopsida; order Cucurbitales; family Cucurbitaceae; genus Cucumis; species Cucumis cinereus. Next base: position 14,503,812 of record JBBPDJ010000017.1, read on the forward strand.
ACACGTTCACGGGGTCGTAAACTAAAATTACCTTATGAATTCAAAATAAAGCTATCTTAAGAATCTTGTAAATATAAACTTTTCCCAAGACTTAGTAAGACAGCACAGACGATATAGCTACTAAAATTTCCAGCAAGTGATAGATCCACCCTAAGGTTTATTAGGATAATCCAGACCGACAAAACTTTAAAATATCAATACATGTCACAAGCTCAACAACTTACTTAAAACATCCACTAGTATAAGAAAGAATGGGAAATCAAATTTTGTGTCAATCAACATCAAACAAGTTTATCTTTGGTCTTACATTAACAAGAATATTTTGCACGTCTTATTTTTTTAGGTTTATTGCGTTCTAATTCAAGAATGAATCGCATGATTCTTTTTTTAGAAATAGAACGAATCGCATGATTCAGTATCCAGAATTGTATGATACATATAATTTCCAATTCAAAATGCTTAACTTTTGGGCAAAATGTTCACAGAGTTAACTGACATGCTTCCAGGGGGAAAAAACATAAGAAGATTTTTGCCATAATTTTTTTTTCTGCAAAAGTATATAGAAGACATACAAGTCTGGCAACTGCTTTCTTCCCACTTTCGTCACCATGATCATATACATACTTGAGAGCACCAGGAAGAACTTTCCAGAATTCATTCACAAATTCACTTCCCTTGCGCCTGCTGTTTTGCAAAATGTCATTTGCCAAATACAGAAATGAAACACGCTGCTCTTTCTGTGATGAGTTGAATAATTTATCCCATGTTTCAACAATCTGCTTGGCCTTTTTCCGGTGGGAAATGCACCACTTTGATAAAGCTAATTTGATGTCAAAGATAAACAGATTCATAACAATTGCACCCACCAACAGAAATTACTTAAGAAAGAGTATAGATTTGAGTACAAAACATTATCCAAAAAGCATAGAGTATAAGAACAGCTCCTCCTCATTCTGTAAGTACCCAACAAAAAAAAAACTCACAGAAAGAATACAAAAAAGGGCTCCATCTAAACACAAGAACATCTTTCAAACTGGTAAATTTATTGACAAAAAAAGAAAAATAATACAAGGCAACAACTACTCTCAATCCAGAGTTCTCAAACAAAAGCAATGAAAATGTTCAACCATAAGAAGCATCAGACATCAAGCTTAATGCCAACATAAAAAAAAAAAAAAAGCAAACCACGAATTCATCAGCCTTTTCCATGCTTAATAATGAAGTCCCCCTCGCTACTCCTCTTCCAATCATGAACAACTCTATCTGCAATGAGAATAAATACTATAATGTGTCTTTCTTCATGAGCACTTTGATAACGTGAGACTATTTTATAAAAACCTCCCTTGATATTGTAGCTCAAACCTTTGTAATGATATTAAGCATAGCCTAAAAAATAAAAGGAGAAAATTTCTCCTGGAATCCAACTATCTTTACTATGATCAAGTTGAAGAATACACGAGAGGGAGATTCTCTATTTATAGAGAATTTACAAAAGAAGATAGTAAAAAAGGATTAACCAAAAAAAATAGTTATAATCCTACTACATCAGGTTTTATGTATTATGATTTATATATTTTCTTTTAATTTAAAATGAGGCTTACGCTTCATTTTCTCTCAAGGCTTACACCTCACCTCTTCATGAGAAAACACCTTGAGACCACTTAAGGCTATTACAACATTGGACCAAACAAAAACAAAAGGAGAAAGGTAAAGTGAAGTAAGGAAAAGGAATAAAACTCATGTTGTCAGGGTCAAATGCCATCAAAGCTATTTTATCTGAAATTTGGTTAGAAAAGAATCAACGTACATTTCAAGATAAATCACTTTCTTGGATGGGTCGATTGAGTTTTGCTCGTCTTACAATGTCATCTAGATGCTCTCTTTCCAAGCACTTCGCAGAATATTCTATCCAAGGTATTTCTTCAAATTGAAATGCTTTTATTGTTCCTACTTTTTTATAATAGAAACAACTTCATTGGGGGAAAATACGAAAGAATACATGGACACACAAAAAAGTCCCCACCAAAAACATCTTCTGCTATAGGAAGAGACTCCAACTATGCAAAATAACACATATAGAATAATTATAAATGGTCTATGAAACCGAAGCCCACAAAGAAACGTAGAAGCAAACAAGGGGTCACACCTCATTAGGATCCTTGTTCACCCCCAAAAAAATCCTACTATTCCACTCACCTCGCAAAAGCCACATAATAATCCTTACCCTCGCATTCCAAAGAGAGACATCCTTCCCCATACAAGGTGGATTGAGGAGGAACTCCTCGAACATGGCACTAACACCCCTTTGATGAGCAAATGAGAAGCCAAATGTCTGGTAAAAGCACTCCCAAACTAATATTATTGTATCTTGTTGGTTTTTCTTTATTTTAGTTTTTTGTACTTTGGACGCTCGAATGAAGAGAATTGTTTCCTTTTCAAAAAAGATAAGGAATAAAGCTCACATGGTTGTGTTGCTATAGTAGAGTTAGCCACCTAGCAATTTTTTCTAAAGCCAAATGCAGCCACTCACACTTAAGACCTATTTAAAATAATCAACCCTTGATTATTTTTTTTTCATTTTAGTAAATTGATTGAACTTCTTACGCATGGGAGATCCTACATTAGAAAAATGAGGAAACCTAACAATCTCCACTGCCATTTCGTTTTGAGATAGAAACTTGTTTTTGTCTAAAATGATATCATAGCCCATGAGCAGGAACTATTTTTTTTTTTTTATATCCGTGAGTGTCTGGGCCAGCTTACGCGCACCTCGACTAATCTCACGGGACACCCGCCTGACCCTACAGAGGGTGTCAAGGAAACTCGTAGGAAATTAATTCCTAGGTAGGTGGCCACCATGGATTGAACCCATGACCTCTTAGTTAGTTATTAACCTTTATACCACTAGGCCAACCCATGATGGTTAAGCAGGAACTATTCAATCCAAAAAAAATTATTCAACCTAAGAATGGCTCAAGGAGGCACCATCTTGAGTAAGCATGTGTTTTTTAATAGAAACGAACCTCTTCATTAATACATTGAAATGACAGAGTTAGAAAAATGATGGCATGAGCCACTTCTTGAGACTCTTCCTTTACAAGACATTTAAGATGAGTTATTAAGATTACCATTCAACATAATCCAAATCAAAACATCAATCCTTTTGGGACTTCAGCATCCAAAAAGCCAAGGATTGCACATTATTCGTTGGTAACAAAGACAACAAATGCTCGGATAAAGATGAAAGTTTCCTGAAGGTTGAAGGCTACAAACACAATTAAAATCATTGGGACCAAGAGAGGTTGTGGAAACGGTGGATAATAAAGACCGAGAGTCAAAAACTTCTACTTTCTTCAAAGATCTTCGAAAAGAAATTTGCCAAGCACTTATATGGTTGTCCCAATGATCAAAAACAGTCCCCAAGGAAAATTTAAAAAGAGTTGCCCATCCAACTATCAATCCAAAATAGAATTCTTCCGCCATTTAAAATGAGCAAGTGAATCAAAATTCGTCCAAAGCTTCTAAAATATTCAACCAAGGGCTCCTAAGACTGATCATTCATTGAACCAAAAATCCAGCAAAAATTTGATAACCATGAATTGATGATGGGAATGAAACTAGTGCCGGAGAAGGGCCGGAATCGAGCTAGCCTAGATATAGTCTTTCAGCTCCTTTCTGAAAACAATACTACTCGGCCGCCTTCCTGCAGATCATTCCACCAATATAAAGAGAACAAAAGGAGATCAAATCCTTTATTGATGATCGAAAGAAGACAAGAAGCATCTCTTTAGGTTCATTGAATTTTATTTTGCCATTAGAAGGAGCTCGTACATGTTCACCGGTTCCCCTGTGAATACTCCACAGGGAGCAAACAGTGGCATCCTACGAACTTCAAGTGATCAATCGGTTTCTACTTTGCTACACGAAGACTCACTTCTCTAGCTAGATGGAAAAAAAAACTCTTTCTTTTTTTTTTTTTTTGGAAACATAAACGCAGTCTCTCTAAAAGCTCAAAGTACAAAAGATTTATACAAGGAGCTAAAGATACATAAAGAGACCTATGGGATCAGCAAGCCAACCCAGACATCTCAACTAGGTTGACACCCCTTAGTGCCCTCATCATATCCGTACAAAATAAAGTAATAAAGTAAAATAAAGTAATGTAAGAACCAACTCAGTAGTTAAATACAAGAAATGGGGCTAAAAAACCTTAATGCAAAAATCTAAAAATACAATAAAACGCCAGAAGGAAGAGACTGAATGCTTCTATTGAGCAGGGGAAATTAAAGCATGCCAATTAAGGCAAATATCCTAGATGGAGTAATCTTCAAAGATCTTGTGGAGTGCACCATGTTGCATCATTTCTATTCGCAATCTCGAAACGATCTAACCAACACATTTCTTTGTCATGAAAAGTCTTTTGGTATTGCTCAAACCAAATTTCAGCAAGGATAGCTTCTGATAGATTAACCCAAATCAATCTCAGATTCTTCTTTAAAAGGGGGCCCAACAAGACTTGAAGAACATTTAAGTTGAAGGAGTTTCCAAAGACCTATGCTACATCAAAGATTGAGAAGAACTTCCTCCAGCATTGTACAGAGTAAAAGCAAGTAAAAAACAGGTGTCGTAGATCTTCACCTTCTTTCTTGCACAGAGGACATATTGAGGGAGATAGAGAGTTGTTCAGCATTTTCCTTTGCACAGAGGGCATATTGAAGGGAGATAGAGAGCTGTTTGGCAAAAACTTTTAATTGAATATATTCTTTCAATTGGTATTTTTACTTAATCATCCACGAATCTTTAAGAAATAGAAACTTAGGCGCTCTATATACCAATACAGGATGCCCCCTGCATAACTTCCTTATGTATTTCCCATACAATGGGTTCTTTTTCCACCTTCGACCCTTCTTTCTAAATGGGGGTGCCCGAAGTACCTCATTTTGGAATCAAGTCCTTGCTCATTCCCTTTAGGCCTATTGACTACACGCAGGTCCCAGCACGTCCAGTTTGACAGACCCCTATGAAATCTATAGTTGGGGGATATTCAAAAGTTTTTGGAATGACTATAAGGGTTTTTTCTTCTTTCTTCTTTCTTATTTAAAGGTTGGATTGCACTTTCATTTTTTAGATGGTTCAATCCAGGTTGGTCGACAAATCTATCTGGTGCCTATTTAGTTGGATGGGAGAGTTGACTTTTATGCCAACTGATGGGGAGGCTAGACGCTTCGGCAAAGTCTAAGAGTCGTTATGAAACTCCAAGGGCTGAATCTAGACTAGCTTCAATCCAGTACCATTTGGAGAGTGCCTAGTTTACAGGGAGCCTATCGCCACCTTGCTTGACCCTTCCCCTAAATGGTCAAGTGCATAATGTCCATTGGAACGTTCGTGTATTTTATCATCAACTTGATAAATTAATTTCAAAATATAACGTTTCGTCTGGGCTTCATTCATATATTTCCATCTCCATTTTGCTAACAAGAACATATTTCTAAGATTTAAATCTTTGAACCCAAGTCCACCATCCAGCTGTGACTTTGACACAAATACTTCAATGGACCAAGTAATTTAGTTGAATACACTTAGTTCCATCCCAAAAGAAAGAATGCAACAAACGATCCATGTGAAGGCTAACCAATGGAGTCATCAAAAGTAGACAAATAGCACAACAAAATGCTTAATAATACCGAGGGAACTGAGAGTTAGAAGACCACAATGAGACAAAGAAAAGTGCTTCCTTCTATCAAGTAATTTCTGAATTTTGTCTATGATCGGTTGCTAAAACGTCTCTAATTCGGGATGACCACCAAAAGAAAGAACAAGATAAATGATTGGCGAGGCTCTAACTTTACAAAGGTGACATGATGCAAATACACTAACTTTTGAAGCATCCCTGTTAATACCAGCACAACTGACTTTTGCCAACTGATTTTCAACCCCAAACGCCACTCAAATAGCACCACTGATTGGACTAGTGTATCGAACATGTCATCATCATCTTTGCAACATAATAATGTATCATCTGCTAATTGAAGGAGAGAAACATAAATTTTGTCTTTGCCAAATCTAAATTATTTATCGGCCCCTTTAAAATAAAGGATATCGAGTAAACAACCAAAAACCTCACTTACAAACAGAAAAAGAAATGAATGAAGTGGATCACCTTGCCTTAACCCCCCATGTAGCCAAGATTCCTCCACAAGGATGCCCATCGATAAAGACTAAATGTTTAACACTTCAAATCCAACCCATGACCCATAGCATCCATTGGCAATGAAAGCCTTTAAGCCAAAGCACTTCTTCAAGGAAGTCGAGCTTCAACAACCAACCACTCTTTTTATTATGAAAAGGCTATAATTACAAAAGAATTTCTTTGGATTTGAACCTCACTAAGGAGGTGTGTGTGTGTGTGCATATGTTGATATTAAAAAAATAATAATAATAATTAAAATAAATAAATAAATAAACTCACACTCTCATTGACAGAAAAACGAAAGAATACACGAGATTACAAAAAGGAACCCATAAAAGGGCTTCAAATTTCAATCATGTAAAAGAAGACTAGGAGTATAGTTACAAATATGATCGGTCACAAAAGCCTAAAGAGAAACGTTGAATCTAACAAAGGACCAAACATCACTTGAAAACTTCACTTGACACCTACGGATTCTATCGTTTCTCATGCCAAAAGGCGTGTATTGTACACTAACCAAAGAAAAATCCACATTAAGGGGCGTGTAGAACGCTGAGTTGGTTGTTATAGTTAGTGATTATTATAGTTTGTGGTTAATAATAGACTACAGGTTTTTTGTTTTTTTTGAAACAGAGACAAGCTTCTTTATTAATTAAAACTCGAAGTCCAAAATATACAATGAGAAGAGCAAAGAAGCCAAAAAAGAGAGAGACTACAAGTTATAAAAGTGGGAGTTTGGGGTGCAAATTGTTTCAGTAGGGAAAGTAAATAGAAAACACTATAACAAAGATGGAGAGAGGACGAATAGAAAATAATAAACACCATAACAAAGAAGAATTTGAAATACTAATATGGTAGCTAATTGTAGGTTATAATAGTTGAAAACACCAACCAATATAAATGGAGCCCAAAACATGGAGTAGGGCCAATTGGCTATAATAGCCCACAAAAGAGCAATGGAGAAAAGGTGGTTAAGGGACTCTTTGGTCCTTAAACTAAGATGCACACCTAGGTGGAGAGCCCAATTTTGGGAAAATGTCCATAGCAAATGGTCCCTTGGGAGCTTTAAATTTCCAAATAAAATTGGTCAAGGGGCTGTTATTTATAATTTGTTTTCAAAGTGTGGAGGAAAATAAATTTGCTAAGGCAAACAAGTTTAGGTTACATTTGATTTCATTTGCTCTATCTCTCGTTCTAAAGAAACCAATCCTTTTAATAAGCTCACTCGATGCTAAAGTTCCCAATCAAATATCCCTCTTACAAGGCCTAAATTTCATGTCTGATTAACATTATCCCAACAATCTACAACAGTTGATTTTTTCTTTAAGGAGACTACAGATAATTCAGATTGTCTCCTACCCAATTATCTTCCCAAAAGCAGACAACACCATGTAAAGGCTTTGAGGATCACAACGATTTTCTAAAAAGATCTCAATGCTTAAGGATAAACTTCCATGGACTTTTGGGGGATACCCTAAAAAGGTTTCCCAATTTAAAATTGAAAGAGGTGACGCTAAATTTAGCAATGGACACTTTTCTCCATGAGAAGCTCCAAATCCATTTGGTTAAGAGAGCTTTATTCTAAATGCTTTTTTTAAAACAGAAACAAGACTATTTATCTATTCATTGAGATAATGAAAGAGTCTAAAGCTCAAATTACATGAAAGGAAACAAAATAAAAATATAACTTGCCAATACAAGGCTAGAATCAAATTACATCAGAAAGACTAAATTCTGAAGAAGAATTAAAGACGTTACAATTGAACACATATCTCAAGTGGAACACATATTCCAGATGACAGCTTTGTTCTGAAGCTTCAAATTAATAATCTCAAGTCCCCCCTTCCAATTTCCTTTTAAAACTTGTTCCACTTCAGAAGATATGAGAGCTCCACGCTCCTATTCCCACACTATAGGAAATTGTAAGAGTTGAATGAACAGGAAGTTTGGTTAGGGTGGCATTTGTCAAAGGTAAGCCTACCTCCCTTGGATAGAAGTTGCTTTGCCATGATTGAAGTCTTTTGTCTGTCTTTTCCATAATAGGTTGCCAAAAAGATAAGAAGGAGGGGTTATTGTATATAAGAAAACCCAAGTAGATTGCAACCCTTGAGCTCACCTTGCATCCAAAGCGATTTGCTAAGTGAGATACCCAGTTGTTGTCACAATCAATACCCAAAATTTCAGACTTGTGTCAGTCAATATTTAATCTAGATGCTTCCTCCATAAGTTGAATATACTTAAATAGAATCTCGACATCATTTTTCTCATGGGAAGAAATCAGAATACGGTCATCAATCCCATACGAGGATCTTCATTCCCCCACATAGAAACCTTTAATTTGCCTCTGAAAGAATTCAATAGATTGTGATCAAAGAGCTTGTCACCTTTCCCCCTATACGCTCAATCCAAAGGCATTGCAAAAGACTTCTCCATTTTTGCTCTGAACATGCCATTGGATAGATTTGAATTCTTATTTGAATCTCGTAGTGTACCTAATATTTTTCACATTGAAACTCTTCCACATAGTTAGTTTGATTTGCATGATCACAATCGGCCGAAGAAACAAATATTTAGATTGCATGGCTTTGATGGGCCTTTTCTCGTGGTTCTAGATGGTGGGTTATAACGTTACAAGCATATTTATTTTAAAAAATTATTAAGGGATATTTAATTATAATTAGGCACACGCCTTGGCCAAGGCAATCAAAGGCACAACAGGGCAAGCGCCTAATTGAAATCGCTCGACCTAGCTGCATACAAGGCGCAAAGGCCTCTGAGCACCTCACCCCTTGCATTCGGTGCGTGCCCGAGATCACACCAACAACATTGTTCCCCCTCTTATGTAAAGGAAAAACTATCTTCATACGTTCAATCAAGCCTCTTGCAATAATATTACAAAGCAGTGGTAGATCCAGAAACTTTGATGACGAGGGGCTTTATAGTTTAGTAAAAATAATCTAGAAAAAAATGTATGGAGTGGGGCTTGAACCTAAGTTTACCACTAGGCTACCTTCGGATATTGGTATTATTTCAATTTTTCATATATATATTACAAAGAGCATAAAGTTGAGGGGGCCCTAGCCCCCCTAGGCCTACACTAAATCCGCCAGTGCTACAAAGACAATGCGTAAGGCTTCATGACCTAGAGCCACCCTTCAAGCATCAACTCTTTTTTTTAACAATAAATGGAACTTTTCGTGGATGTATTGAAAAAAGACTAAAGCTCAAAAGATGCAAACTTCACAAGGAAGTAAAAACAAAGACAAAACAATAAAAAAAAAATGCAAAAACATAAATTAAAATTACAAAAGGTAAATTAATGCATTTCAATTAGACATGTATCTTGTTATGAGAAATCAACAAAAGGCTTAGGAAAAGAACAGGAAGCCTTGAGGCAAGCTTATTTGAATCGATCAACTCACTTCGGAATAAAACAGTGTATGAAAGTTATTGATGTTTCGTGAGTGGACATATAGGATTGAGCCTTAATTAATCTCTACGCCTGTTTTTGGATTGAAACAACTTTCATCGAGAAAAAATGAAGAAAGAAAAAATAAGGGCATACTTGTCCACTATTTGAATTGATGCAATTATCTAAAGTATGAATTATGCTTACTATAGTCCTTATTGTTAGTATCAATTAGTGTGCAAAAGCGACACCTACCAAAATTTGGATGTATGTAATTTGCTCTTGCAAGTTGCAAGTAGTTGAATGAATCTAGGAGATTGACTGATTTGGGTAAATAGGATACCTACCAAAATGATAATAGTCGAGAAGAGTTTGAACAAAACAAATTGTGAAAGGTAAATTGGACTTGGGCGTTTGTGTAATCACCAGCTTTCTTGAGGTTTGTAGGCTTGTACCCATGGTAAACCCTAATCCATAGGTGTTCAAGGCAATAAAGAATCCTAAAACGTAAGCTGTGACCAACTCTGAGCATCAATGCTAACTTGTCAGGGCTCTACTAAGCCACCTCCCAAGGTCACCCCTTGCCTCTTGAAGCTAACATTGAGGTGGGCAAGCCTCCCAAGGATCAGTGGGGATAAGCCATGAGCAAGGAGTAAGACCCCAATACCTCAATTGATATAAATTGAAGTAGATTAATGTTTAGAAAGAAAAATAACTTGAGTATTGATAGATAATCACCACCCTCATATGATGTCCAGTTACTTGGAAGATAATAAGTGACAACAAGAGAATTCGTACATACATAATTAGTAAATGAGAAAGCCATTAGATTGCTTTTTCTTTTCTTTTCTTTTTTTTTCCTTTTTGACATCCATGATTATAAACACAATAACATAGGGGAAAAAATATATTCAAGGGGGAAAAAGTATCGAAACAAAAACTGTAAATGGCAGGCGTGTTATAGAACGTGCAATGCAATATTTTCAAAAAAAAAAAAAAAAGGGAAAAATGTAAAAGATAATGATTAGAGAAAGGATACACTCGATGCTCTGCTGAGAATTGTTGAGCTTGGATAACTTCTCAGCCAATACCTGTGCTTCAAAAACCTCGTTGTTCATCCCGTAGCGAGAATTTTGTTACATTACCCTGCAAGAAAGTTCATGAGAAAATTACGGTTCATTGTAGTTACGTAAGCTCTGAAAATACTAATAAATTAAATTATAAACAAAAACGAATTTTGATTGAAGCTGCCTTCCCAGTATTAGCAGTCATAACTATCATTGTCAACAAGAAAAACAATTTCACCCGATACCCAGTTCAAGAATTTACGATATAACAACATTAGGGTTCCACATCCCATTCAGTTATTCCTCGCCGCTATGTAGAGGGTGGATCTAGATTTCGAGAAAAAGAAGAAACCCCATTTGAAATTTCGAATACCTGGCATATATTAATTAAGGAACTCCACACTTAACGATTGTCTTTCCCGAATAAAAACTCGGGGAGGACAAATTTGAACAATGGAGAAGAAGATTGCTGATTTGTCGCAGATTCTTTCTGGCTCTTCGTGTTACTTCGCAACAAGGGGAGGATGAAACAGAGAAGAATAAGATTGAAGAAAGAGATAAGGAAATTGAAAGCAAGAAGGAGTGGGAAAGTTGGAGGCTTTTCAAAGTGGACAGGAGATTCCCTAATTTACCAGCAAAAAAAGATGGTTTAGAAGAAGGGTGATAAGTGGAGGAAGCTCAAAAGCTGGTTTGTAGAGTTCGTCAAAATATCGAGAGAAAATGTTGACCAAAAATGGAAAATCAAAATCTTGAATTAAAAATAATAATAAAATAAATAAATAAACAAAAAACACCCTCTAGCTCCTAGGGTTTTGGCTTATTTAACCTTCCTTTAAAAGATTGATTTTTTATTATAAATTGTAGAAAACAATATTAGGGTTTGGGATATGTTTTCTTTTGTTTAATTACGAACTCAGTACTCGTCATTTACATGTTTGTTTAGATAACTTATATATAATCAATATTATTAGAAATCATAAGCGTAAGTAATTAAATACGAAACGAAATGAAAATAGGGTTGAATTAAAAACCATCAAAATGGAATAAATTTTATATAACGAATCATACTCAAAACACTCAATCCAGTACATAATTTTTTTATTATGTCATATTACAAACTTATCAAGCCACTAGACAACGTTAGATGTTGTAAGTATATGAACTTTTCAAACAAGTTTAAAAACCGCCTTTACCAATATGGTACTATGGACAAAAACTACTTGCACGTTGCCACATCTCTCTTCCACCTCCTCTTTCTACCATGCTTAATATATACCCTAGTATTTTCCAGTGGTCACTCTTCTTTCTTCTCTTCTTCGATATTCTTTTAATTTGACCTATTTTTCCACTATCTAACCTTCAAACTACCAAATAAATTACAAACATGAGGAGTTCTTTCATTTGTAACATGTCCAAACATGTATATATATACACATATATAGTAAATTTCATTTGTAACATGTCCAAACATGTATATATATACACATATATAGTAAAATTCAAAACATCGAATGCAGTAAATCCTTTTGAAGCTATATATAGTTGGGAAAACAACAATTTAAAACAACTCCTATCGATACTATTATTTCTTTCCCATCGATCCAGATTTTACACAATGTTATAAAGGTATGCAGAGGTTGGGGCAAGGAATTTGTGTGTTTGGATTGATCCAATCAACTATTTTCTAAGACCAACCTAGCTCGTATAATTATGGGTCGATAATGGAGATTGAAATAAAAGTGTCCCTATCCCTATCGCGTGGACATCTCTAACCCTAAATTTTATAAGTGGAGCATCATAAATATATCGGGTTAGGTTGGGCAACAAAAAAAACAAGCATAATCTAATAACCTAAGAAGCACGTATACGAACACGGGACGCAAATACGACACAACACAAACACGACGACACACCATATTTTAAAAATCTAGGACACGACACATCGATTAAAATTTTAATTTTTGAAAATATACATCATTCTTACCGTAAAAGAAATTTTAAAGTAAATGAGTTTGACGTGTTTATAGGCTTGAGAAACTTAGCTTTATGTCTTTCACACTCAAAAGTTTCTATAATTTACCGAACAAGTGTTCGATGTATGTTTAATACATTTATTGCACTAACAAGTGTTCCACACGTGTCCACCAAATATCAGACTATCAAAGTATACGACACAATCACACTAGCCGATACTTACTAAAGTATCGGTGCTTCTAGGCTAATAACCATTTCAACATTTTTTTTAAGATACATGCTTCAAACTAAATCGACAAACATTTTCAATATTTTTCTCAACAGAAGTCGGAGGTTGGATACCTCATTCTATTGCTGAAAAATATATATGTTTTACTCAAGAAGAGAAGTTGTTTGTTGACTTGTCAACCATGAAGCGGGTAGGTGGTAAAGGATTCTTTCATGGTTGGTGGAGTCATTGTTCTATCTTCAAATTCAGCCCACCGGAAGTCTAATGCTTCGGCAAGAAAATAGCAAAGCTCAAACGAAGAAATGGAGTTCTACTGGAAATCAGCAATGGAGCAGATCACTTGGTATACCGGACTATCCCCAACGGCCTTCTTCACCATACTTGCTGCAATGATCTTCGTGTTTCAAATGGTGTCCTCCATGTTTGTTTCTCCTGAAGAGTTCAATAAGCCCCCAACTGTTCCGATTTCTTCGTCTAACTCATCCAATTCCAATTTGTTTGTCAATGATTCGGGTGCAGATGCCTCGCAAGCAGTCCAAGTAGGGCGATTGACGGAGCAGCAATTGAGGGCTTACAATGGTTCTGATCCGAATAAGCCACTTCTTATGGCTATTAAGGGTCAAATCTACGATGTATCTTCGGGCAGGTACTTTTTTTCTTCCTTTATTGTTCGTTGGAGTGTACTTTTGTTTGCTTAGTTTCTTGAGTTGCAGATTGGAATTAATGTTCTAGATGGATAATTACTTCTGTTAATCTCATCAACGGAGTTTGGGAACTGCATAATAATAAAGATAACCGACCCATCAGTGCAATTTGTTCAGGAGATGCATTAATCCCATTTACACTACTGTCTACTTGTCAACTTTTCATACGGTCACTTGATGAGTATTCACATTGGAAAAATTAGAATCCTATCATTATAAGATTTTTGAGCTATTGCAAATTGATTTTGAGATTGTACCCACGTCTATCTCATTTGGTAGTAGAGCCATGGGTATTTGGTCCACAAAAAAGAATTGGGATATGATTTAAAAATGACGAGCCCCATCTCGAGGGGGATGTGAGGCACTCTCTATTATCTGTTTCACCTCAAAGTTTCACTGATAATGGCTCGAACGATTTAAGATCTTTGCCTGAAATTTTTAAGAAGCAAATGTTTTTGCACGAAATATGTATGTCGTAGGAGTGACAGGCCTTCCGTTCTGTTTACTTATGTGAGAAGAAGGGTGGTAGGGACTATAGAATGAAAGAGAATGAAAGGTGGACTGTGTGGGTGTCTGTGTTAATAGTAGACAAATTTTAAGTCAGTCAATTGGTCTGCCAGGGAATATTTAACAGAAGCTTGAGTTCAGGAAATTTTGGGGTTCGGAAGCCTCCCCATATTTATTTAATATATGCCTGGATTTTTCAAGTGAACCAATTATAGAGGATAGTATATAGCATAAAGATCGAGTTTCGTAAGCTGAAGTTCGTGTAAGCTGAGTTTAACACAGCCTATGAAAGTAGTGAATTCGTTGGTTGAAATAAGCAAACACAGATATCAAGTATAGACTTGCTTCTTACCCTTGTAGAAGTTATTTTGGGGCGGGGTAAATGGAGTGATGGAAGGGGAGAAAAGTAGTTGCTAGGAGAGGTCCACGCCTGTCAAACATCCTTTCCTTTGCTCTACCAGTTGGATCTGCAGCCGTTTGATGGTTCTGTTTTTGCCATCTTTCAAATACAAATTTTACTACTCCACAAGCAGCATTAATGGTGTTTGGAGTTTTGTGGTATAAAAACTATGAGCATGATTTTCTCTTCCAACCTTCTTCTGGTATGGTGGTACAAGCACAGAACTTTTTGATTTCCCAGAATTCATAATCTCCTTATTAATGTAGAACTTTTGGCTTAGGTCAATTTTATAAATCTATAGTTCCTCTGTGGATTCATTACTTAGGTCAATCCATTTACATTCAACTTCCTATAAAGTTTTTCATGGATGACCTCCTACACGAGCACACTGAGTGTATGTTTGTGTGTGTGTTTCGTTTGTTTTTTTCTTTCTTTCTTGGCCAAACAAGTACAATGTTTGACATTGTACGTAGGTAGCTGTCAATGGCCTCAAATTGTTGAACTTAGAAAGCTAGCCTTTGAACACCGGGCCTATACATTGGGTTTCATTATGGTTGGTGTTTGATATTAACTTTTATAGCTTTTGGGTTATTATTTGGTTAACTTATACACTTTGTTGTTCTATTGTTCCTGCTTTCACTAGCCTCTAAATAGTACTTTTTTTTTTAGTTTCATGTCATTAGGTGTCCAAACCAGTTTCCCTGAGCCCTTCAATCTAATTTTACCAAGCAACAATTTCACTTGAGCCATAATTTTAACAAGACCGCCTGCCATTAACATCCCAACCCAACCAAATCTCTCAAAGCTAGTTTGTTCATTATTGCCTGTTCATTTCTGATCCATCCGATTGATTTACCATGTTACACGACCTTAATAAAGGGAGCATATGTTTGCATTTCATCAACTGTTTTTAAGAGCAGGGACTTGAGTCACTTGACAATCCTAATTTTGTACGTAATTGGAGCTTCTTAGATTTCAAAGGGTAAATAGAAAGCTCAAATTTACATGAATGAAATATGTAATTTGACCTTTGGATTAAAGTTGTCACTGATTTTTGGTTGGCTTGATGGTCAGGATGTTTTATGGTCCTGGTTCACCGTACTCTATGTTCGTCGGGAAGGATGCCAGCCGAGCCTTGGCTCTCTTGTCCTTCAAACCCGAAGACATCAATGGTAACATCGAAGGTCTGAGTGAAGAAGAGCTTATAATCTTGCAGGACTGGGAATACAAGTTCATGGAAAAGTATGTAAAAGTTGGGGAGCTTGTTCCAGATGGAGAATTGAATGAGCATTCTGAAAATGGACACCAAAATTCCAAAACCGCACAAGAAGAACACGACAAAGATCAGTGAGAAGATGTTTATAATTTTCATCTTTTCATCAGGTAGATCTCAGGAAATTCATTCTAAATCTCATGATGCTGTTGATTTTGCAAGTCCTTTGTCTTGTTCCTTCCTGATTCTGTGAAGTTGTGGCCTTCTTTGAGTATACATAAAAAAATGTGAGTAGAGGCGATCAATCTGATTGAAGTTAGAAATTCTGCTACCTTTGGGCTAGATTTTTGCCTGTTTTGTTTGTATATTGTTTTGGGACTAGAATTTTATGTTACCAATGTAGTATATTATTTTATTTCATAGGTTTTACCCCATGAATGTAAATGTTGTTCATGCAGTTCAACTTTTGAAGGTCTAATTTTAGTATCTATATTTTTCAATAAATCTTAAAGTTAATTTTCTAGCTAGTTTCATTTCGTTTCTTTAAATTGAAAGTGGTTAAATGATAATACCAATTTTCGAGAAAAAAGAAAACTCAAAATGTACTAATAATGGGATGAGGTTCAAATGACTTGACAATCTGAACTACCCAAACTAACTAAATTGCATACTTTTATATATACAAGTAAAATTTTAGGACTATTTAATTGGTTATTTATCGTTAAATATTTAGGAGTGTTTAGGCACCAACTTGTGGTTATTTATCGTTAAATATTTAGGAGTGTTTAGAGCATCAACTTGAAGTTGGTAAACGAGCCAACACCATGTTTGAGACTTTAATTATAATAGTTAGTGTTTTCAACCATTATAACCTATAATTAACTACAATATTATTATTTCAAATTTATTTTTGTTGCAATGCTTACTATTTTCTCTAATCTTTTTGTTAATGTTTAATACTTCCCACTTAGACTAAAACAATAAGCATTTTGCATTCAAACGCAAACTATTATAACTCATATTAAAATAGCTTGTACCTCAAACACATAGTATCATAATCATTATAACTTAGAGGCTATGACAACTAACTCACCGTCTCAAACATACCCTTATATTCGTTCAATATGAGTTAGCCTTGCTGGCAACATGAAATCAGAAATTTAAAAGTGAAAAAAATTCATCGATAGAAAACAATGTTACATTTTATGTGTTTCAACGTTATTAGACAAGTGTTATCAAAAGGGTATCGTTGAATTCATTTGACTTGAATTTGATTTTTTTTTTCTTCTGTTATAGAACCATGTTTCCCACAGTAGTTTTCTTTTCCAAATTTTAAATATATAGCTTAAATTCCATTATACACCTTGTAAATCTTTTGAATCCATTGTTTTCTTATGACTCAGCATTTTTACGCTACTATTATAATATCTATCAGTCACAACACATGAGAGAAATGTATGATAAATATTAGTTTTTTGAAAATTGCATACTGCCTATTAAATCGTGGTTTCCTTATTTACTGGCTAACATTAGAATGGTTAGCCAAATTCTATAAACAAAAACAAATATTAACTTGGTTTTTTAAAACACATACTAACAAATAGCAAATAGAAAAAAATTGGTAGTCTTTAGATGAAATTAAAACGTTAGCAAACAGTTATTATGATGAATTCGAAATACTTTCAAAACTTACGACGTTTGTGTGTATATAACAAAATGTCACAGTCTATCGTTAATAGACATTGACCAATAATAAATGACTATTATCAATCAATGATGTTCCGAGTACTTTGAAATGAAGCACTTGACTCGGATGAACTAAAAACAGTGCTGTATTATAAAAACAAGTTACTTTGTATTATATTTGAAATTATCATTAAACAATAACAACAAATTACTTCACTAAAAACTGTATTTTCAACAGCATTTCACTCAAACCATACAATAACAACATGGTTCCAAGTTCATCATAGTTGAATCCCAGAACCCTTTATTTAGTGTCAGGACTCATAAAGTTAGGAGAAATGGCTAAACTTTCCCATTTATTGATGTTCCACAGGGATATGATGAAATTTCTGTTCAGATGAGTACAGCATAAGAAGTAATCATAGAGATATCAACCATCAAATGGCGTTAAGAGAGGCATTCAAATTACACGAACGAAAAAATATATATATGTATTAATAATTCTAGCCTCAAAAGCCACTTCAAAAATCGAAAACGCGTTTCTTAAGGGCATTGATAAGTCATTTTGAAATAGCAAACAAAATGCAGACATGACCTCCAGACGCTTGAATCACACCAAATATCTGGGGCAGTTTCATTATTTGCAATTCCCATCAAAGTTGGAATTTCCTACAATGAAGAAGTTTTTTTTAGTGTTTTAGCATAAGATAAATATTGTAAAAGACACTTGAATAGAGGTGAAAACAAAGGTCACAGCACCTCCACACATCAATGGTACAGAAAAGGATTCTCCTTTGCATCGTAACGTCCTTTTGGTAACCATTTTGTTTTTGAAAATTTAGCCTAAACACTCCTCCCACTAACTTCTATGCTTTGACGTCTACCTTTTACCAATATTTTCAAAAACCAAGCCAAAATTTAAAAACTAGAAAAAAGTAGTTTTTAAACGCCTTTTTTTGTTCTTGGAATTTTGTAAGAATTCAACTTTTGTACTTGTAAAGATACAAATCATTGTAAAAAAAAATGGACAGAAAAGACTTAATTTTTTTAAAAAACAAAATATTTACCAAATAGGACCTAAACTATTGAGGGAAGAATCACTAAGTGAAAATATCTAAACATATGGGATAAATAAAATCATAAAAAAAAAAACCACTAAAAAATGCAATAGTTTTCTTTCAGCTCTTCTGTTTTTATATGAGAATAAAAAATCTACCACAATAGCTATTAAGAGATCATGCTCGAGAGTCATTAATTTCAGCATATGACATTTGCTGAACCCTCAAAACCCCAGAAATCATGTTATGTAATTTGATTTAGATGAGAAAGGAAACACACTCCATCACAAGTCGGCTATAGAATTTTAAGTGGCTTTTAATATAATCGCTTATCTTTCTTCCATTAATTATGGCCGTTTCAGAACAAAGGTACAATAATAAATTAGAATGACATGTAGTTGGACATCGACAAATGAATGTCATAGAGCAGTTTAATTACTAGGCTACAAGAGCCAAATTAAAGCTACAACAACATGCTCATCTAATGTTTGCTAATCAAATTAGTATGGAAAAGATTCGAAATAAACCTGAAAGAATACCTATGCAGCAGCCTGGATCAACTCCCGTTCTGCACGCTCTCTAATCCTTCTCTCAAGCTCCGGCCTAAAATTCTTTATAAGACCCTGCACAGGCCAAGCAGCAGCATCACCGAGGGCGCATATGGTATGCCCTTCAATCTGCTTGGTAACCTCTTGTAGCATGTCAATTTCTTCCAGCTTTGCATTTCCAACTTTCATTCTTTCCATTATCATCCATAGCCATCCCGTACCTTCTCTGCAGGGAGTGCACTGTCCACAACTTTCATGCTTGTAAAAATAAGAGAGCCTTGCAATAGCATCCACAATATCAGTTGATTTATCCATAACTATTACAGCTGCAGTGCCCAATCCAGACTGGACAGCCTTTAGTGCATCATAATCCATGAGAACATCATCACATATATGCTTGGGAAGCAATGGAACTGAAGAACCTCCGGGAATTACAGCGAGCAAGTTATCCCATCCTCCTCTAACCCCTCCACAGTGCCTTTCAATTAATTCCTTCAGTGGAATGCTCATTTCCTCTTCAACAGTGCAAGGCTTATTCACATGTCCCGAGACACAAAACAATTTGGTACCAGAGTTGTTCTTTCTCCCAAAACTGGCAAACCATTCTGGTCCACGCCTTAAAATGGTAGGAGAAACAGCTACTGTCTCCACATTTGTCACAGTGGTGGGACATCCGTATAATCCAGCATTAGCAGGAAAAGGAGGCTTCAATCGTGGTTTCCCTTGTTTCCCTTCAAGGCTCTCTAACAGAGCTGTTTCTTCACCACAAATGTAAGCACCAGCACCATAGTGGATGTGGACGTCAAAATCATAACCAGATCCACATGCATTCTTGCCCAACAATCCAGCTTCATAAGCCTCTTTTCTGGCCTTCTCAAGATTCTTTCGTTCATTCACATACTCACCTCTGATGTATATGTAAGCTGCAGTAGCCCTCATCCCAACTCCAGCAATTAGACAACCCTCCAAGAGTTTGTGTGGATCGTGCCGCATGATTTCCCTGTCCTTACAGGTTCCAGGTTCACTTTCATCAGCATTGACAACTAGATAGGAAGGGCGACCATCAGATACTTTGGGCATGAATGACCATTTAAGTCCAGATGGAAATCCAGCACCTCCACGACCACGGAGGCCAGACTTTTTTACTTCATTAACAATCCAATCAGCACCCTTGAGTACTAAATCTTTAGTTCTGTACCAATCACCACGTTTCATGGCACCTTTAAGAAAGGGATCATGTAAACCGTACAAGTTGGTAAAGATTCGGTCCTCATCCTTCAAGCCACCAAAATGAGTTTTCTCTGGAGGTGGGGGAGGTGGGGGAGGCTGAGGACTGCCGGGAGCTGCTGCACCCTGACTGCTAAACGCTCTCAATCCTATGCCCCACTGATCAATATAACTCCTTGCCAATGTTCTTCGTTGAAGATAAAGCATGCCCCTAAAAGGTGCCTAAAGAAGAGTGCATATCAATACATTAGGTTGCTGAGTGTAATTTTAAGTAATTCAATCGTATGAAACCCAGTTAATGATAATAGTTAAAATGGGGAACAAAGAAAAACAAGTATAAGAAAATGCGGATGCACTCAAAACCCACAATGAGTAATAATATTCATAAACCTAATGCAAACTTTCAAACAGAAGCTGGCCAACGTAGACAACGCTCGTCAAATATCATACTTCAGAGAGAAATTTTGAAAGATCTCTACAAATTGCAGAATAAAAAACACTCAAAACAACAAATTATTGTCTAAATTTTTTCGTAACATTCAAATTCATGCACTAAATCAGAACGACCTAGAAATTAAAAAAGAGCTTCAGAGTACAGATGAGAAAATAATAATCCGAACTGAAGAAATAAGAATTTCTTACCATAGCATGAAGTGCTTCAATCCCGTGACGCGCAGGCGATTGAGGGAGATCCAACTAGAAACTATTAAGAAATCGTGAGGATACTTTTAAATTTGGAGTTGGTTTAATGAGTATATAAATCACAAAATAAATAAATAAATAAATAAATAAGGCAAGATTGGAATACCGAGATTTCCAACCAGCAAGAAGTTTGTCAGACATATCCAACATAAATAAAACGCGCACAACGCAAAATCAAAACACTATATATATTGATTTGAAGCCAAAAATAAACAGAAATCAGTCGGTAGGGCATAAAATTAGTCGGATTCCGAAAGTTTCTATACCCGCGAAAATTTTCTTCCCAGCAATTACATTGTTAGCTAATCTCATATGCATCGAAATGGCAGCAAATAAAACAGAAATCGTACTCCAAAAAGCAACAAACAAACCTTGTTTTCTTCCTTCACTAAAAACTCAAATGGTAGATTCGATATCTTTCCCTGCAAACACACCAAAACAGATCCAAAAAGTAAGGGAAATTAAAGATACACAATGAGAAATCTAATGATTGAGGAGCTGCTTAGCCGAATTCCAGTTGGTTTAGAGAAATTAGAGAATGAAGAAGGGAAGAATACCTAGCTCAAGCTGGGAGGTTTACAGAAACGATGGAGAAAATGGGGTGAGAGGGGAGAAAGACGAACTGACCAGTGGCGATCTCTAGTAAACAAGATCTGCGGCTAGGATTTATTGATCAACATGGTGTTTATTGAAATCGGGCATCGAACGGCTGATATTGAGCTAGACTTCGTGATGATTAAGAGGTACACGTAAATACTAAAATGTGAGTATATTTAACCTTTTTAAGTGCTAATTTCGTCAATTAAGTTCATTTTTAACTCAATAGCTGAATTAATATAATCTATGTACGAAGAAAATATATTTAAGGAATGTTTTGGCTCACCGACCTAAATTTGGAACAACATTCGTGGATAGTTTTATTACGATTGTACCATTTTGTAGTAAATACAATAAAAAGAGTCTCATTTTATCGAGCCCCATATTAATACATTAATAAAATCATATTATTTGAAACTACAATGATTGATGAAGTTTGAAATGGTAGATGAAGTTGGGTGGAGGCATGACTAAAATGAAACTCTTGGGCAAAATTCCTCGACGACTAAGATAAGGAGTCTGTGCGAAAGAAGCTTTCGATTATTTTGAAATCTTTTATTCTTAAAGTTGAATTTCTAATCTTTTTCTTTTCAAGTGCTCAAACTATATTCATACAACTTAATTCTACATCAGCAAATAATGTTTTAGTTCAATAGTGAATATCGAGTTGTTGGGATCGGTTTTCTGACCTAAACCGTCGTCAAGATGACTATGGTTGACTTAGTAAATGTTCAAACTGATTATGACCATGAAAGAGTACAAACTAGTCTATTGATTGGTCGGTTTGAAATTTTGAAAATTTTAAAAGATGTCGGTTTTGAATTTTTCCAAACCGACATTGACTAAATACCATCCTTATCTCTAACCAACATGGTTGGATCCATGAAGGGGCTCGGGGGACATGTACCCCTCAATAGACCAGTTTTTGAATTTTTAATATAAATTTTAAAATATATGTATATAAAAAGATCACAGTTTTACTTGAATTTTGTTTAATTTCATGCTTCTCTAGTGAATTCAGAGACTTGTTTAAATAAAATGTTCATATACTGATTCGTGGCCTGTGACATTAATTTTTGGATCGATCATTGTCAACCAATCGACTCCATTTTTATCTATCATGTTCACCTCGAGATGTAACGATGACTTTTTTAATTCAAGTTAACTACTAAAATATATATTTTGAAACTTTAAGTGATCCAACCCTAAATCTATAACAACTAAAAATATGTTTTATATTTTACTTAAAAAAGAATTAGTGTGATTAATCCACCGCCTTATTTACATGGTACTGTTCAATTTAGCTGCGAATAATTAGAGATTCAAAGTTGCCGACTCCGGCGACTTAACCATCCCTGATTCTCGCCGATCTCATCCGCATTCCCTCCGATTGTTCTCCGCCGCGCTTTTCCGGCTAAGAAGGCGATCGAACACACGGTAGAAATCGGCCTACTTTGATCCACAGGTTAGCACTCGTTTGGATTATTCCCTGCAATTTTATTTCCACTTTTTACATATATCCAACAAACATCTTCAATTTGGAAACCCTAATGAAATTCCTCAATGTTATTTTACTTCGAAATTTTAGTTCCGATTTTGAGTGTTTCTCATCCAGTGCTCATTTTTCTTGTTGAGCTCTTGAATGTTTTAGCTACGTCTTATTTTCTTTTACCATCATGGTTTAAATTTTGCTTCATGAAGTTTCACGTCCTGATTTAATTGAGCATTCACCGAGATGAAATGTGCAAAATGAATCGGTAGACCAAAGTGTAAAAACTATAATGAGGGGTGGGCGGAGTGTAGGTTTTACGAATTGGATATTGATGATTCTTAATGAAGCTTACAGATTGGATTCGTTTGAAAGAAATTGGGAGAAATACGTTGTGTATCAGTGCAAGATGGATGGCCGAAGGAGTTATGTCCCTCCTGCATATGTTCCAATAGGCCAGTCTGATTCAGAAGCGGAGATCATTTCCAGAGACGAGAGCAACCCCACACCTAATGAACTCAAGGATGGATTGTCACAATGGTCGTCTGGAATCTGTGCATGCTGCGATGATATGCAGAGCTGTACGCTACTTTCTGCCTTCTGACCTTGATTTATGCGAAGGAAAAATTATGAAGGTGCATCTTGCGTATGAAAAGAAGTGTATCATTACTTTGCATGTGGTATTGTATCGAAATTTAAATATTTGGACTGCAGGCTAGTGGTTGTTTCCATTGAGGAACCTATTATATCCTGTTTAAATACAAGCATGCCGTGCCATTTGTTCGTTGGATTTTCTTATATCTTTGTTAGAAACTTAGTTGTTGTTAACCACCTACTTCTATCAAGCGGAATGGATTTTGTACTTGATTAGGTTTATTATGGGAAACCAGATCAACCCTAAATGTTGGGAGTAGTGCTTGAAGAACTTCAAATTTAGTCAAGAGGTGGGGTGGTCAAGAAATACTTAAGACTACCTACCCGAGGGGTTATATATTTTGTTGGTTCTCTAACGATTACATGTGCATGATCAGTCAAGAGTCCCTAGTTTGTATCATTGAAGTGTGTATCTTATCCAAAACCATTGAAGGTTGCATAAACATTCACATATTGTTGGCGTAAAATAAAACAGAACACTAGATCTTTTGCACCTTTACTTTGTTAGAATCCAAGTAGCATTTAGATGATATGAAAAGAAACCTATTTTTTTTCCTTTTTTATTTGGGTGTGCGTGCGTGCGTGCGAAATGAATAAGTTGCATATTACTGTTGACAGTAGTATGATTCGAGTATAAGAGCATTGCGTTTACAGTAGCCCATCTCTTGCATGTTAAATGGGGAGCTCATTGCAACTTTTTATGAGTGCAGGTTTTATTGGCCTTTTTTGTCCATGCTTTCTGTTTGGGAAGAATGCAGAACTTCTGGGTTCTCAAACAATGTTTGGGTCGTGCGCAACTCATTTCATTTTGTGGGCACTTACGAATACCGTTTGCTGCTTATTGAGTGATGGAATTTTGTGGAATTTACCTGGATGCTTTCTTGCATGTTATGCTTGTGGCTACCGGAAGGCCCTACGGTCGAAGTACAATTTGCCAGTATAATACTACTCTTTAACACTTTTTCGTTGTCTATTTCCATTATGCCTCAACTATCCATTTGTTCATGGTTTTGAAGCTTATACACACTATCACTGTCATGCATTGATCATTTCTCCTTCTACTGATTCATACCTCGCATTAGGCTTTTATTTCTTAGGTTTGTCTCTGGACAAGGCAGGGAACTGGCTCTAATTGCCTTTATCCCTCCCATGTAATGTAGCTCTGCTCTCTACGATTCAGTCTCTTTTTAAGCTTAGTCGATGAGTTAACTTGCTATTGCTATTTTTCCATGAATGACAACCTTTTAATTTCTGAAATGTGATGCAGGAAGCACCTTGTGGAGACTTTGTGACCCACTTTTTCTGCCATTTCTGCGCTATCTGTCAAGAATATAGGGAGATTCGTGAAAGAGCTGGTGGATCCGGTTCCCATGAGTTGAATCTGTCTGTTGTTACCCCACCAACGACTCAAACAATGGAATCTAACCCGGAAACATAGTTACTTCATTGCTGGAGCTTCCGAGAAATACTGGTAAATTATCAGATTATTCTCTTAGCACAGAGTTCCGTCTTTCCCTCTTCTATTCTTCTGGGATTTTTCTGAGTTACTAATGTTGAATCATGGGATTTCCCCCCTTGCTTTAGTCTAGTTTAATATTAGTGTTAGAAAATCAGTTATATTAGTAATTGATAAACTTTTGTTTATTTTTTATTCTTTTTATTTTGAACATGGAAACGGGAGATGTAATATTTGGCAAGTTCATATTTAAGTTATGTTGATTCTACTGTTTGTTTGATGCTGCACACGATAAAAGGGTCCATAATCTTGGTCTTTTAGATTCATAATTTGTTAGAACATTACACACTTACAGAATCTGCCGCTTGTTGATTGTAAATCTGTTGCTTCTGCCAACAAATAGAATTGTTTTTAAAAAGTACCATTTTTAAATATTCATGAGTGTTAGCTTAGGCCGCTTGTTGATTGTAAATCTGTTGCTTCTGCCAACGAATAGAACTGTTTTTAAAAAGTACTATTTTAAAATATTCCTGTGTGTTAGCTTGTGCCTCTCCCAACTATACTCAAAGACAACTTAGGAGCCCGAAACTAAGATTCGGAATCCAAATATTTGGCCATACTACCTTCCTTTAAGGTCACCCAACATAAAATTGTTTCAAGCCAAATACATTTAACTATGGTGTTTTTATGGTCGAGCTACAAAAAGGTATGGTTGACCTTGTTAGTATAAGTGGTAAATATTAATATTTTTAAGCATTTCTTACCAATAGAGGTATGATCTCTCTCATTTAGATGAGATGTTGATTCATTAAATATATCTTTCATTTATTTAAACTTTACTTTGGCTCATGTTCGATTTTATCATTGATGGTTCATCTTTCTCCATTCACACTGTCTATCTTGGTTCCGCTTGCTTCATTCACAATGTTAGAGGACATCTTGGCCAGCGTGGCATCACCAA
Source organism: Cucumis cinereus (assembly GCA_037974625.1). Taxonomy (NCBI): domain Eukaryota; kingdom Viridiplantae; phylum Streptophyta; class Magnoliopsida; order Cucurbitales; family Cucurbitaceae; genus Cucumis; species Cucumis cinereus. The sequence goes on from JBBPDJ010000017.1 coordinate 14,529,883, forward strand.
GCTGTAATTACGCCTTTAACCATTGAACCAGGTTCGATGATCTATTTTACTGTTTTTTCCCCTTAAATTTTAATCCTTTAATTATCAAAATTATTTCCTTTTTTTTTAAAAAAATAAATCTTTTGGAGATTTTTTCCTATTACAATGAAGGTTGATAATGGAATGAAGCCGCTGCCAAAAAAGGTAAGACATAAATGAAAAAAAAAAAAATAATGTTGTCATCTTTAACAAATTAATTTATGGGATTAAAAATGTTATTATCATTCATGTTTTAATATCATTATTCTTCCCAACTTTACATGTGCTACCACACTTATTTAAGAATTTCATTGAAAGGGTAAAGATGAAATTATCTCATCATTTTAACCCAAAAAAAATAAAAAAAATTGAAACAATTTCAAAATTTAAGATATAAAAAATAAAGATTTTAAAGTTTAAAGGCATTATTGAAATTTTAGTCATAGTTTTTCTTAGATTTATTTTTTCCTTCATCAAGTTAAAGTATGAAGCATCTCTAAGTTTGACCAACTTTTTTTCTAGAAGGTTTAACCAAACCACTCTTATATTAATAATTAACAACATTTTCAAAGTTAACAAAGATGATCGAGCAAAATTTAATTGGTTAATATAAAACTCGGTAAATCCAAAATTCTATCAAGAAGTCACACGTAAGTCTCAATATTAATGTTCGACAAACTTTAAACAAAATGTCCAACTTGAGGTAGATCGATCCCACCTCATAACTATTATTAGAACCAATTAAACATTGTCAATTTCAAACGAACAGTTGCAAATTTTTACCTTCACGTCTCGTAAAATTTCTAAAAAATAAGATTTAGAGATCACAACAAATGAGAGAAAGAGAGAGCAATCACAGAAAGCCACACACCCTATTGACAAGAACCAGAAGGCAAATTTGCGTGTTGTTTCAATGTCCAAAAGCTTGCCACATTGGTAGCCCCCTGGCAATCATAATGCTCAACAAATGCCAAATACTCAAAACTTCCAACACTATAAATTAACCATAGATAACAGTAAACTAATTTATTCCTTCAACTGAAAAACTGCCCAATAATTCTCTCACTATTATTCCTACATGGCCTCTCCCTCCAAACTTCTTCTCTGCTTCTGTTTATTAATTTTCTTGATAAGCAGTAGCCTTGCAGCTGTGCAGCGGCCCAACGGCAGTGGTGGCGGTGGTGGAGGTGGAGGCGGGTCTGGTAGCGCATCAAGTAGTGGGTCCGGTTCAGCTTCTGGGTCTGGGTCCGGCTCCGGTAGTGGCGGCGGTTCTGGTTCCAATGGAGTTTCTCCTGATCACGCTAGTGGCTTGAACCACAGGAAGGCTTCTCCTTGAATTTGAATATATCAAGGCTTTTGGGTTGTTGTTCCGACATGTCGTCTCTCCATGTTCCGTCTTGTCGTTTGTTGGTTATTGTATATGATGTGTAGTAACTGGCATGTAAATATGTGACCACAATAAATGACTCTTTTTGAGAGTCGAGTGCATGCATGCAGTGCAATAACTATGACCTAAGTAGTAAATAGTTAAATCAATAAAACTTAACCTCCTTTTTTTTTCTCTAGTAAAAATTTGAACGTCTGATCTTGAGTAACGAGAATAGTAGAATTAGGTATTTAATAAAATATAGTTTTTGTAAGCTATTAGCAATTTAAAATTGATGCGAGAATTTTAAATATTTTGTCGCACTTAACAAGTGTCACTTAATTTTGCATGGTTCGAACTAAACCTCGTGGTTATTAATATACACCCGTCTTGTTGGTTATCGGATGCTAACATATATTACTAAAAATTTCTCTATATAATGAATTTCAAATACTAAAAAAACTATTATTCAAATGAATAAATATATTTTAAATGAACTTTTAGTTAAAATATAGAGTTGAAAAATGATTTTAAATGACAAACCTACTAAAAATAGTAAAACAAAAAGATTGTATTTTAGAGATTATGAAATTTAGCTATATTTTGTAAATATTTTACTTTTATTTTCATCCTTTCTCTTATCTTATCTTATTGTGTTGACTTAGACAGTTTTGTATGACATAAACATTTTAAACATTAATTATAAACCAATCAAAGATCATCTTAATCATCATAATTAATATTAAATTTTGTTTTAACTCATTAAACCTTCCATTCAATTAAAAAATAATTTAGGAAAATATTGAAGAAAGAAAATCCGGCTGAAACGGCTGTGATTGCTATTGCCAACAATGCATACAGAAACTTGTAGAAAAAGGTATAAAGAATCGAGATAAATGCTTGCTCCCATGGCGCCACCATAAAGTCATATATATAATTATGAGATTGATTTTCTTTCTATCGTTATTTGTATTTATATATATATATATATATATATATATATATATATTGTGAAGTGGCGATGAGTGCAGCAGCCACTTGTCAATGCAGAGGTATGCAGAGGGAGAGAGAGAATGTTGTTGTTGTTGAGATTCAGAACCTAGAAATTGTATAATAATGGTTTTGATTTTGGGAGTTTTCGTCACGAGAAGTTCCACAGAAATGGAATTTTTCTGTTTTTAAACTAAACTGCTCGCTCATTTTCTAGACTTGGCTTCATCGTTCTTCCTTGGTAGCGCTTTCTTTGTTCTTCGTTGTCTTCATTATTCGATTGGGATTGTAGTTGAATGTTGGCGTAAATCTTTTGTTTCATTTGGGGTTTGAAGAGGTTGTTTATATATGAATGCATGTGAATGTTTGTTCATTTCGCCTTTTTTTTTTATCGCTTCGTATGGAAGTGGAAAAGGTTTGCGAGTGTTTATTCGCTTCCGATCATATCCCTGTTCTATTGAGAATGTGTTTTAAATCTAGTTTTGTTTGAACTCCTTGATGATTTTCTCTATCGTAGATTCTGTTCAATAAGAACTGTGAAATCTCTAGCGATTGTAAATATGTAGAACGATAAGAAAAACTTGAGTGATTCTGTATATTTCATCGTTTTTCCCTCTTTGTGTCATGGTAATGGTTATATTCTCTCACTCTCTCGTTAACTCTCTTGCTTAGATTGAAGTCATACTAGTGGGAAGCAAATGGGATCATTTCAAAGCTCAAAGCCCATTTGCCCCAGCAACAAGCATTGTTCGGAATGGGTAGAGAATAATATGAAATACTGCCTTTGTGATGCGAAAGATGGAGTTTCGCTTACTCTGGGAATGATTAGTGTTATCAGTTGGGGTGTAGCTGAGATACCCCAAATCATTACAAACTATAGGGAAAAATCTTCCGATGGCCTATCTCTTGCCTTCTTGCTAACATGGATACTGGGGTATTTCTTTCTTTCTTTCTTTTTTTCTGTCATCTTTGATTTTTGGCTTGATGTGCTAGGCTTGCTACTTCTACATTTCAATAATATGACTTATTTAAATGAATGGATAGCGTACTTATAAAAACTTCCAGTTTCAATAACATAATTTATCTTAGTGTATGTTCATTGAAATCTTGTTTAATCTTGGCGTGGTTGGCTCTTACCAATTACAAGTTACAGTTAGTGTACTTTAATAGTTCAGAACAATGATTTTTGTTAATCTTGCTACATCTAACGGGGTTGAAAAACACTTGTTAGTCTTTTCTTCTTTGTTCTTTTTGATAATTAGAGTGTCACGGACTCTGCTCCTTGTATTAAGCTTATGGTCCATCTCTACTAATTTTGGAGTGGCTTTCCGTACTTTAGGCGTACTAGAGGAGGCGTAGGAGTTGTTATATTGTCAAGTTTGGAGCATGAATACAAAACTTTGGGGGGGTATCTCCGAACATCCCCGAGCCTTTGGAACAACTTCCCTTTAGGGTCTATTGAGATCTGTTTTCAAACTCTATTTTCATATAACTCCCTCCTGGAGGAATACTAAAGGATCCCAGATTAACTTTTTAAGACTATAATTTCTGCAAATTTTGCCGATGGTTTCAAGATTCTCTCTTCCCAATAAACTTTACAGCTTTTACAAAAATAACTAAACATCTGAGTCGTTACACTAGTTGATTGGGTATAACTATTAATTCTGACTTGAGCTCATGTCCGATAGCACTTAAACACTCTTAAACGAATAGAGCCTTCTTCTGCCCTGCACCCAGAAGGAACTGTTGGGTTGATCAATATTTACTGTGACCCACTAACAGCGTTATAATTTAGAAATTGGTAGAATTCCTCAAAAAGTTTATTGCTATTATATAATTACGTGAGTACATCTCTACAAAAAGATTTTTCTTGACTGCTTCGGATGTAGTACAAAATGTTAGCCAGATCTTTGAGGTATGGATTCACAAACATAAGTCTTTCATTAGCCAATCACCATGATATGTGCTTTGAATAGTATTCTTTTCAATTGATCGAGTTGATTGAGTATTGGATTACATATCAACACGTCTCATTTATTTTTACTTTTAAAGTTGCGGAGACACAGACCAGGGTTTAGTCATATCTGCATTAAAAATTCCTTCATTCCTATCTGTCAGTGGAATTTTATATTTTCTACTCTTTTTGCAGAGATCTTTTCAATGTTTTTGGCTGCATATTGGAACCAGCAACAGTAAGTGGTCTTTAAATCTCTAGAATTAATGCCTTACTTTTTCATTGGAAAATTCCAACAAGATAAGTTCAGGTTCTACATTTGTAACAAGCAAATAAAGCTCCATCTAAAATAACAATATTTCACATGGTAACCATGCCAGAGTCACATTCCTTGGCATGTTTCGGTAACTCAATGAAATTGTGCGGCTTGAACTTGTCATGCTTTAGAGACTTATCTTTTCAGATCCTACATGTTTATTTATTAATTTTAATTTTGTCTGCTTGTTTATGCAGCTTCCAACTCAATATTACATGGCATTGGTATGGTCTAAGGTTTTGAAATTATTTTTCAAGTCCCATTCCGTCCAAATTTTGTATACCTCCAATACCTCCTTTTTTCTTCTGATATTGGTGGAAATCATTATCATGCTGGTATACAGTTGTATACCATCACAACAGGGATTCTGTTTACACAGACCATATATTATGGGTACATATATCCTCAAATGAAGTATCGGCGAAGACAGTGCAAGGTTATACATTTACTACTTGTTGCTTGTCTACCTATATTATTTACTTGTATGTTTGCATATATGCTACTGTGCATAGGAACGTACATGTTTATATACAGTTTCACTTATGACACATGCACATGGGTGGGATACAGTTTGCAGTTAAAGCTGGTGACTTTCCTTTTCAATTAAATCTGCTGTTTCTTCGAGAACGTTAAGTTCTGTCAGCTTACATGGTCCAAGACATCAAACAGAGTGTCCTTCCCTCTACAAACCTTAATGCCCAACATTAGGGGAAAGAACGTCATTCCTTAAACTTCCCTCTAGGATGTTTAAGAGAATAGGATGTTTTAGCGATAGCGTCCGTACTGTGCAATTTATTTGTTTGTATTACATCATATTCCATCACAGTGCCTGCTGTCTGAACACTGAAATTTGATGATATTTTAATCCAATTCTTTCAGTTCTCCTTTGGGCTGTAATGTCCTAAATTATCACCAAATACTATTAGGGACAGGAAAATTTACATTATAGACGAAGCTCTTTCTAGTTTCTACAAAGATGAATTCTATTTGTTTCCAATTCGTGAAATTATTGAATGCTTTAGGTTTTTTTCTACAAAAATTGATTTTATTTGTTTTTCCTAATATTATTTCTCAATTTTCTGCATGCCTTAGGGTCTTGTTCACAGTGAGGCCAATGCACAGATTGATGCACGTGATAAAGCCCAACAAAGCTATGGCAGTGTTAGTGTGAATCAAGTCAACAATGACGATGACATGAGCAAGTTCAATACTTCAAAAAGAGAAAGTGCTTCCACTAGTCCTATTCCTCTTCCAATGCTTCGGCAAAATAGTTCCACGGGACGAGAACTATATTACATGTAATTATTTTCTCCTTTCACTGTCCAGCTGCCTGCTTTAGTCCTACATCATGTATAAGTCACATTAACATCATATTATTTTGTTTATACTTCAATCTTGAAATTATAATTTTTTTAAACAAATTTAGAATGTTGTAGTCACCTTGAAGATTATAAATTATTTGATTTACAGAGTGAGTTTCAATTTAGAAATGTAATATCATAACTCAGTCATTCAACTCTATTCCCACTAAAAAAGGGACCATCTAATTACTTCGATCTACTTACCTAATTGATTTTTGAAATACCTTTGATTTATTCAGCATCTTGCTTGGATCATGATGGTCTCTCTTCTTCCCCTGTCTTAGTCACTCTTTAGCACCTATCATGATAGTGAAATTAAACATTTGTGGAAGGTTAATCCTAATTAATTGATAATAACACTCCAAAGACTCTAAGAAATGGGATCGCTCTGGTCTCTACACTCTAAAATCCAACTTTACACCTGCCTTAGAGAGTCATATCCTCATCCCTAAGAAATGGAAGAGGATTTGGGGTGGTAATTTTCTAAAGAAAATTGAAGAAATTTTTAGAAATTGACCTGGTATTGGGACATTAATTATCTCTACCTACAATGCTTGTTTGGTGGTAAATGCTGGACAATTATCAATTCTTTTGTCTCTTACTAGGGATCTCTAATCTTACTCCTTTCGTGTGTGTATATGTATAATTAATTACATGGTATGTTTCCCTGGTCGTTGTTTTCTCTCATTTGTTTGTAAATAATCAGGTCAGCAAGATCTCTATCAAGGAGTCATACTCCCACAGCAGGGTCTTTTTTAACACAAAAAATGACTCCTCCTTCTATTCATAACCCAATGCTAGAGCCTCTCCTTGATGGAAATGAACCATCGTCAGCTGCAACACCTCCCAATGTCAAGAATATGCTATGTTTGGTAAGCCATATTGCATAATTCTTAGTAGTTAGTACCAATTATTTGTACAGGTAATAATAGTTTGAACTTTCGTCACCAGGTTTCCATGTTGACATTCTTTGGCACACTCAATCACCATCAATCTGCAGAAAACAGATTTCACAGTGTCTCTGACAATTCGAATAAAGGATTTGTCATACCAGTAGGAAGAAAGCTTTTACAGGTAGGGCTAAAATGAACTTAGTTTTTCATGTATGTTAATTGCAGCTGGAAGTTCAATTTTAGGGTCCAGAAGTTTGCACAATAACTACTAACAACCTAGTAAATTCATGCTCAAGGAGCCCTTCTTCATATTCCTTTTTCATATTTTTCTAGTATGATGGAGCTGACGATATTCTAGTGGAGATATAAAATCGTTGGGTGCTGTTGAAATTCCAGGTTGCTGGCGTGTTGCAAAATAATGGCAACAAAGTAAGCAGTGGAATTGGAACTTACCTTGGCTGGGCAATGGCAGTTATATATATGGGTGGACGACTTCCTCAAATTTGTTTGAATGTGAGATTTTCTTTACCAAACACGATTCATTCTATTCTATGAAAAACTTGCGGCCAAGAGAATCTCAATACGTTACCAGTGTTGGGCTTGTATATTTAATCACATACATAGTTTGGTCTATAGGGACAATAGGCTTATATGAAACCTAGTCCATTCAGGGCTCTGTTTGTACCATAAAATTAGAAAGTTGTATGGATGCATCCTGGTGTAGGATTTGAATAATTAAGCCCTAGCCTATTTTTCTCAATTTATTGGCATACATATATTTTTTTGGGGCTTCACATAGTAGGATTTGAATCTTTATGGTTATAAGGTATTAACACTTGTTGGTTGACTTTTGCAGATAAAAAGAGGCCATGTTGAGGTAAGAATAATTATGTTCAATTAACTTCGTATGGACTTTGTCGTTTGGACTTTCGCTTCATCCTTTACAATTTTAAATGAGTTTCTTGCTGTTATATAGAGGACATTTTTAATGCAGCTGCGTGGGAATTGAATTCACTAAAAAATTTCAATTACTGTGCAGGGTCTTAGTCCGTTGATGTTCATTTTTGCTTTAATAGGAAACTCCACGTACGTAGCAAGGTGAATATTGCCTATCCTTCAACTCTTGTTTTCTTGCTTTTTAGCTTGTATTTATTGGAAGTTCCTTTGATAATCATAGAGTGCGTGAACTTCAATCACAAGTTTTTGTAGCCTATTTTTTATTTTCAAGATTTTAGATATTCATAATAATGTCTACTGTTATCATTTTTTTAATAGCATACTTGTAAGCAGTACAAGTTGGTCGAAGATCAAACCAAATCTCCCTTGGCTTGTGGATGCATTTGGATGTGTGCTTCTTGACACTTTCGTATCCTCATTATCAATATATGATGCCTGCTTGGAAGATAATATTATATTGCAGAAAATTTTTGGCCTTTCTTAACCACAGGCCCGACCTTGCTTACACTCTTCTTTTATGACCTTCAGTGGTTTGACTCTTCAAATTTTGCCAGCACAGAAACTTGAAACCTTAACTTCTTCAGATATTAATACAATTTATCTATTTCCGCTACCGGATACGTCAAGATGAAAAAGATAAGCTCGTGTTGCGAAATGAAGCTTAGAATTGATGAGGTTTTATATGACAAGGAAATGAAATGATTGCTAAGGTCTCACTTCCTTCTACCCACTTTGTTTTTGTTTAGTTCCATACGTCTTACTTATTTGGTGCTTTTATTTTCTTGAATATAAAATGATTAGCAATATGGTAGAAAAAAAACATGAAATATAAATATAAAAACAAGGACTTGAAAGAAATTGAAGATGTATGAGTGTCCAGTAGCTTGACATAATACCTTCTGCTGATTTCTGTTTCTTGTCGTGAATTTTAATAATTGTTTTTCTGGTTATAATCGTTCCATAGAATGGAAGTAAGGAAGACCTGGTCAATTAATATGAAACTCGAGGATAAAGAGAGACTATCATACAACTCATAGAGAGTTGGCATAGGATTGAGAGTCAAACTCATAGAGAATGTGGAATTGATTGATAGTTTGGTAGAATAATTGAAGTTTAAATGAATATTGACTTGTGTGAAATTAACTACTTACCAAAAGTTTATGTTCTGTTTAAGATATTGGGGTGTCTTCTATGTGTAACAATGGAAACAACTTTGAATTCAACAGGTTTGGTTCTTTAATGAATCATCTAGACTAGGAATCGAAAATGAAATATAATCTTCCTTTTCTTTTCCCTTATTTCTTTTATATTGTTCTACGAAGTAGTGTCTGCAGTTCTATTGACAATTGTTTAACTGTCCTTTAGAATTATTTGTAATCAGCGATGTTTGCAATGTAGGTGATTCGTCAGAGGGTTCCAGTTGAAGCTGCAATGGACGTGAAAACTGATATCTTTCATGGCTTCCTCTGCACAATCGTATCGTAGGCTTTACCCGGCCAAGTTAAGAGAGAGCTCTACTGGCTCTAAACTCTATCCTCTATCGTTCTAGTAGTGGGTCAAGTTTGGAACACACAAAATATGCAAAATTCATACATTGGTTTCTCATTTTTTAGTCTCTTTAGAGTTTGATGCTTGATTTCTCAGGTTTCTTTCCAAGTCGACATCACAAATGTAGACCATATCTGATCATATTTTGCATAAATGGATGGTGTTTTGTTGGAATAGTTTCAATTCTCTAGTTGAGTTTTGTACCATTTCAAGGTTAATTCTGATATGTATAACTCAGGTTTGATGATTGAGGAAATTATTTTAGAGCTCTTAAGAATTTTTCTACTTTTAGATACGTGAGTAGAGTACTCCCAACAAACCATTTGCAGGTTACAATCTCTCTTTCTAATGCAATACACAATACACTTTTTACAGGAACTGAAACGAATAAATAAATGTTTTAAGTTGTGGAACTCACAAATTCTTTGTCGAGAGAGATTACCAAAGGTAGTCCCAAATAAATGTTCTCGAAAAATATACCAAGATATTCTAAACTACTTTTAACCATGTGACTTACAAAATGAGAATCTATATGGTAAAGGTAGATTTTGGATTGTGTTTGAAAAGTGTTTAATTAGTAGTTTGACTACCCTGCTTATCAGAATTTATTTGAGTTTTTTGAAAAATACTTTTTTTTTATTTTAACAAAGATATCTATATATCTATATATATATAGATATATATTTTGTGTTATCATTTTTTGTCCACCAGTTCAAAGCCACACAGCCTCACACGAAACCTCCAACCCTTGATTCCAAAAAAATCAGACCAAGCTCAAGAAATGGCTCCAATTCGGCAATTCCTCAAGCTTCTTCAATCAATCGCCAATGGCTTCTCTTCTATCACTCTATATTTCCTCCTCCTCCCCATCCCCTCTTCCACCTCACCGCACTTTGAACTTCATTTCCCGCCATGCATCCACCCTCCCAAGCTCTCCAAGAACTACCAACAGTCGAAGAAGAACCACGATATCCCTCTCCTTCCCCACTTCCTACCGATTCACCTCCCATCACGAAGACGAAGACGAGCAAATCGCCGGAGACTTCGGCTTCGATGAAGCAGTCGATCTCTTCAATCAAGGAGCTTATTACGATTGCCATGACGTTCTTGAGACTCTGTGGAACGAAGCCGAGGACCCTACTAGAACCCTAATTCATGGCATTCTTCAGTGCGCTGTGGGGCTTCATCATCTCTTTAATCGGGTTGGTGATTTCATAATCTCTATTTTCGTTTGGTGACATCATGACGATGCTGTGTGATTGTTTGGATTTGTGGAATGGAGTTAGTTGTGGTTGTGATTGTGAATTTGTTTTTGGGTTAGAATCATAGAGGGGCGATGATGGAGCTTGGAGAAGGGGTCTGTAAGCTACGGAAGATGGAGTTTCGGAGTGGGCCTTTCAGTACTTTTGAGAGGGAGATTACTGCAGTTTTGGACTTTGTTTACCTGACCCAGATTGAATTAGCTGCCTGTGAGTTCTTTTTCTCTCTCACTTTTTCTCCATTACAACGCCAATATTTGCTCTGAAATTTTTTAGTGCTATTCTGGAAGAGACAGAATGATTTTGTAATTGAATTCTTGTTGTTAGTAAAGTCGTTTAGTTTATAAACTTTGAAATGACAAACTGGGTTGTTGATTTAATAATTGAACTTTCTTCTTGTTGTGTCTAGTAACTTTGAGAGGTCGGAGAAGTGGATGATTTTGGTTGGATGGCTAACTATTTGGTTTTTAGTTTTTTATTTTTGAAAATTAAGCCTATTTTCTCAAGTAATCTTAGAAAGGCATGTATCAATTTTAAGTCTAATAGTTGAAATTTATCCAAATTTCAAAAACAAAAACAAGTTTTTAATTTTTCTTTTTCTTTTCTTTTAGTTTTCAAATTTTGACTTGGTTTTAAAAATGATCTAAAAAGGTAGCCACAAAGTTTAGATTGTAAGCTTAGGGTTCATAAACAAAAAACTAAAACCCAAATGATTATCAAATGGGATCTTAAATGTTTAACTTTGGTGTGTTTCAATGGCTATATTGAACTTTGAATTGCAATTTTATGTGTTCTTCGTAGTTAACATTGTTTATTAAATGATGGTGTGGGAAAATCTGTAGAGTAGAATAAATTTGAGTTGATTTGAAGTGAACTATAAATAATGAAAAAAGAAAAGGTTACACTTTTTGGTGCTTGGATTTTCACTGTGTACATTGAAAAACTCAAGGGATCGTACAATTTTTATAAGATAAATGAATTACTCTTCTCATTGTCACTCGACTTTGATCAATCATAATTTTGTTTGATCATCCACTTTCTTCTATCATTTGTTAGTCATGATGTAGTTTAAATTTCTAAAAAGATTTAGACACTAAACAAATACCAAACTTTATAATCTAAATTTATAACTTTTAACTACTTATACTTGATACTGAAACAAATATCAATGTGGTGAAATGATGATTATTCTGGATATGAAACAGGTGATGAGAGTGTATGTGTTACAATGGAGGGTTCAGAGAGATCATATGAATTACTTGGAAGGTATGGTGAAGGACAGAAGCTGTATGGTATGGAGAAACAAGTCGATGGAAGTATGTGCATTGTCTTTTCTCCTCAAACATCTCAAACTCATCCTCTAAGGGTAAAGCTTCCCACTCTTGATGCTACCAAACAACACCTTTTAGCCCTTGACTACCATTGACATTCTTGGTCGTTTCTTCTACAAACATAGAAAGAGATAAAGAAATATCTCACTTTTATAGTATATAGTATAGGTAGTATTTGGTACATGTTGACTACAATATCTATGTTAGAAACCATTCAAGGTTAAATTATCGATTTTAGTTACATTTTTGAACTTTGATGGTTGTGTATATTTAGTTCATATAACATTTCATGATTTTAGTTGCGTTCGTGAACTTTAAATTATGGTTTCTGTGTTGATGTGACATGTACATAAGATGAATTGTAGTGTCTAGCGATAGATAGCACGTTGTGGACAAAGCATAACATATAATGTTTGTCTTAGCAATATACACAAATAGTTTGAACAAGATGATCACATTAGGAATGTGAGGGGACACTCTCTAAAAGCAAAATACCAATGGAGGAATACCCTCTAAGATAATTGATGTAAAGCCATTTCTAAAAGTAAAGCTGATATTTGTTTTACCATTTCTTTACACTATTGGATGCATATAAAAGCACTTTAAATTTATATTAGATAATTATTAGTGACACAGTAAATGTCTTATTCTAACTAATGTTATATGTGACATTTTAGAGTTGTTTTATTAAATCAAGATGTCACTTTGACAAGTAAAATACTTTTCTCGATTATATATATCTTCCCTAGTTAACCCAATTTACAATCAAACTTAAGCTCTCTTATTACAATAATTTAATTGAGTGTTTGATGTAATATCTAAAATTAGAAGCCCCTGTTAGTTATTTTTTTTCTTCCAAGTTGAAAATTTATTTGGGGTTCATTAATAATAATAATAGAACCTCAAACATCAGTCATTTAAATTTGCTCTAAGTTTGAGATTTTTATATTATCCAAAAAAGACTGATTGCAAAAACCACTCTTGAAGTATAACGTTAATTGGAATTACGTTCTCAAATTTTCAATGGTAAGAGTTGGACCCTTAAACTTCTACATATGTTAATATTAGACCCTTGCTGAAATTGAATGAGTTTATATAACTACGTAAGTTTGAAAGCTCATTTTTGTACAATTTTTAACACTTAAAAGATTGGAAGACTCAACTTTAAGTTTAAAAGTATAATTGTAACTAAGGGTGATTTTTGTAATTTGCAAAATAATAATAATAAATAATAATATTAATAATAAAAAAGAGTAGTAACCATTCGCGTTCCATAACATTACAACAGCCATATCCATATCGGTGTATGAATTCCCAAGAACTCCATCTTCTTCCTCACACCCTCCATTCCTGCAAATCCATATCTCACTTCAAGCAAATCCATGGCGTCGCTATTAAAACACCCTCTCTCTCTCTCCCCAACCTCATTCCCAAGCTCATCTATCTCTCCTCCTCCCATGACCTTTTCTACATTCGCTCCATCCTTCTCACTCACTCCCATGATGCTCAATTCCGCCTCAATCTCTGCAACGCCATCATCCGCAGCATTTCTTCCAACTCCACCTATCTCACGCCCATGGAATTCTTGAACGAAATGCTTCTCATCGGCATCGAACCAGATGTGTTCACATTACCACTTGTTCTCAAGGCATTGGCTCGGACTCAAGGGATTAGAGAAGGCCAACAGATTCAAGCTCGTTCAATCAAGACTGGAATGGTGGGGTTCAATGTTTATGTGAGTAACACACTGATGAGACTTTATTCCGTCTGTGGCTCTATCCACGATGTCCAGAAGGTGTTCGACGAATGTCCTCACCGAGACTTAGTGTCTTGGACTACACTCATTCAAGCGTTTACGAAGGCGGGGCTATACAGCAGAGCAGTAGAAGCTTTTATGGACATGTGTGATTTGAAGCTAAGAGCTGATGGACGGACTCTGGTGGTTGTCCTCTCTGCTTGCTCCAATTTGGGAGACCTGAATTTGGGTCAAAATGTACATTCCTATATCCGCCGTTACATTGACATGAATGCAGATGTATTTGTCGGTAATGCTCTGATTGATATGTACTTGAAATGTGATGATTGGAACTCTGCTAACAAAGTGTTCGACGAAATGCCTGTCAGAAATGTTGTTACGTGGAATGCTATGATTTCGGGATTGGCTTACCAAGGTCGGTACTGGGAAGCTCTAGATACGTTCCGTATGATGCAAAACGAAGGGCCCAAGCCGGATGAAATGACCTTAGTGGGGGTTTTGAATTCTTGTGCAAACATTGGAGTCCTTGAAATAGGTAAGTGGGTTCATGCATACATGCGTAGAAATCATATTTTAGCTGATAAATTTGTTGGGAATGCGCTTCTTGATATGTATGCAAAATGTGGAAGTATAGATGAAGCTTTTAGGGTGTTTGAGAGCATGAAAAGGAGGGATGTTTATTCATACACTGCTATGATTGTTGGTCTAGCCTTGCATGGTCAAGCAAACCGGGCATTCCAGGTCTTCTCCGAGATGCTAAGAGTTGGTATCGAGCCAAACGAAGTAACATTTTTAGGTCTTCTTATGGCTTGTAGCCATGGCGGATTGGTTGCTGAAGGGAAGAAGTATTTTTTTGAGATGTCAGATACATATAAGCTTAGACCTCAAGCAGAACATTATGGTTGCATGATTGACCTTCTTGGTCGTGCAGGGTTAGTGAAGGAAGCAGAAGAGATTGTTCACAAAATGGAAATCGGGCCCGATGTCTTTGCTTGTGGAGCGCTATTAGGGGCGTGTAGGATTCATGGAAATGTCGATATTGGTGAAAGTATGATGCAAAAGTTGACGGAGTTAGATCCTGATGACGATGGTACTTACATTCTTATGACAAATTTATATTCTTCGGTTCATAGATGGAAAGATGCATTGAAATTAAGAAAGACAATGAAAAATACGAAGATGAGAAAGACCCCTGGATGTAGTTTGATTGAAATTGATGGTGTCGTTCATGAATTTCGAAAGGGTGACAAATCACATCCAAGAAGCAAAGTTATATACTTAGTATTGGAAGGAATCGCTACTCATTTAAAGAGCTATGGGATTGTGGAACATAGTACATTTTCCATGTAAGTTTTCCCTACCAACTAAATAAAAAGCTTACAACTTAAACTTATCAGGGTAGAACTTAAATAAATCTAGGTAGTTTTGTTTTTTGTTTTTATTGTTTTTTTCCATTTTTTCTATAGGTAGTATAATATATTATATATTATTATTTAATATATATATATATATATATATTGTGTAACATACATTATTTAGTGACAACCATATGATCTATAGATATAGAGTAAACGCAAAATGCTCTTTTATTTATTTATTAATAATTTAACCAATTTTTTATTTGGTTTTTATAGATGATTAAAAAAATATGGCCACAGGTCACCCATGAATTATACTATCTTGATGGAATTTAATGATTTTATAAAATGTTGTAAAATTAGAATAATTAGAATTATTTGACATTGCAAAGTTGTTTAACTTGAAGCATTAAGTCTATATTTCAATCAAATTTGTTGTACCTTTTTAATTTTCAATATCACTCAAATTTGATTTGAAATTGCATATGAATGCCACAAATTGGACTTGACTTCAAATTTAGATGGTTGTTTGGGATAAAGTTTGGAAATGTCCAATTGCATACAAGGTAGATGTTGGGGTCTATCCAAAATTTAGTTTAACAATTCTAGGATAGAATTTTTGGAAGTTGATTTGAGATCGAAAATTGATTACATCTAAATTCAATTTGATTTAAATTTGAAGTTTATTTAACTTATCTTTTGATTTAAATTTAACCTATTTTAATCAAAATTTCTAATTTGACAAGGATTTCAAATTTAATACATTTTTATTTAAATATTAATTAATTTCTTTTTGGTAAAGTTAATGAAAACATACAAGAGGGAGGAACAATCACAAATGTAGCATAGCGAACAAGCCCAAAGTATTTACGAATACAACACAATGTCAATAATAAAAATACAAATATAAATTTTTTTGATCTAACTCTCAAGTTTATCAGCGATACATCATATCTTAGTATCAGCGATACATCATATCTTAGGTAGGAGTCAACTAGCAATAGATCATATCACTAATAGAAATCTATTAATTATTGTTACTCATTGTAATTATTTTTATTTTAATCAACTCCACCCAACTCAAGTGAATAGACCAAGCACCTCCTTAACTTTGTTTCTTAAATATTAAAAAATTATTAAATTATACAAAATACTCCATAAAACTTTTTCTAGATTTTGGAAAGTTTCACTTTTACCCTACTTAGATCTTGAGAACTATTAGCTTAGAGGTACCAACACCACTCCCCTACACTGTTCTTCATTATGAGGGGAAAGAATATACATTTCCCCAAGAGGTTGAGTTTTGAATTGCATATATATATATATATATATATATAAAACAAAATAGACTAGAACAAAGCAAGAATAGAATTTATTTGTTCACTAAAGAAAGGAGGAGAATATACCTCGATGGACATCTTTTGGTTTGTTTAATGAAAAAAGAAAAAGACAGTGCTTGATTTGCAATCAAATTTACGTTTTATATTTCTAAATTTAATGTACGAATACGTGTTTGATAAACAATCTGAAAATATTTTTCAAATTATGTGATTAACAATGTTTTGAAAACAATATTTTTATGTTTTTGTTTTTTATTCTATCTAAAATTTAAAATTTAAATTTTAAAATGCACAATCTTTATTAAATAAAGATAAAAAAGTTGAAATATAGTATATCATGTTTTAAGCTCAATTCAATCTTTAAAAATATAAAAAAATTATTATGTAATATATTATAAATTAGGTTAAATGGCAAATTTTGTATCTATTGTTTTGATAAAGTTAAAAAGTTAGTACTTATGTTTGTTAAATTTAGATTTTAAATTCTGTCTCTATGGTTTATTATCATGAAAAAGATGGGTAGACAAATTTTAACTTATTTTAAATGACAGGGACAAAAATTTTAATTTATCCTCTAAATTATATAATATTACAAAATAATAATTTTATAATTTTTTTAAACATAAAATATGTTCATAAATTAATTAATAATGATTTACTGTCAACTAATCTTTAGTAGATACCTACAACTAGTTTCTAATTGTTACAATTTCTGAATTCTGTTATCAAACACATATGTGAAAACCTAAAAGACAACACAATTTTTATTTAATTCTGGATTTTTAAATTTTTGTTTTCAGATTCTCTAGCAAATATGTCATATGTTTCCACTAAGACAGAAGACAAAAACAGGTCAAAAGACCTTTTAAAAGTTGTATAAACAAACCAAAACTATAGATTACGTAGATAGAGGGCTCCAACTATAAAACGAAAAAAAGTTACCGATCTGCTTAAATAATCCTAAAGAAAACCATTATTGTTGTTACCAATTTTTTTTTACCATACTTGGGCAAGAAATCTAACTTTTGATCTCGAAGTTGATAGTTCACATATAATACTGATTAAGTAGCGTTCATGTTAGCAAAGAAAAATATTACACCTAGCTATATAAATTATTTTCAACCTCTCTAAAACGTCTCATATTTAAATTATTGTCTATATAATTACAAAACCTAAGTGAAATCCTATTCTATTCTAGAGAATGGAAGGGAAGAAGAAGATACCTTTCCCTCGAGTTGATTGTTTGAAGCTATCTTGCTTCACAAAAACACAAAGAATCCATGGAGTAGGTGCTTATATCAACTAGCTTCATTTTTACCATTACAAACTCAACAAGTTGTGAGGAGCGATATTTTCCAAAAATAATATGGCTCATTGCATCTACACCCAAGCTGAAAATATCTTGACTCAGCTAAGAGATTGCCCAACCTACCAAAAAAGAATAGAGTATACGGTGTCAAGTCTTAAAGCAATTCTTTTGGATGCTGTAGAGAAGCAAGAACAAAATCAACGTCTATATGATTGGCTAAAGGAACTTCAAAATGTCTTTTACCAAGTTGAGGACTCCATAGATGAATTCAAATGGGAATTCTTCAAACAAAAGGACACTGGAAAACAGGTACTTGCCCATTTCTCATGCTCGAATCGAATTTCTGCAAATAAATTGAAACAGTCTCGTAAAATGAAGAAAGTATGCGACGATCTCAATGAAATTGCAGCCAGAATGTATGAATTTCATCTCAAAGTAAAGCACACTGATTCCATAAGTATGGAGACAACACACTCTTTCCCTAGTGCTTCAGAAATTTCAATAAGACACCTGAAACCAAGTTGGCAATTGCTTTACCCTTTAACTGATGCTTCCAGAAATCATGACAGAGGATATGATGGCATTTTGAATGTTTTCAATAAATATACTCATGGGTTCTTCCACATAGTTGGGGAAGCAGGTATGGGTAAGAGCACACTGGCCAGATTCTTGTACAATCATAAAGATGTAGTTGGTAAGTATACTTCAAGATACTGGGTTTGTGTGGAAGAAGGCTTTAATAAACATAGATTGGTGAAAGAGGTATACAGTCATGCAGACAATAAAGAAACTCGTGAGGACTTGACGACGGAACAAATGCTTTCTAAGGTTAAACGACTTCTGAAAGTGGGAACTTTTTTGCTCGTCTTTCAAGACCTTTCAATAACCAACTTCGATGATCGTGGCACTTCAGTGTTAAATAAATTATTGGAGATGGGATGCCATGGCAGCAAGATCATAGTGACCACACAAAATGAGGAAATTGCAAATGATCTACGTGGCTATGGCTACAAGACTGAGAAACAATCAAAGAAAAATCTGGTGGCTGGTGACGAAGTATCTGCACAAAACCAGTCGTTAACTAAAAATACTCAGAATCAGGCAGTTCCAGGTTCACAAACTGAGGAAACTGAAGACGCTATAGCAAACAGAATCTATGAGACTGAGCAAAAATTAGAGAAAAATCCGGTGGCTGGTGACGGAAAGTCTGAAGGTAGCCTATCGTTAACAGAAGATACTCAAAATCTAGAAGTTCCAATTCCACAAGCTAGAGAACATATAGATATTGACTGTGACTTGGGGTTCGATCCAGATAGCCCTCCCAGAGAGCAAGGTGATAGGAAATATCAAACAATTTTCAAGCTTAAGAAGCTGTCAAAGCAAAGTTCATCTCTTTTATTCAAAGAACATGCTTTCAGAAATGGACAAGAAGTAAAAAATCCAGAACTCACTAAAATAGTTGATCAACTTTCGGACAAATGCATGGGAGTTCCTTTGGCAATAAAGTGTCTGGGAAGCTTGCTATCTTCAAAAACTAGCATAGCTGAGTGGAAAAACGTCGAGGAAAAGTTGTCGCTACAAGAGAAAAAGGATGACGGTATTTTACATGTACTCAGGTTTTGCTATAATCAAATGCCCTCACAACTGAAGTCTTGTTTTCTGCATTGTTCTCAATTACAAAACGATCGCATATTTTCTTCAAATGATATGATTCAGTTGTGGATGGCAAATGGGCTCCTCCATTCACCTGAAGAGAAGAACTTAACTATGGAAAATATAGGTGAGAAGTACTTCATGGAGCTATGGTCAAAATGTTTCATTCAAGAAATTGAAGAACATGGGCTTGGCTACTGGATTAAATTGCACCCTCTCATCCAAAAACTTGCACACGAAATTACACAAGAACAATCTGAGGGCTCGGGGGGCAACAATCCTCCCAAAGAGGGCTCGGGGGACAACAATCTTCCCAAAGAAGTCACTGAAATAAGAGCCATAGCCTTTCAAGAAAGAAATATGGTGCTACCTAATGCATCCCTAACTGAAAAGTGCATCTCGAGGTACAAATGCTTAAGATTGTTGAATTTAGGCAATGCAGACCTACAGGAAATTCCAAATTCCATAGGAACACTTAAGTACCTGAGATACCTGGACTTGCATGGGAATCAGAAAGTCAAGCATCTACCAAATTCAATATGTGATCTACAAAGTTTGCAAACCTTAATTCTTGAATCTTGTTCCGCACTTGAAGATCTGCCCAAGGATATAAGGAATTTGATCAGCCTGAGATACTTGTGGGTAACAACAAACAAGCTTCATCTGCACAAAAACGGAGTTGGAACCATGAATTCGCTGCGATTTCTCGCAATTGGAGGGTGCAATAACCTAGAAAATCTATTTGAACGGCCAGATTGCCTTGAAGGCCTTGAAACCCTAATGATTTATAATTGCAATACCTTGAAATTGTTGCCAAACGAGATGAGATATCTAAAATCACTACAAAATTTGATGATTTGGAGTTGCAAGCAACTTACACTAACCTTAGAAGAAGTCGAATTCAGGCTTCAAAGATTCACGATCAAAGAGCTTCCAAAAGTGGAAGGATTACCCCGATGGCTTGAAAATTCGACAGAAACCTTGAGAACCTTGCAGATCATCAATTGCCCCATAAGAATGGAAGAACAGGGATTTGAAAAGTATGAAGCAGTTCAAATTACCTTAATTTATGGAGCTGTAAGGTTTGAAACGACAACACCGGGTTATGACTTTGAACACCGGAATTTGGCAATGCGATATGGGAATGAGGAGACGAATATATATTTCTAGTTATTGCTATTAATTTTTGGAACTTACAATGTTAATGTAGTTAAGTGTGATAGGGTTCCAATTTAAAATATCAATGTTGATGTAAATGTCGAAATCGAAATGTCGATTTGAATTGTTCGACTAAAGATGTTTATTGTAATTTGTAATCTTTTTGAATTGTGTTATTTTCTCCTTTTTTTTTCAAAGAATTCATACATCAATGAAATTGTTTCTTTTCAAGATTTGTTCAACCTTCTAAAAATTGTTTCCTCAAAAAAAAAATTTCCATCAATCTGTACAACTCAAAATCATTTAACCATGAATTGGATTGAGTTGATTTGAGTAACTTGGATCATTTATTCCTTCAAATGATTTGTTATATGAGAAAATAAAAAGGTAAAGCAATGAAAGTGATTAGAGAAACCTTTCAATACTACCACAGGAATAAGCGACAAGAATACTCGAGAAATTAAAAGAAAAATAACAAAATAAAGGGAACACTCATTTAGGTAAAGAACTCCAAAATTGGAGAAAAATCCACTCCGCACACGCCCTTGTCTCCACTATCAAACTAGAGAATACAAAAGAAGTATTTAACTAAAATTAGTACCCAAGCTTTGTTTTTTGATATTCATGAGTTATTAGACCATCTTATGCGCACCTCGACTAATCACACTGGACAATCCGTTTGACTTTACAACATTTAGGTGTCAAGAAAACTCGTAAGAAATTAATTCCTAGGTAGATGATCACCATGGATTGAACCCAACTATTTCTAGGTAGGGATAGGGGTCCAACTCAATTTTTTGAGTTGTCCTACCCAACCAAGTGACTAGAGTGAATCATCTGCAAAGCTCCATGGGTTTAAGCAAGCACACCCTAAATTTTTTGTGTTTGATATTTTAATAGTTAAAGTTATAAAAAAAACTATTAAGATAACAATAATTTTATCAACTATACAGTTAGAGGGCTCAATTTTCACAATTACAACTGTAATTTGAGGGTGTGATAACAACTTTCACTACTCAGAGGTGATTTTTGCTATTTATGCTTGAATGAATAAATGAGACTGAGACTCTAAATCTATAGTCCAAATAAGGCACTAAACTGGTCATGAGGCATAATAGGGTGCCTTTTCGCATCACATCTATGGTGTTCATAGCTGCTTGGGCAAGCTCCTGTGGGAAAAAATTGTTCTTTTGTGGACAAACAAGAACCTTCCCAAATAAGCTGAGGAGACTTGGCTTGTTAAGGAAAGGCATAAAGAGAGTATATTATTGAGAAATTTTTGTCGTAAGTCCATATCCATGTACCTTTTTTTGGCTTGGGGTTGAAGAGGAAAAGGAAAGCCCAAACCAATAGATAGCAAAAGCATCGTCTTGCACCCCTACATGCAAATGCAAAAGTAATGCTCATTCACTAATCTTGTTATTCTTTTAAGAACATATGATTTCATAAAGGAAGGGATAACTTTAAGTATATAAAAAGTGCTGCTAACTTTATTTTTCACCATCAAGGGAAAGAATATGCAATTACCTAAGACTTGAGTTTTGAATTAATTCTAAAGTGGTATAAATCCAACGATTTGGAACAAAGCAAGGAGTGACTTAATCGGAGATAAAATTTATTATAAACCATTACGCAATAAAAATCGACAAATTTGATGAGATGCTTTATAATAAAGACTAAATTGTTACACATTTTAAAACTAAACTATTGCTTACTAAAATTGGAAAACCAAAGTCCCATAAGAAAACTATTTCGTTTTTCAATTTCGTTTTCAAAAATTAAGTCTATAAACTCCACTTCAACCTATTGGTTACTAGAATTAGTTGTCTACATTTGAGAAGTGTTTTACAAATCGAACCCTCAAATATTAAAACTAATAAAAGAAGTTTTTGGAAAACTTGTAAATTAGCTAAGAATTCAAAGGATAGTAAATACGAAAACCATGAGTAAGAAATGGTGAGAAAACAAAAACAATTTCCAAAAACCATAACCAAATGGTTACCAAAAGAGACCTAGATTATTACAAATTTAGAAGTGCACGAATTAAATCGATACAAACTTGAATTTTTGAGTTGGACCCCTATCCCTACCTAGAAGCACTGATAAATTTTCTCTGAACAAGCTTCTTTGCAAATGAGTTCAAAAACTTTTACCCACATTTAAGAGTGCTTCTATTCTAATACACATTTCCCTAAAAGTTGAGTTGCTTAGAGAACACTTAAAGTTATCTTACTTAATGAAAATGCAACGAATCCAAAGGGCAATATAACTATCTACATTGTTAGCCATTTCAAACTCCAACAGAAACAGCATTTCCCCTATAGAATATGGCTTATTGCATCTATTACCGAGCTGAAAACATCTTGGGTGAACTAAAAAACTGCCCAAACTACCCAAGAAGAATGGAGTATACCATGTTGAGTCTTAAATCAATTCTTATGGATGCGGAAGAGAAGCAAGAACATAGTCGTGATCTACGTAATTGGCTAAAGGAGCTTCAAAATGTATTTTCCCAAATTGAGGGCTTCATAGATGAACTCAAAGAGGAAGTCTATAAACCCGAGGGTATTGGTAAACAGGTACTTGCTCCTTTCTCGTGCTCCAGTCATCAAAGAGCGCATACTCGAAAAATGGAGAAGCTATTAGACCATTTGGATGCAGTTGCGACAAAAATGTATGAATTTAATCTTACAGAAAGGCACACTGGTGCCATAAAAATGGAGACAACAGACTCTTTCCTTACCGCTACTGAAGTTTCAACAAGTCTCATGAAACCAAGCTGGAAAGTACTTTACCCCTTGACTAATACTCCAAAGTTTTATCAGCAGGGGCGGTATCGTCAGTTTCTGAACGATTTCAAAGAGCCTACTCTAGGGTTCTTCCACATAGTTGGAGAAGCAGGTATAGGTAAGAGCACACTTGCCAAATTCATTTACAATGATCCAGAAGTAGAGGGAATGTTTCCATCAAGATTGTGGGTTTGTGTGAAAGAGGAATTTGATACACAGAGATTGATGAAAGAGATACTCAACTTTTCATATTCTCCAGCAACTTGTGACAATTTGACTGAGACACAATTGTTCCCCACAGTTCAAGTTCAACAATATCTGAGAGAGAAAACTTTTCTGCTTGTTTTTCAAGACCTTTCAATCAAGAACCTAGATAATTGTTCCCTGTTTACAAGTTTATTGAGGATGGGAAAGCCTGGTAGCAAAATCATAGTGACCACTCAGAACGAGAAAATTGCAAATGCTATCGAACTGCAAAAGGTCTACATGGATGAGGTGAACAAGGTTGAGCAACAATCAGAGCAACAATCAGAGCAAAATCAGAGCCAGACAGCCCTAGACACAGTTACTAAAGAGACTTCAAATGTTAACAATGCTGGCGAGTCCGTTCAAGCTAACCCTCTGGGTAAGCTAGATCAATCTATCACATATCAAACAATATTCGAAGTTAAGAGGCTGTCAGAAGAAGATTCCCTTTCTTTATTCAAAGATTATGCTTCTATAGATGAATATGATGAAGGTATAATGGAAACTCTGAAGAAATGTAATGGAGTACCATTGGCAATAAAGTGTCTGGGGAGCATGTTATCTTTAGAAACTTCAGCAACTAAATGGATGGAGGACATTGAGCTACAAGAGGAAGATGATGTGTCTTCCCGTACATTTAGTATACTTAAATTATGCTACAATCAGATGTCCTCACTCCTGAAGCCTTGTTTCCTTTATTGTTCTAAATTACCAAACGATAGCATACTGTCTTCAAATGATATCATTCAGTTATGGATGGCAAATGGACTTCTCCATTCACGCCAAAAGAATTACTTATCTTTGGAAGACATAGGTGAGATTTATTTCAAAGAACTATGCTCAAGATGTTTCTTTCAAGATGTTGAGGAATACAGTCTTGGCTATTGGTTTAAAATGCACCCTCTCATTCGAAAACTCGCACGCATACTCATCGAAGAACAAACTAAGGACTTGATAGGCATTAAACTAGTCACTAAGGTCACATCTATAGCCTTCCCAGTAAGAGATGAGGTGCCATCTAGTTCATTTTTGGCTGAAAAATGCATCTCAAAGTTCCAATACTTAAGATTATTGTATTTAGGCTATACAGATCTACAGGAAATTCCAAATACTATAGAAACACTGAAGCACCTAAGATACCTCGACTTGCAGGGAAATAAGAAAATCAAGCGGCTACCAAATACAATCTGTAATCTACAAGATTTGCAGACCTTGATTCTGGCAGCTTGTTCTGCACTTGAAGAATTGCCAAAAGATATATGGAAACTGAGCCAGCTCAGATACCTGTGGGTAACATCAAACAAGCTTCATTTGAACAAAAATGGAGTTGGAACCATGACTTCTCTAAGATTCCTCGCAATTGGAGGGTTTGACAAACTTCAAGATCTATTCGAAGAGCCGTCATGCCTTGTACGTCTTGAAACCCTAATGATTTACGATTGTAAATCTTTGCAATTTTTGCCAAACGAGATGGGGTCTCTAATATCATTACAGAATTTGGTGATATGGAGTTGCAACCAACTTACACTGAATGGCTTAGAGAAAGTCGACTTCAGCCTCCAAAGATTCACAATCAGAGAGCTTCCAAAAGTGAATAAATTGCCTGAATGGCTTCAAAGGTCGACCGAAACCCTAAGAGTCCTGGAAATCATCGATTGTCCCATCAGAGTGGAGGAAGAGGGAATCAAAATGTACAAAGCAGTTGAAAGTAAGATAATTCAAGGAGCTGTAGACGTCACTAGGAATTTGGTACAGCGTAGTCCAATGGTAGTGAAGAATGTACCGGAGACAGGTAACTACTATTAATTCATCAATTCAAATGCCTGGGTGGTTGAGTGGTTGGGAACAAAGTGTGAAATTGTGGACTCTGTGTAACTATGAAAACTAGAGAATTGTGAACTCCTAGGACACACAGCGTAACAAGTCAATGGAGTATAAAATTGATGGTTTTTAACAGTGGAACCCACAAACTCTTTAAGCCAAACACCTAAATCCTAAAGGGGTATTTGGACCAAGTAGTTGGGATTAGAAGTTGGGGAAGTATGTCAACCCCACTTCTTAGTTGGCCCAAAGAGTTTGTGGGTCCCGTTACTAAAAAGATCATGTAATACCTTATTAACTCCTTATACTATGGGTCATAAGAGTACACGACACCCCAGACTTCACAGCTCTTCGGAGTTCAATATTCCATCCCTTGCTTCAAACATCTCCTAAATTAGTAATTAACTCTTCATGTAGCTTCAATCTCTTAAAAGAATTGTGCTCAACTGACAAACAAACACTCTTGATCAATATGTCAGAAGCTCAAGTCCCTCCACTATCAATTATGCATTTTAAAAAATACTAATAATAAAATGGGAAAGTGTGTCTCTACGCTTTCATGGTCATTATCTACGATTTCTCGAACTTCAAGGCTACACTTCTATCACTAGTATCACTCTCTTCAACACCTTTTTCTTTTACCATATGTATCTTCATTCTTAATGCATTCGAACATCTAAAGTGATTTTTTACCTTATTTAACGTCCCTTTCAAGTGCTCGATATGAATTAACTTCATCTGTTTTAGAAGGTTTCCAAAAGAGAGAAAAAAAAAAGCTTCACAAGTTTAGAAGACCTCAACATCGTTTTATTAGTACCAAGGATTAAAATATCGATATTGAGATTTCAATCTTAACGAATATATCAACAAATATATCGATAAAATATCAATATTGACGGATATTTATGTCACGAAACTTATAAAATTTATTTTATGGATATGTCAACATGTCTCATCCATGATCAGTGTACACAAGTTTAACCCCTTCCAAAGTCCAGCCATGAAGCCAAATAACACTCTTTCTCCATTCTAATACACATTCCCTCCCTCAATATGTCCTCAATTTTAGATACGGACATCATATTGAAACTGCAATTATCAAAAATTTGAATAATTGCCCCTAATATAAGATGTTTAACCATTACCATGTAAGGCAAATTAAACCACATAGTGTATACACAAGATGAAAGGTACTCCAGATCTCTAAAATACATAAAATATAAGAGTATAAAAAAAAGAATTAAAGTAAAAATATAAGGAACTCATAACTCATTCATAGTGGCAATATCAAACATCATGTAAGAACTCATAAATGCCTTCATACTAAAAGTAACCAATATTCATTGCCAACAATCACAATGGCTTTATATAGAATCGTTAAAAAATAGCTTTTACAATTAGTGTACTACTCAAGAAAAAACACTAACGGATAGTCGAGTTTAAGAATTTGAATTTCCTACGAGTTTCCTTGACACCCAAATTTTGTAGGGTCAGGCGGGTGTGAGATTAGTCGAGGTGAGCGTAAGCTGGCTCGGACACTCACAGATATTAAAAAAAGAATTGGAATTTGAATACGAACTCTGTAAGGTTATATATAAAATCCTATCCAAAGAATTTGATTTTTAAGTTAGACAATTTACATAGTTGAGATATCCGCTCGCTAATCCTTAGGGTTTATTAGCTGGGCCTCGCTCAATCAAGCGACACCTTTTTGTCGCCTCTCGCCTCGAGGCAATTAAAAAGTATCTCGCCTTAGAGTGAGCCTTGCGCTTTGAAAACAATGGTATGGATTATGAATTTATACTCAATTCATCCATAAAAAATGTTCTCTCTCTCTCTTTTTTTTATTTTAAGAAACAAACTTTTCATTATCAAAAGGTGATTTACAAAAAGAGGGGAAGATGAGATATCTCCACACACCAAAAGGGTTACAAAAAAGATGCCAAACTAAGGACAATTTGAGATAAGCTAAAACTACAAAATAAATAAAAAGGAATAGACAAAGAGTGACAAGATCTCAAAACACCTCCCTTGGTTTGCTGTTCAAAAGGAGTGACAAGTTTCTTTCGCACCATAGCCGCCCGAAAGGAGACAAAAACTATTGAAAAGAAGAAGATAAGGTATACGTGGAAACCAGAAGTCGCTCTTATTATTTTCTAATAATCAAAAGAGTAGATGAGGGAAGAATATATATAAAGGCTATAATTAACAAGAAAAGAAATAAAACTAGAGTACAATAAATTACACAAATGCCCTTGGGGCTATAAAGACTCCACTAGCCCTTAGTTTCTAACAAAAACCTCATTAGAATTTAGACCAAATGGCTTTGCTAGACCAACACAAATCAAAGTTGTAAACTTATAGGAGGTCCTCCAAACGCAGCCATATAAAAAGGACAAAAAGAAGAATAAATGCATCCACGTTTCTTCACTTCCTTTACAGAGAACATACCAACTTAAGGGGAGAGACATATTCCAAGCGTCCTTTGGATACAATAACAATGTTTGTGAACATATTTCTTGTAGACAATAGTCAATTGCAACTTGGACGTTGATCAGGATGGGAGAATTTTTTTTTTTTTTTTTTTTTCTTTAATGAAAAGAACAGCTTTCATTGAAAAAAAAATATATGAAAGAACACACAAGCAGTCTCCCTTTACAAAAAAGGGGCTCCAGCTATGCAAAATCACGCCTATAGATTAATTACAAAAGGTCTTTGAAATCGAAACTCAAAGGTAAATGTGAAAATGAACAAGGGATGAAAGCTCTGTAAGATGGGAGATAAAATTTAAGAATGAAGAATGAGAGGGATCAAAACACCATGTCCTACATTAGCCACCACAAAAAATTTCTTAAATTCCTGCTAATCATCAGTTTGAAAATTGAGACTCAGATGCACTGCAAGTTAAACCTCAAGATTCATAATGGCAGCTAAGAGATGATGGTGCGTTTAAAAAGAGAGAAATAAAAGAAAAAGGTAAGGATATAATTTAGAGCGCAGGAAGAATATAATTTTTGTTCCTTGGGGATAACAAGTTACAAGAACTTGTAATTTGTAAAGGGAAGGATACCTTTGGGAATATTAACAATGTTCTTAACTCCACTATCAAAGCAAAGAATATACAATTACCTAACACTTGAGTTTTGAATTCATTCTGTAAGCGAATCAAGAATGGTATTAGCTTTGTCCTTTGGAGGGAAGAGGACCTATACTCATATCTACGACCTTGTTAGGTATCATTTAATTTTGGACTAATTGCAAAAATTACCTCTAATAGTTGCAATTACACCCTTAAACTTTCAATTTAAATCCTGATGTAAAGCTTAAGAGTTCAATTTTTACCATATGTGGATCTAATTTCTACAACTAGCTTGCGGGTCCAATTTTTACAAATGAAAGTTTAAAGGTCTAATTGCGACTACCACCATACTTCAAATGTGGTTTTTGCAACTTGCCTTTAATTTTTTTAATCTCATAACAAATTTCGTGCTTCTCTTTTTCCTTATACATTTTATAATTAAAAAAATCGAAATGCATTTAGTAACTATTTCTTCTCTCTTTTTTTATTGCACTCATGTTTTTTTCATTCCACTAAAAAATTAAATAAAAATACATTTTAAAAATTTTATACGAAATTAATATAAATTTTATGTAATTTTTATTTTTAAATCGGTTTATTGGTTCATAACGATATTTCGGGAGGGGAGGGGAGGGGAGTGGCGTTATTAATAAAAATAAAAATAAAAAAAAAATAAAAATAAATA
>JBBPDJ010000017.1:14570801-14583531 GCA_037974625.1 Cucumis cinereus
CAAGAAAGAGAAATTACTTGAATTGACAAATAAAAATAAAAAACCTAACTAAAGTTGTGTTCAAATCATAATTGGAAGACTGCATGAGTCAACTTTTCAAATATCATAGTTGTATGATGTGACCTAATGCACTCATGCTATTGACAGCTTAGCCATCAATTTTTTAAATAAACAAACCATCACATCAAAAATATGTATGTTCTAAATTAATTAATTATAAACCTATAGTTTATATATATATATATATGTTTAAAGGTACTTTTAAAAAATAATAATGCATGAGTATATGTAGTAAAAGTTAAAACTAGGGTTAGAACTAATACATGTATTAGTATATACTTATTTTAGTTAGAAAATTACAAATATTAAGTTTGAGCTTAGGTTTGATAATTAGATATTTTTGCGATACATCAATATGTTGATGTTGAATTACATTTTGAGGTATAATTAGGTTAAAATTGAAAATCGTGACGTATCTAATACATATTTCAACTAGTATATGTTAAACTCAATTAATATTCTTATATCAACATCTAAAATAGTTAAGTCATCTCGTCTATATATATAAAATAATTGATTGTATAATAACGACGAATGTCAAAATAATTATTTTTGAAAAAATGAAACAGCAAGATAAATATAAACATTTTAAAAACAATAAAAAAGAATTATCGATCTCTCATAATTTTTCTCAATATGACTTATTTTATGGGAGAACATTATCGCTCTAAATTTCACAATTTTTATATAGTATTTATTTATTTATTTATTTATTTATTGTTTTTGTGTATGTAGGTAACGTTTCAATATTGTAGACCACAAACTAGTTATTATTTTAATTATTTTATGTTTATAAAGAGGTAGGGAATTGATGTAATGTAAGGGCATCCTCTAGCCACATTTATGTATTCAATAAGAGAAGCAATTGGTAATGGCGTTATTTATATTTTTATTTATTTATTTATAGTTTTTTACAACTATTTTCCCTTGCTTTTTGAAATAAATGTAGTTGTAAATTGTACAATAACCCGTCGACCCTCGAGTGTGTTGGATGCTTAGGGTTGTCTCAAGCAAAATCGATCAGAGATATAGAAAAATATGTGTACAAAAAGAAAAAAGTAAGAGCTTCAAATTTAGAGTCAGCCAATAGAACTGGTGAATGTATACCAATCGAGAAATAACCAAATCGTGATCGATTTGGCAAACTCCACAATTACCTTAACAGAAGAAAGGTATAAGAAATAACCCCATTTAATGACCTTGGCAGGGGGGTTTGGGGGGAAGAAAGCAAGTAATTTTCCTTAAAAAAATATGATCCTAAAATATTTAATTTTTTTTAACTTAAAATCCGTAACGATAAAATTATATGACGGGTAGTTGAATTGAGATGGGATGGTGTGAAATCAAAATTTTTAGGCAAATTAATAATAATAATAATAATAATAATAATAAAAAGAATGATATATATATATTTAAAAAAAAATATTTCTTGTCAAAGAGTGAAAACTTGTCATACTCACATGAGAGCTTTGTATTTGCCTATGCTCCAATGAATTAGAATATGTGAAAGTACAATTTCACATTATAAACCAAAGATTTTAACCTTTGCTAACCACCATCATCACGATTTGATGTCGTATCTAACCGTTATCGTATACATATACCGACAAATTTTTTATTTAGTTTTAAAATGTCATCTTAGCCGATCAGTGATTATATGTATACAAACTCACATCATATCCTTACTAACCATCGTCATTTAAGTTTAAAACTCAAAATGTAAGTCAACATTTTAATAGGTAAAATTTTCTTCTGATTAAATACGTCACATTACAATGAAACTAAATTCAAAATCTAGAGACGAATAGGTACTTTCTCATTACATATCTAAAGTTTATTAACATCTAAGAGTTTTGCGAATGGTAATGTAATGAAAAATATATATTTGTAGGTTTTGAGTCTTTATTTTGTTTCTGAATTTCAAAATGTTATGTTTTTACCCAAGAGTTATACGTTTACTGAAAAATCAAGATTAATTAAGAGTGTGTAAATCTTAAAATTATGACGACCAAATCAAAACGAAATTCAAAATCTAATGATAAAATGTAATATCACGAGACATATGGTCCAAATAGAAACTAAATTTAAAATACGATAGTAAAAATGTACTATCAAATCAAAACGAGAAAAAGGTTTTTTTTTTTTTTTTCTATTTGAATTTTAGTTAGGGATTTTGAAGTGATAAAATATGTAATCTCATTTATTGGTTGATGGATTTGGTCACGGGTTCATCAAATCACTTCAACAAATCAATATCACTGTCTCTCTTCGCTTATTGGTTGCTCATAATAAATATATATATATATATATATATATATATATATATATATATATATATTTCCATCTCTATTTCTTTTAACCATCCTTTCCATTTGAATTTGAATTTAATCATTTTTATAATCTATAAGCTCAACAAGTTATAAACACCGATCAGAAAGATGTCGTATGGTTAATAAGTTCGAGTTTTGAAGCATGCAAGTTGAGAGGTACGTTACTAATTTTCATGACTAATTTGCGAGTGTGTTTCTTTACTATTTATTAAAAAAGTTGAAAACACGAATATGTTTAATAAAATCTTATATTTATTGTATATAAAATATGTTATGCTATTTTAATATATTCTATATGGAACGAAAAATCTTCGAATTTAGTTTTTGTTTATATAATTAAATACTATTTTAAAACTTTAAATTACGAAATAAAAGTAACACTATACGACTTAGTGAATTATATTTGAAAATTTAAAATTTAGATAAAATATTAAACTTAATAAAATAAATGATGATAATGTTAATGTGGAAAAGAAGATGTGTGGGGCAAAAATAAATTAATTGGACAAGACTTAGGATCCCTACTTGGAACAAAATTTGTTGTGTTTCTTAAAGTTTGGAATTGGTGACATTTCAATTATTGATATTCCATTAATTTAATTTAAAATATATTGGGACTATACATTTAATTTTACACCCTTTTAATTGATGTTACTTCTCATCTTTTTCATTATCCAATTAAATTTTCATATCTTTTCATCACCATAAACTCAAAAATAAAATTTTTTAAAAAAAATCTTCCTATCATTAATTTTATAGAAATATAATGTATATATATTTGTGATTGTATGAATTTTTCGTTAACAAAATCCATGTAAATATGAATTTTTATTAAAAAATATATCGTTGACTAAAAGATCAGAGATCAGAGATCAAGGTTTGAATCGGTGTTAGAAATTTTTTAAAATCTTTAAGAAAACATCCAAATATTTTTTAACCATATAAATATACTTTTATAGTTTTCAAGCATTTAATTTTCAAACACTAAAAATTGTAGAGATAAATAAAATGTTGCTATAATTAGTTATATTAAGTTTTTTTTAAATACAATAACTTGAGATATGAAGATGTTTAAATTTCAACTTTTTGATCGAAGATATACGTTTTTAAACATATTTTTCAAGTGAACTTAGTTCAACGGTAATTGGTATAACCTCTCATCCTAGAACATCGTCTCCAACTCCAACAATTATTATATTAAAAAAAATATTACATCAAATTTATATATATATACCAATTACCCTAAACCCTCTAGCCTGTAGAGACGAAAGTTATATAGTTTATATCAATGTTTATTTAATAAAAATAATAAATTATTAGATTATAACATAAAGTCTATGATTCTACTCTTGGATTTGGTGGTCCCTATAAAAGAAATAATAATTATAAATATCAATCTAAAAAATATTCTAGAGGGTATAAGCCCACTTAATAAGCCATATAATTGGCTAATTATTTTAATTAAGTGTGAAGTAGACACATTATATCAAAAGCCCTAATAAATAAGGTATTCTCTTATTTTTCACTTGTCTTTTACATCAACCACATATAAACTTGGGTGTGTTCTACCAACTTTTTCAAATCTTTTAAACCAAAATATATAAATATGAAAGCATCATTTGTTTTAAAAATTAGGTTAAAAATCAATTTTAATTTAATCTCTAATCTTTAATAGAAGCGTGATTTGACAGATTCCTAAACTTTGGTTTATAACAATTTAGTCCATTTACTTTAAATTTTATAATCATTTAGTCTCTATCGTAGAAATTAATAGTAACGTTTAATGAGATTTCGTTCATAAATAAACTCTTGAACTACTTAGAAACTCAATATTTTTGTAAAATACAAAGTCTATATCATAAAATATTAAAAATGACATCTACTTTTGATAGAATTTTTAACGTGAGGGACTGAATTGCTACCATTTTGAACGTACAAGGATTAAATAATTACATAGTAAAGTTCATGAACTAAATCGTTACAAATCAAAGTTTGGAGACTAAATCGTTACATTCAAGAAAGTTTAGAGACCAAAATT
Source organism: Cucumis cinereus (assembly GCA_037974625.1). Taxonomy (NCBI): domain Eukaryota; kingdom Viridiplantae; phylum Streptophyta; class Magnoliopsida; order Cucurbitales; family Cucurbitaceae; genus Cucumis; species Cucumis cinereus. Next base: position 14,575,230 of record JBBPDJ010000017.1, read on the forward strand.
GATTGTTAACCTAAAAACTATATTTAATAATTTCAACGTATGATCCATATTTTCACGAAATATAGCTTATGTACAATCAATGGCCTACATAGTTAATTTAATGAAGCCAAAATGATATTGAGAGGTAACAAAAAACATTAATGTCTGCTACATTTTTTTGTCATTATTTTAATGGATCAAAGTCTCTAAGTCCTTTTTCCCAATCTTCAAATTCAATTTCATATAAACATTTGAAAGATGATTAGCCAATTCCAAAAAAGTCCAACTAATATGTACTTTGTGTGTGTTTATGCCAGTGGTTGCATCTTCCAAACTGTCACAAACTTATCCAAATTTTTAATTATTGTGTAATTATAGTGTTACCAAAAATATGTTTTTGATAAGATGGGTTATCATCTTGTTTATTTTTGTAGTTCATGTGTGGAGATTTGGATTTGAAATGTTCACTTTTGAAAAAGGTTCAAATTTCTTATTATTTCATATATAATAAGGTCTAAATAGAAATATTTTGTTGATACTTTGTTTATGTTTCATTAATTTTTAATGACAATTTCTCGTTTTTATTTGTGGAGCTTCACTCTTAGAGATAGTTTAAGACAAGTAAAAATAATGTTGTCGGGTTGCAATGAATGCATGTGAATATATATGAGGTCGTAAGAACGCTAAAGTTAAACATGCTTAGCTTTGACCAATCTAATGTTTGGTGACCTTCTTGGAATTTTCCTAAGAAGCATGTTGTTGGAACGACCAATGTTGGTTTAGTATCCGCTCTTAGAAACAGTTCATGGATTTGGAAAGTTACATCTCAATTTCTAAAAATCTGAAACTATATATATTAATTTTAGCGAGATTCATCAACACATTCAACTTTCTTTGTATATCTTATTATATTTTAGGGTTAGATCTACTTTTGGTTCATGGTTCATAAAATTTGAGGTTGATGTTTATTTAATCTTTAAAGTTTTAAAACGAACATTTTAATTCCACGTTTGCCAAATAATCCGTGATTTGGTTTGATTTCTTGCATTGATGACAAGACTCCACCACAACTTATGATACAAAAGTAAGTTAGAAAATTATATTTTATATCCAAATAAACAGATAAGAAGGTATAGTAATACCACCAAGAAAGCAATAATGTTTTTTTTTTAGAATTATTATATTGATAGAAAAAATGAATAATAACCTTTCTACAAACTAATCTAAGGTGGTGGGACATGAAAGACGAAAAAAATCGAGTCGATTAATCGAATTTAAAGCGGTCGGTTGAGAGAAGAAGAGAGGTCGATTTGAAAAAATTACAAAAAATTTTCAAAAATATTTTAAAGAATAAACTAACCAATCGACTGACGTTTACTTCTCGACAATCAATGTTTGTTTGAACATTTACTAAACCGACCACAGTTGATTCGGTGACAATTTGATCGAAAAATCGACTTCGATTGACTGGAAAAATGACAAAAGATTAATATATATTTTACTTAATTTTTTTTTGTATGTATTTGGTGGTAAATATATATGATTTATTTATTATTATTTTAATAACCAACTCTTTAACTAGCGATTTTAATGTTGAGGGAAAAAAACAGCATACATATGTATATGTATATGTATATGTGTGTGTGTGTATATATATATATATATGTGTGTGTGTGTGTGTGTGTATGTATATGTATATATATATATGTATGTATATGTATATGTAAAGAATTAATTGGAAATATCAAATTAGGTTAGCTCATGTTCATTACTATTCATTTAGACCGTTCTTTTGTTTTTTCTTTTCTTCTTTTTTTTTTCTTTTTTCTTTACAGATTATGAGTTGACCCACCATGCCAATCATTATATTTAATTCACTACACCAAATAAAATTTAAAAGTATATGAGCTATGTGTCATTAATTATGAAAATACATAATTAGAAAAACATAGGAAGCACTTCTTTTTTAAGAATTGTTAAGTGTTAATTAACTTAAATATAGTTTTAAAAAAAAGTTGGAAATTTTAATTTTCACCTCTACATAATATTGTACAAAAAAAAAAAAAAACACAAGGTTAGAGTATCAAAAATGAATTCAAGAAATTGTTTGTTGATTTATATCCTATTTAATTGCCTCGTCAAAAGTACTTCTAAGCTATGGGTTGGTTTTAACTCAATTATATATTTTCAAACCTTGAAAATTGTCATTTTTACCTTTGAAGTTTGAAGTTTATTTCAGAACGATCCTTAAGGGTATTGTTGTAAAATTCAAGGACCAAAAAATTTGAATTTGCTTTTGTGAACAAATCTAAACCCGTATATGGAAAAATAAAAGACACATAAGCAAACATAAACTTTTTTTACCTATGCACTTTAACGACAAAAGTTGCAATGTTTGCCTTGAAACTAACTTTAAACTTTCAAAGCTAAGCTTCACGACATGTGTAAGTTCACCTATACCGATTTGTACGGACTTGAAACACTTTTCTGAACAAATTTTACTAAAAGGAAAATAACTATTAGTACAAAATAGATGGAACTTTAAGGAATATATATTAAAATAGTTTTTACAATAGAGAGTAAAAATAAGCTTAAACACGAAAGTACAGTAACCAAAGTCGAAGAAATCAAAATCAACAATGAGACAATATAGCATAATCATATATTTGACATTGGTAGGGTAATAGAACCAAGAATAAGTATTCCAACACACAAATAGGTGTATGAATTATAAGAAGTGTTGTTGTGCCAAATTTATTATGGGCAAAGAACATGGTTGGTTCTATAAGCAACCAAAAAAGTCTAGTTGGATTTTGGCTTCCCCTTTTCTTCATTTTTCTCCATTTTCTTTTGAGGATAGGGATGTGTGACACCAAGGACCAAGATATGGCAATTGCAATTATTTAATTTTTCTTAGTGAAGCCATGATTTTATAGAGAGCAACATGTGATATATGAGCATATCTTGTTTATAGGGAACAATGGGAATATTTTGGGTATTTTATTTTTTGTTTTCTACAAATTATGTGATAAATGTTTTGATATAGATGCATGTAGTAGAACAATATTTGTTTTAGTTATTATTGTTTTCGAATGAGAAAAAAAAATAGACTAGTTGTTTAACTGTATCCAATTTGACCAATTCATTTATGCAACGTTTGGAGACACACATATGACTCTCTCGATTGACTAGGTTTATTTATGATCATAAAATCTTTCACCATTGCACTACGACATCTTTAGACATCCATAGCTTTCAAGATCTATGGTAAAATCTATAATTGTTCCTTTTTTAGATCATTGACATTTAGTCATCGTTTTCATATATTTAAGCCAAAACATTTTACTTAACTCTCTTTTCAATAGCTTCTATGGTTATCTGACGTTAAACTTTTCATATGCTTGTTAGATGTCATTTAACAAGAACAAATAACACTAAATGATAGAAAGTTATATCGCAATATCAAAGAAAGTTGCAATATACCATAGCGTTTCGAGAGGGCTACTCTTCCAAAATCCCCACGCTAGAAATTCTACTAAAATCTTCACCCTTTCCTCCCAATCTCCCTCCCTTTGTTTATTTATAACTAAAAAACCATTAACAAACGTATTAGTGAATGTAACTTGACACCCACCAATCCTATTGCCCAACCATCAATCAATCAATGTAACTTCAAAACATGCACATTTTGGTGCATCAATGAACCTTCAAATTCTATGTTATTAACGTGTCGGAATTATTTACAACAAATTGATGAATAAACAACTAATTGTATTTATTGTAATTTATAAATAAATAAATACATAAAAGAATATGTTTCTTCCACTAGTAAAAGTATATTATCAAAATGAGCTAACTAAACTGGCACACTGTATTAGAGGCATATGAATCAAATCTCCCACCAAATCTTCGAAAACTTGAAAATAAAAATAAAAGAAATAATTGTAAATATAGTAATTAGATTCAAAATATTAGCATATATAGAACATTTTAAAAAAGTTACAAATATAACAAAATCTACAACTGAAAATAGTGAGACCATAATAAGAATCTATCAACGATATGCTATATTTGTAATTTTTTTAAAAATGTTAGCTCTACTTAACTATTATTTCTAAAATTGCTCATCTTTTATTATTACCCAAAACAAAAATATATTACTTTTCATATATACACACACATATATATATACACATACACACAAATACCAAAATATACTACATACATACACACACGTACGTCCCTGTGTGTATGTATATATATTTCTTTGGTTCTCAAAGTTGAGACTGTGACGGATCAAACCCTAACAACTTAATCATAAAATCTTTATCTTCCTTCCTAATTCTGACCTACGGACAAAATCACATATATTTCAAATCTGTCATTATAAACAAAATTAAATAAGTAAAATCATTTTAATTTTTATCAATTAACAACATTTAAGAATACTTGCTACTAGTGCTACTTTCTTGATGCCAAAATGAGGCCCAATCTTTCCTTTCTTTCCTTTAACTTAACATCGTTTTGATATAAACCTACATGAAGAAAGATAGCCATCCATTTTCAAGTACATATTCAAGAAAGACAAAACAATAGTCACCAAAGTTATATCAATTACCATATTCAATAGGATGTTAGATACCACGAGGCACGTGCAGCAGTTCATAAAGTTTTTGAATAGGTAAATGTAGGTTTATTAGCTGTATATTCCAACGTTAATAAAAGTCTCTCTCTTAACCTGGTGGCCAATTCATTTGTCGTCCCCCCAAAAGGTGAACATGAAGATGATAAACCGATTGACCTGCGAGAAAATAGCAGGAATCAAATGGCTTGATAATTTCAATAATAATAAAATATATTTGTTATTGAGGGTAAAAGATGGGGATTAGAGTACTCACATCCACTTGGTCCGTCGTTAATTACGACCCTAAAGCCATCGTCCAGTCCTTCTTGTTTGGCAACGAGCTTCGCAGTGTAAAGAAGGTGGCCGAGAATATCCGTGTGCCTCTCCTCGGCCTACGAAGTACATGAAATATTCAATGGAAATACAAATGAAAAGTAACAATTTCCCTTTTGTCTTTTTAATATAAAATTAACATCTTTCATTGAAAAAAAAAAATGAAGGAATACATACACATACAAAAAACTCAACCAACAAAAACAACTCTATAGAGAGGAGCTCTAACTATACAAAACAACACCTAAAGAAATAGCTACAAACGGTCTTTGAAACTGAAGCCCACCAAGAAACATGAAAATGAAAAATGGACCAAACCTCACAAGGTCTTTATCCACCCCTCTGAAAATCTTACCATAGGCGCTAACCCCACAAAACCCACAAGCTGCACACGCCCAGCTAACCACAAAAGTTGCCCCTTTTCCCACGAGGCGGATTGAGGAGGAACCCCAACAATTTCCTTTTTCTATGGCTACTTAAGGTATCCAAATTTTGTGGTTTCACGTTCAGTTCATTGGTGTGAAATGGTATTAAATGAAAGGCGATATACAACTGGGCAATACCCAAAGAAGAAAAAAAAATGGCCCAAACAATGGAAAGCCAAGGCAAGGCGAAAAAAAGAGAACACTGCTAAATGAAAGGGCTTCATTGTTCGAAGACTAAGAAACAAAGATAAATACAGAACTCTTTGGCCACAGACACCCAAAGGAAAGTGTTGTGCTGTAAACCCAAGTTCCTATTAAGATATCTCCACCTCCTAGAGGTCCTCCCATTTTCCTCAAGCTAGATGTTCTAACTTCGGAAAATTCATAGCAAACGTGTGTGGGTGTGGGTGCGTGTGCACTTCAAATGATCTTTGCTTCAAATGATCTTTTCTAGCATCAACGCATAACTTTGAACAGACCATTGAAATCAACAAGCTAGCAACCAGCTTAATGCAAACACGAATCCCAACTAAACAATTACATAATATATAGATACGCTATATGTTATGAAACGGACCAAGTGAAAGAGAGATATGCCTCTTAGGTTTTTAAGAGTTTAGCTTCTTAGAATTTTATAAGCCTAATCATTGCAGTCTGCCAAACCCCATACGCCTTTCAGGTGTTAAGAAAGCCTAGTACTTGATTTTTATTTCTATTTTTTGAAATTTTGTGTTTTTTTCCTTGCAATTTCTTTAAAATATCATTTGAATTCTTAGTCAAATTCTAAAAATAAAAACTTCCTATAAACAACTTTTTATAGTTTTCAAAATTTGGCGAAGAGAACATGTTTAGAAAGTAGTTAACAAAACAAAGAAACTCGAAGGTGGAAGTAAAATTCATAAACTTAAGTTTCAAAAACCAAAATTCAAATGGTTAGCAAGCGAGCCTAATTGATTGAAAAAGCTCTTTTAGTCATGAAAAAAAATTACTCCTGTGGTATATTTATTTAGACTTTATTTCAATCATCTCTTTTGAAGTTCTACCCACAACTGGCAAAATGTTGTGGAAATTAATTCCAGGTCCTCAAGCGTATCTTCCATAAAATAGTAAAACAAAGCGAGTTGCTAAATTCAGTTGATGTGTAAATGTACTAAACAGTTAAATAATACATAAAATACTATCATTTTCATAATTACTGTTACAAATTTGAATACATGACTTAATGAATAATTCAAACTCAGTTTTGGTTGAATAACTTGAATTGGGACCATTATCAACTACAATCATTTGATGGGACAAATATGTCACTCAAGAGCCGGAAAAGTCCCTAAACTAAACTAAACACTCCTACTAGAGATTTTCTTGCCATGGTTAGACTACCAAATAGCCACTCAAATTTTTCCCTTCATTCTAAAGATAAATTTATTTCTCAATCATCATTTCATGTATGTAGTGGATAAGTCAAAATATGAGATCAAAATGAACTCAAAAAGGAACTGCCGGAAGAACGAAATCAATAGACACTAAAGCAGAGAGTAAAGTACCCAGTAAAGTAGTACCTTAGATAATCCAGATAATCCATCCTTAACTTTTGGAATGATTAGAATATGTATAGGAGCTTGTGGTGATATGTCCCTGAAAGCAAGGACCTGCCATTATAGTGAAATTCAAACATAAATTAATTGAAATCACAAGGACAGAGCAGAACTTTAATTCTAAGTATTAATCTCATTACGACATCCAAGCAAGATCTTTAAAACGAAATGAGTGGTTTAGGGTAATAATTTAAAGGAACCTTGTCATCCTCAAAAACCACCGTAGATGGAATTTCCTTGTTAATGATTTTGTCAAATCTGCAAAAGTAACAAACGAAAAACATTAGTTGCAACTTGAAATGGGTTTTCGCTAAATGTAATGATTTTTTGTCTCTACTAGAGAATAGTAACACGGTCTCCTCAAAGGAGAGTATAGAACTCAGCTAACTCCAATAGGAAAGAAGTCAAAATAAATATTGATGGCTTCTTCCCTAATATGAAACAATGACAACTAATTCTTTTAAGGAACACCTCAAGCTTTTACCGCCTTACTTCGCTTAGTACCTCACGACCTATACCTTTCAATTTCATCAAGCCCAAACACTTGAATAAATCGTGCAATTAATGCCTTTTAAAAACTAAATAAACAATTTAATCATGAACTTGCCAATAAATCCAATGAAATTCAACTGAAACATATTCAATATCAAACCACAAAAATGCCAATATTGAACAATGAAACTACCAAACTAAGCAACAAACTTAAATCGGTAATATATAGTGACAGGTATCAATGATAAAATGTTAAAATTAAGCCGGAAAGAATCCCGTCGTGATCAGAATAATCAATTCCAAAAAAAAAATAGTACTATCCAGCCAACAAAAGTACTCAAATTGAGCCACTAACTTCCAAAACACACGCACACACACTCGCAAATGCATACATAGACATAAATATTGAGGGTTTAAAATTTAAATTGACAAGGTATAATTTCAGTTTTTCCCTGTCCATAATAAACACAAGATAAACAATATAGAGAAATCCAGTACTCCACCTCATGCACATTTGACAATTCTTGCGTGGATAGATGTCAATCAATATGTCAAACTGGTTTGTCCATAGTCCCTCAAATAATACATTAGCAATTTGGTCTGTTGCAGGAAACCAAGATATGATCCATATATCAAGCTTCTCCTTGATGAAGTGTTTGTTCATAGTCCACTTCAAGGTTTTTCGTTTCTTTTCTTTTCTTTTAAAGAAAATAATACTAATAAGCTGCTGCAGTTTCGATTACCCACTAGTAGATGGTTCCTCAAAATAATTATTACTGGAGGGGGGGGGGGGGGGGGGGGGGGGGGGGGGGGGGGGGGGGGGGGGGGGGGGGGGGGGGGGGGGGGGGGGGGGG
>JBBPDJ010000017.1:14589036-14668881 GCA_037974625.1 Cucumis cinereus
CAAAAAATTTGTAGCTCATGGCTTCAGCAATCCAGTCCTCAATCTTCAAAGGAAGACAACCATTATAATTAAAAACAGTAAACAACTCATTCCAAACTTTACTGGCCATATCACAGTGGATAAACAAGTGATCAATAGACTCATCCGATCTATTACACATACAGCACATAGAAGGCATAATAGCCATATTGGATCATGAAGGGACATTCTCAAACCCAGTATTCTCTTGCCTCCAAGAGTCGACATCCTCTGAAGGAATGGTCACAACACCAAACTTTAGGAAGATCAAAGGGAGGTAAATGACTAATGGTTCTCCCTAATACTTGAGAAAACAACCAGATCTAGGACTCCTCAAATGCCTATTGGAAACTCAATTTTAGAAGAAAACTTAATGATACTGAGTTTCACCATAGAATTCTCCATCTCATTAGTTCTGTTTTCATGGTTCTGGTCCTGTAACTGATTACCCTATCCTCAGTCTTAAATCTCTCCTCCAAGACCTCACCAAATAAATTATAATTCTCAAATAGGTGAGAAAAGATAAATATCCCAAAAATGGAAGTTTCGTTCTAGAGGTCCCATTAGGAAGGTCAAACTATAAATAGGAGAGACAACCCTCAAATGAACGCCTATATATTTCTGTGCAAAAAGACAATGAGTCCCAAGTCACCTTTTCCTCCCATTTTGGGTTCCACCTAACCAATTCTTTTGGGTGGATCGTCCCAACTTAAAAGTATATATGAAGCCTTCTTCATTTCTTCTGTGATGAGCACCCGTTCAAAGAAAAGGAAAAGAGTATTTGGTCAAACAGATTTTGGAGTTGGGAAGCGTCAAGTTCATTCACAATTAACTCCCTCTCTTGCAAATTAAGATCTTCTCTTTTGTCAAAAGGGACTTACGTGGCATTATGGTAATCTGATCTTTAGTAGCCTCAACATAGCAGATATTCTTCAGAATAAATTAGCTACTTTGTGCCTTCAACCCTCAATTTGTTTTCTATGTCATTTGAACGTGGAAAGCTATAACCATGTGTTTTTTACATGTCCTTTCAATTACAATTGTTGGAGCAAGCATTTTAATTTTTTCGGATGTTCATGAGGTTTTGACCCAAGTGTCAGAAACAATGTACTTCAGCTGAGGGCCCTTCTCTTTCAGTGAGGCCGCACCTTACTAATATTTGAAGAAAAGTACTGTTCCATTTCATATATTTTTGCCTCAGCTCGTCTCAACACCTCTCAATGGTGCTCTCTCACTACAACCTTTGTTGGATACTCTTCTCAGTTCTCATGACATTAGTCTCGATTGGCCAGCCTTCTTTTATCCTTATTAGTTCAACTTTTGTTCTATTTATATTGATGAATTCTCTGTTTTCGGAGTTATTCTACGTATGTTTTGATTGTTGAACTGTCCCTTGTTTACTTTTTTTTTTCTCCGTAGAGTATTGTATCTATGGAGCACTAGTCTCTTTTTTCATTTCACCAATGAAAAGTTTGTCTTCTGTTCATTTTATCAATGAACTTTCTTCCTTTATATTCCATCATCTTGTAAGAAAACAAAAATTAAAATTTGTTTGAAAATACAATTTTCTAATTGTCGTGTTGACAAACTACCTAAGATTTCATATCTTACAAGTTACCTTGACAACCAAATGTTATATGGTCAAGTGGGTGCAAGTTGGCCCAAGCACGTGAGGATATCAACGAGATATATTTTATGTTATCATATGCTTGAGAAAATAAGTTTTTGTTTTTCATTCAAAAAAAATTACTATTTTTTATTTTCCAATAAACATTATGTGGCGGTCAGTTGATCAAGTTCACTTTTCAACATGGACACATTTACTCTATGCTACTTCATAGTTCGTAGACTAGTTTTTCACCCGGCAATATGTGAGGATCGCTTTCCAATATTGCGAGAAGGATCAAGATGAGATACAAAAGCTCGACATTTAAAATGTGCATGTGGCCAAAAAAGTAAAATATAAAAAATATTTCATTGACATATTCGGATGTATGCCATGCTTCATAACTGCCAAGATTACTCTCCTCTTACAAAGACTTAAATATATTGTAACTACTTTTGTTCATTGTCGATACCAATAACAACAGCTTTTCCATAAGCTTGGCTCGCTCTAGTGAAGCGTTGTTTAAACTTAAATAATCTTAAGTTAGGCGGAAGTCTTGTTTTTCCTTCCACTTTTTATTAACACTCAATATGGGGATTTTGGGGTGTTACTGTACTTTTCCATAAGCTTGGATTAGTCTCTTTTGTTTTCGTTTTTGGAGCCATTTTTTCAGTTTTTGTTGTCTCTGTGTTGTCTTATTGTAATCTTCCTCTCATTTCATTATTTCAACGAAAAGCTCTGTTTCCTTTTCAGAAGGAAAAAAAAAAAAACTTAATATGGGGAGTGGTTTCTTGTCAAAGTAACACTAATAATAATTGACCTAGGAGAATGTTTTTCCATCCCTAGGGATATAATTAACAATAACACGAGAATGTAAGAATGCAATCCTTTCTTTTTCTAATTCGTGATTTCTTTTGGCTCCTACGAGCATAAAAGTATACGCGTCAATGAGTGTCATGACCAATTTGTGCACAGCTCAAGTCCCTTGACATAGGATAGAACCACAGCTAATATTCAAGATTCCATGTACAACAACTTCCACCTTATAGACATTGTTGCTGAGATAACCAAACTTATAGCATGATATTTAACCCTCCCGTGCTTTTTAATTACACTACTACATTTGAAACCCCCTGAATCCATTAAATGGACACAGCTAGCCTACAAATACACATAGAACCAGATTTAATCAAGCTAGTGCAGGGAAGAAATTGATGCATGGCTTCATTCAAAATTTTCCCCTTATCTAATCCTCAAAATTAAGATGAAAGCAAATGCATTTTAACATTACTATAAAGAAAATACCCACTATCTGGTCCACCAAGTTGTGTGATAGCATCGACGAAACGATCATGAAGATCGGATGTCCATCGCAAGCGTTGTTTTCCACCTCCTCCAGGTGGCATTGGACTTTTGGCTGTGGAGCCACCAAGACCCGCAACACTCGCACCCTGTTCAGCACCTTGAGATTTGTGTGGAACTAAGCTCGCAGTTGAAAATTTCTTAGCATGATACATGATGAGGAGAGATACAACTCTAAGAAGTTTTCTGAAAAAAAATCATAATATATATTTCATAACCTTCACAGAAATGAAAACAGAAAGGGATTTTAACAAGTCAGCTGATCAACACTCCAACAACAAAAAAACCAATCGAACCCATTTCTTAAATTCACCACAAAGTCAATTTTGAGTCACAACCAGTACTCCACATCATATAACAACAGAAATTAGAAAGATAAGATCATGCACTTAAAAACCCGTCTTCCCACTTCCATGGAAGATCATAGCAATGAATGAAACAATACTATGTAAGTAAAAACACAAACGTTCCAGCTAGTAGTCCGAGCATAATTAAGAAGGGAGATTAAAACCCAGCAACAAAAAAACCCATAGAGTCAAATAACTAAGTTTCACCTGGAAGAGAGTCAGAAACTCAATGATGGCAGATGAATTAGTTTCAGACCCATCATCTCGGAAGTCAACAGAAACACGACAAAGTCTCTAAAATTTAAGGGGGAAATAAACGCAGATGATGGTGAATTTCAAAGGTAGTTGATACAGAAGTGTGGAGCGGCGGCGACGGTGGTGGTGGAGGGGGTACGGCGGCAGGGAGACGGCCTCCGGGGAGCAAAATGGAATTGGAATTTGTCTGTTCTAGGGTTTGAGAAAGGAAGGGGAAGAGGGAATGCAAATTCTGATTTTGGCAAGATGGTTCGTCAGAACAAGACGAAGGTCTCTCTCTTTCTCTCTCTTCTTCTTCACTTTGTTTTGTATTCTGTTTTTTTATTTAATTAAATTAAATTAAATACAAAATAAATTAATAAATAATAAATAAGAGACGGAGTTTTAATTGTGTAGAGAATAGATAGCGTGCAAAGGACGGCGATATTTATAGAACTTTCGGGTCACGTTGTGGGTCATGTCGCTTAACCCGACCCGAACGTGATAAATATCTACCAATAACCAACGTTTTAAGGTTTAATTACGTTCTTTTCTGTTGATTTTTTTTTTTTGTTTCAATCTATTTTTATAAGTGTTATAACATCGAAATTCATTAGTGATACATAAATGAATCTATATCGCATTCAAGATGGAAGGATTTTAAGAATTTGAAAGTATGATCAATACTTAATAGATGTTTGTACAATTGAGATAGAAAGATTCGAATTACATACATCGTTCTTATTAAAATACTGATACGTTATGCTCAATTTTGCTAAAAAAAAATTTACATAAGGGTTGTGAAGTGAAAACAAAGCTTCCCTTGTAGAGATGACGTTGCTAGGTCGTAATAGATGTAGATGAATGTTGAATTCGAATTGTAAAACCATAATAACCAAGAGTTACAAATCAAATGACTAGCAACGCACTTGCTTTGGAAAACAGTAATAGTAGTTAAATATAGTGCTCTAGTTTACTTACTTTACATCATAAGAAATCTATTGTTCTTGTTTAACTACATTCTCGAGGATTACAATTCAAATAATAGTGAAAATGTAAAACTATAGGACCTGCACACAAGTGAAATGTAATCATGACTACAAATAAAATGTAACAAATGGTGTGGTAATGGATTGTGAAGGGTGAAACTCATGGAAAAGAAGGTTCATGGTCGAGTTAAAATTTTGTATTCAAGATTACAAACCATGCACAAAATGTTTAATCTAAACGTAAACTTGGGGTTAAAACACGTTGCAAACCTACTACATTCCAACATCACAATAACACCAATAATAGATTATGAATCACAGTTCGGTCAATCAACTTGTATATAGATGACACATTTCATTCAAAACATATGTACGCCAATATTACTAATATTGTTAGTTTATCGATAAGAGTAATAATTAATAAATTTAAGATATATTACTATGGAACCAAACATTTTTCTTCACACCTTCAACTGAAGTATAACTGGTGAACTATGCAACAATTATCATCTCAAAATTGATGTATATGATCAAAATGTATCACTTGTACAGTTATTAAACAAACAAAGAAAAATCATACCATCGTTTTAACTTTCATAATCATACCATACTTAGTTTTATCATACCAGTGTTTGAGTTTTTAGTATCCTTATCTTTGAGTATTTTTTTTTTCATTTTCGTTTGGTTACAGTCTTTAAATTTCACGATATGTGTCTATTTTGTCTAAACTTGTAATTGTGTTAAATAAGATTTTAATCCTTACAAGTGTCCAGTAGTTCTTAGACTTTCAATTTCATATCAACTAAGGTCGTAAACTTTAACAAATGTTTAGTATGCTTTCAAGCTTTAAATTAATAGTTTTGTGTTCCTTTTTTTAATTTTATATTTAATATATAATTAATCTATCTGACACATTTGCTTTTTAAAATTTATGTATCTACCTGTTAGATACAAAATTAGAAAGCTATAGATCTAACAAACACAATATTTAAAATTTCAAAATTTATATAGACGCTAAATCTCATGTATGTAATTTAATTATTAATAAATTTAAAGCATATCCAATGCAACTATTATAAATGAATTGTTTATTTTGTAATTCAATCTCCAACTTTAGGAGTTCGTTCATGTTGATCATCGTTGAGCTAATTCGCTCGCTTTATTTATATATATATAATTCTTAACTTTTATTTTATTTGAACTCGACTGTATGAGTGTTGAGTTGGACTTGGAGAGATAGGAAGTGGTGGGACCCATTTAGAGATTTTTCAACGATGAAATTGAGGTGGGGGAGGAGGACCGGTCGTGGGATGAAAATGAAATCCTCCCTCGGGGGTATAACCATACTTTCACTTTAAGTTTTGTTAATATATATATAAAACCATTTCAAATAACCATTTTTTTAAAAAAATAAAAAATATAAAATTTGACGAAATATTTAACCAATTTTAAAATATAAAATATTTATACTTAATATCAATATTATTTTTTGTTTTTCAATGACGTTTTTCTATTAAAGGTAAATAATTCTTTTTTTTAAATCTCTTTAAAATATAAAAAAATTAATTCACTTATGAAAGTTTGAAAAATGTTCTATTTAAAAAAACAAAAATATTTTTACCGACAGTTTTAGATAGAAATGTTTAATATTTTGTTTGAGAATACTCTTGCAATCATAAAGGATTATTAAAAGATACATTTTACCGGTAGTATATGAACAAAAATTATTAATATTATACTGCAAAGGTTTCTAAACTTCCAAAAAGTTGCATGAGTGTCTTTTATTATTGAAAAAATAAAAACAAAAAGTTCATCGAGGTTTCTAAACTTCCAAAAAGTTGCATGAGTGTCTTTTATTATTGAAAAAATAAAAACAAAAAGTTCATCGTCTATCTGTATCCATTTATCTCCCCTCTTTCTCATTTACTTTAATTTATGATTCAATATTTCTCTAATTTCATTCCTCCCGTCTTACTCTTCTCATTGTTAATGATCTTTATTTATTTCATAAAAAAAACACCTCATTAAGTTAAGATATACAAATTATAACAGAAAAAAAAAAGAACAATAGAAGCACCATTAAGACATATGGTAGCAGCTAAGTTGTGTTAGTAACCAAATACATTCACTTTGATTTGCCTACTACTGTTTCGGTGAGTTTGTGAGAGACGTTTTAAATTTATATTTTTTGTGTAGGATTTTATATTTTTCTTTATATTTTTGTCAATAGACATTAGTGTAAGAGTTGGACAATGAGAAGAAGGTAGTAAGTTGAACGTCATTATTAAAATAGTCAAAAGAGTAATACTTCAACGCATCACAAAATACACTTGTTTTTATAAATCTCACTATCATCACACACACATACAATATATATATATATGTGTGTGTGTGTTTCAAAATAAAATAAAAGATCCACATTAAAAATCATAAGTAGATAATTTAGTAGAACGTATAGATACTGTTCACAATACATCTAAGCATGTACTATCGTGAGAAAAAAAACACACGCGCATTTGACCTCATGTTATAACACGTTTTGCTATTTGTGTCACTACTCCACCATCCACAAGGTGGACCCAATTTGGGAGGATAAGTGGTGTAAGCTATTGGTGGCATGTTAGTGGGATGCTTAGTTGAGATGGTTCAACTCACCACCATTCCCAAACGATAACATACCAAATGATTTTAGCAATGTATTTTTTGAGTTTTACTATTTGTTTGTGTTAATTTTGTTGGGGTGATGAAATGACAACAAGTTAGTCGATGTCGATCAACTGGTGAGGAAATGAGCACGTTAATAATCTATTTATAAAGTTAATTACATGCGTGAAGAGTGGAGATTCAAAATTTTAATATTTTAATATTAATATCAATATAAAAAATAAGTATCATCATCAATTAAGTATACTCAAATTGGTAATTTAGATTTTAGGGTGTGTATAGACTGGGTTGAAGGGTTTTTTTGAATTGTCTACCAAAAAGACTCAAAAAGTATTATCTTCACCATTCTTGATGAGTGAGGTTAAGTTGTGTTTTTCTCACGTTGCCTAAAAAATAAAAAGACTACGATAGTGCCAAAGAACAAATTTGTATCCACATTTTAACACTAATAGGACCCATCTTTGTAGAGATGTCAAAATCGAGATGCCAAAATCACAGTGAGCCTTACTAAGGAAACTTCAATCTCAGTCTTGAAATTTTCAGTTTACAAAATTTATTAATCTCATATCACACGTTCTATTCATTTAGATTACCTCCTTATTATTCTCATTACTGAAAAATATTATAGAAAACTCTCAAATATGAATTATACTGACTTCTTCCAATTTAAAAGTAGAGGAAACATCAATTTATACTGAAACTATGGAGGTTGTATCAATTTAGACTCCAAACTAATAATTATATCGATTTAAATCATGAACTTTGGAAGTTGTATCGATTTAAACCCCAAACTAATAGTTTTATCGACTTAAACTTTGAACTTTTATAAGTGTGTCAATTTAAAGCCCAAACTTACATGATTGTATCGATTTAAACTCCGATTATGTTTTATCTGGATACACTTGTGAAAATTAAGGGTTTAAATGGATATATTTATGTAAGTTCGGAATTTAATTTGATACATTTGTGAAAATTAAAGGTTTAAATTAATATAACTATTAGTTTATGGTTTAAATTGATACAATCTCAAAATCCAGAGTTTAAATTGATACAATACAACCGTTGATGATGTAAATTGACATTTGCCTCAAACAATGAGATCTAAATTTAAAGAATAAAATAAAACAAATATTTTTAGGTTATATTCAATTTCGATGCATATATTGTGAATGATCAAAATTTGGCTCAATACTTTTAATAAGTATCCAATTTAGTTTATAAACACTTAATTAAATAACAATGACATTTGTTTTTTAACTTTTTTAGAAAGAGTAGTTGTGTTTTTTTAAAATAATTAAGTATTTTATAGATTTGGAAAAAACAAAGTATATCTTAACTTGGCCTATTAGCTCAGTTGGTTAGAGCGTCGTGCTAATAACGCGAAGGTCGCAGGTTCGAAACCTGCATGGGCCATCATTTTTTTTCTTAAATTATTGATTTTTATTAACTCTTTTGGTTTTAGAGTCGTAATTAAGATAATTAATTTAAATTATTTTGATAAAACGAAAAGAGAAATTATGTTTACATTATGTATTATATATTGGTTAGGTTTAAAACCCACCCTCTCTCTCTCTAGACTGCGCTATCCTCTCTTTCGCTTAAGCTCTGCCGCCACGCACGACAGCCCCTCCGACGGCTTTCCTCTTACCGCCGTTGTGTACAGCCCCTCGTCTCCGGTGAGCGTTTGGCTCAAGCTTTACGCCGATTTTCTCTTTCTAGCGTCTCTTTCTAGCATCTCGTTCTAGCTCTCGTATTCTCTCTGGTTTAGACGGAATTGGCCCCCCCACCGCCCCATCAGCCCGCCGCCGCCGACTGCTTTTCGTCGCCGGTGCTACAGTTTCAGAGTCTTAATTTGGTAAGATTTGATACATTTACGGTTTTTTGAGAATTATGTTTTGGATACCCTCTATGATTTGGCTTCATTATTGATTTAATTGTGATTTAGGAGGTTGGGTTTGACGTCTTGGGGAGGTTAAAGTTGCTTTCCAGTAGAGTTTAAGGTCAATTTTGGCAAATTCTGTTTTGGGTTGTTACATTTTAAGCCCGAACCATGTTTTCATATGCTAATAATCTGTCCAACCCGACTCCAAAATTTTATTAAATTCACCCTTGCTTAATTCATGCCTCATTCAGTTCATCTTTGCCTTTTTGGCTGCAATTGAGATTTGACATCGGGTAGAGAATTTTTTGTTCTTCTTTCTTCTCATAATGGTTTCTCCTATAGTTGCTTGCTTTCATATTTGTTCTCTTTCACCAATTTCTCATTTATGTTAGAGGTTGATCAAGGAGTCTAAATGGGGGAGGAGAAGAAGAACAGGGGTATAATCCCATCAATGATAAAGAACAAAGAAAAGAGGGCAGAAGTGCACGCCAACCTCAAGAACCAGAAGAAGCTTGAGAAACGCAAGAGGGCTAAGGCTCGAGATGCTGCTGAGAAGCAAGCTCTTGAACTTGGAGAAGAAGTATATCCATCAACTCCAGTATCTACTCTGTTTATTTTCTATCTCTGAGATTCTGACCTCATTTTTTTTTTCCTGTAGCTTCCTCCTAGGAAGATTCCTCGCACCATTGAGAACACCAGGGAGGTTGATGAGACTGTTTGCGAACCTGATGATGAAGAGGTTCTTTTTAAATTTCAGTCTATGACATTTTTGTAGCTTTTGTTTATTTGTAGTTCTTCTTATTCAGAGTTCAAAGTTTTAATAAGGCTAGTTTTTTATACCCTGCAGCTATTTGCTGGAAATGATGCTGATGAATTTAGTTCCATCATAAAGCGCGACATTTTGCCAAAAGTTCTAATTACTACTTGTCGTTTTAATTCTACGGTAAGATTCCTCATTATGACTAGTTATGCAGCAATTTTTTTTTGAACAACATTGGCTAAAATGGAGACTGACCTAAAACATCCACATTTGATTAGACTTGGTACCTTATACTTAGATTTTCTGCTTGTATGTGACCCCTTTGCAGATTGGACCTGCTTTTATATCAGAGTTGCTTTCGGTGATACCAAATGCACATTACTACAAGAGAGGAACTAACGATTTGAAGAAGGTTATATTCATATTTATATCTTCTAATGAACACGAAGAAGGAAAAGGAAATTAGAAAATAAAGAAGTTTATACTAATATTTATAGAATACCAATTCTTCTCTTGCTTGTAGATTATAGAATATGCAAATGCCAAGGACTTCACTTCTTTGATGGTTGTCCATACGAGTAGGAGAAAATTGGGTAAGTTGATAGCCCTTCATAAACCTTGCAGTTCATTCTTGCATGTTAATTCGTCCCTTTGTAACTTGTTTTCTCTTTTTCTACTATTTTTTTTCTTTAGCTATATAGATTAGTTTCTTTTCTCAATCTAATGCAATGTTTTGAAATTCTAGATGGGCTTTTAATTATTGGCTTACCTGAGGGACCTACTGCCCATTTTAAGATATCAAATGTTGTCTTACGTAAGGACATTAAGGTATGCTGTCAATTCAATGAAATGACCTCTGAATTGTTGTATTGCATTTTAACTACTACTGGCTTTTTGGAGGATTTTTTTCTCCAAGAAACCATAACCATTTAATCTTTTCTTGCTTTGTAGAATCATGGAAATCCAACCGGTCATCAGCCAGAACTTGTATTGACCAATTTCACAACACGCCTTGGTCTTCGTGTTGGAAGGTTACTTTCTGTACCTTAATTTCTTTATATGCAAATACTGCCTCTTGTGATGTCTGCATTTCATTGTTAGGTGTTCTTGTTTCTTTTTTGTGTGTTTTTGTGGTATCTCAATTTTTTCCTAATGCATTGACTTTTGTTGTTGTGTCGTTTTTTTAGATTAATACAATCACTCTTCCCTCAAGATCCCAATTTTCGTGGTCGGCGGGTTGTAACTTTTCATAACCAACGGGATTTTGTATTTTTTCGGCATCACCGGTATGCTACAATATATATTTTCTGTATGCACGTGAGGTGGACTATGATTAATTTGTCTTTTACCTTCTCAGATACATTTTTGAAAGCAAGGAAAATAAAAAAGAGGCTGACTCAAAGAAGAAGTCCAAGGATACCAAGGGTGAGAAAGTTCCTCCGCAGAAAGTGATTGCCCGTCTTCAGGTTGATATTAACCTACTACTCATAGAACGTTGTTGTTGTTTTATGATTTCTATAGTGGTTTTCAACTTGGAGACTTCAATATTATTTACTTGTTTTCATCTTATATCTCTCAGTTTTTTTTCTTCCTCTAATTTTTTTGGGGGTGATGATTAACATTAATTCATTTATAATCAAGGAACCACAACAGAGGGGACTCTGGAAATTTAGAAAAGTTGAGCTGATTTTGTGAGAAATAGTCTATGGAAGCCAAAAATTTCTTATTGTAGCATACACTTTTGTTTTATACTGTCATTAATCCTCACACGTCAACATTATTATTTTCTATCGGCTTTTGTTTCTTCAACAAATCTGGAAACTGACCAACGAGTGTGTGGGGGTAAAATTGACTTGTGTTAGAACACACCCAAGTTTGATTACGTTATCTTCGGAGATAATGTACTGCCATTTTTTTTTCAGATTGTCGTGTTTCGCATCCCCTCGAATTTAATCTCCCTTCTCCATCGACAAAATAAACAAGTTGTGGCTCACTCGAGAGAGTTAGCAAGGAAGCACATAATCACTTAGTGTCCAAAACTTCCATGTTATTCTCTGTGCCAATTCTTGTTTCTTTTGCGATTAGATTTGAATGAGAGTGATATTATGAGAGTCTAAATTTGAGAAATAATTAGATAAAAACAGACTAAATAATGATAGGGAGGAATGTTTGTGTAGACATTTGATTCTGAGATTTGATTTTTAGGAATGTGGTCCTCGTTTCACAATGAAATTGATCAGTTTGCAGCATGGAACTTTCGATTCAAAAGGCGGGGAATATGAATGGGTTCATAAGGTAAGTCAAGTCTATCTCTATCAGAAATGCATGGAATGGACACAAACAGATCATGATCTACACTGTTTATCTAATGTGTTTTTTATTTCTTTGAATTCCAGCCTGAAATGGATACAAGCCGCAGAAGATTTTTCTTGTGACATTCTCTAGGGGTTCATTACTTTTGGTTCTGGGGAGTTAAAAGCTGTTCGGCTCTGATTTATATAATATTTTGGTACGTAGACCTCCTTACATTTTTTTATTTATTATATGTAAAACACAATAATCTCCTCAATAAGAAGGAAATGTGATATTGTTAGAAAGAAGGGATATATTTAAATATAAAATCAAAGACTACAAAATAATCCAAGTATAAAGGCACTTGAAACCTCCCGCTTGAGTATGCACCTAAGCGCTAGATCGTCACTATACAAGGATTTCCTACTTTCACACACTCACCCTTTTTCTATTTATAACAAGATCCAATAACTTACATCCTATCTAATCGCCCTTGTACTCCTTACTAGCTTACACTACCAATATTCATATTTAGGTACCTTGCAGATATCTCCTACAATCCAAGGGGATTAGATATCTCCTACAATCCAAGGGGATTAAATATAGGTTAGACGAAGTTGTTTTTTGAGTTTAGTGAATGTGGAATAAACCCAAACACTCATGGAAGAAGAAAATAAATGTGAAAAAAAATGATAATATTTTGTTACGGTTCAACTGATGGTCTTGTGATTGTGTAGGGTGGAGTGCTGATCAATTTCAAATCTCCATTTCGGCCTGCATGTATGTTAGAAGAAATTATTTTTCACTATTCAAAATTTTGTAGCATTGCTGAGTTTGTTCCTGAGATGTCAATCAATCTAGTAGCTGACAATTCAAAAGAGAAAGCTATGTATTTATTTCTCTTATCTAGGGGATGTAAGGGTTGATTCATTAGCTTAGAGAATGCAAATTTGGGATGATACACTTAAAAGATTAGAGTTGAAATATTTTAGATGTTTATGAACTAAACTCAACTCAATTAAGAGACCTAACATATAGTTTAAGTTTCAGTTTAATTCTTTTTAGTTTCAATGAGATTTGAAACTTTTGGTCTCTAGATTGAAGCTATAATAATTGAACTGGAAATTGACACTATAGGTTTTCAATTTTTAGTTTGTTTCAAGCAATTGTCTTGTGTGAATATTTAACTTGAATATTTTGTATCATTTTAACCTAAATAAATAATTTTAGAACAAGTTTGGAAGTTTGAGAGTAGGAATATAATTATTCGAAATGTGGATACATAATTTTAACTTTTAGTGACAGTTGTAAACAAGAGTTCAACTTCATTAACATTCAGGTGTACAAAACAAAATTTAGTGGTGGTCGATTGTACGGTTAACAATGAAATGCAGTCTTATCATATAATTTCTCTTACATTTTTAACCCAATTCAATAACATCACATCACGTCCTTTTGCTTATTAAATAAAAACCATCCATCATCTTATTTATAATTTAATCTTTTTCAATTTATAAATTAAAACTAAGAAATATTATTACATTGTTTGTTTTAGCTCAACAATGGTAATTTTGGTTCATTTGAGTAAAGATTTGTATATCGAATTATTTTACCCCAGTTATACTAAATATTAAAATATTTGTTTGAGAAATAATGTGCATAATTCATATTTAATTTTTTATTTTTGAAATTTATGATTGTTTTCTTCCATCTTTTAACTAGAATTCTAAAAATGATATTAGTGGTTTTGTTAAAAGAAAAAATTAAATATTTGAGATAAATTGTTCAAAAATGATTCTACTCCCATATTTAATAATTATATTGGTGATCTTGAATTAAAAGATTCAATTTTCACTCCATGTATTGTCGAAAAAAAAATTTCATAATTAATTCATAATATATATTATTCATATTTCTTTCAAGTTTATTTGTAACTTCAACAAACACCATAAAATACATCAATAAGCAACGGCATACTAAAACATTTAATAAAATAATTTATAATATGATCATGGACATATAAAAAGCACAATATTCTAATTAATTATTTGAACTAAAAGAAAAATGGAATTGCTTAATTCATCATACTTCTTTTTCTCTCAGTAATAAAATAAATTTAATTATAATTTTTTAGGAATGTTTATTAAAAAATAATTAGGAATATTTGTTAGTTCTATAACTCCTGTAAAAGTTTTTTTTAAGAGATAGAAAACCTTAAAAATATTATGAAATAAAAATAAAAATAAAAATAAAAATAAAAATAAAAAGAAGCCTTTTCATGTTTATACAATGTTTAATATATCTTGAAAAATAAGTATACTTACGGAAGAATTAAATCAATTAAAATAAGGATCAACCGGATGTTCAAACTAGAAAAGAGCCGTTAAATGGCATTTCTGTCGCTAGCTGTCTCCAGGAAATTTCCAACCAACGATTTCATCCATGTATATTTCTCCCTTGCTCTCACTTTCACTCACTCTCTTCTTCAACAAGTTCTCTCAGAAAGAAAATGTAGGGGATTTCTGGTAATCCTAATCTTTCTCCCTTGCTCTAACTTCCCAGAAATCTCCCACAGCCCTTTTTCAAAAATTAGGGCTATACGAAAGATTAGGTTTCTGCGATCAAAAGGATTACAACGGAACGTACGAATCTTCTCTGCATTTGAGATCAGTTTCTGCGAAGTTTGATTTTGAGGAGGCAGAGATAAACAGAGCATGTCGATGAATTTGTTTGCTAGGGTTAAAGAAAAGCAGTTGGATGCTGGGATTTTTTTCGCATATGATTCTAAGCCCAGCGGTGAACGCAAAATCGTGAAATCCGAATTCATCTGAATCAATTTGTAGGTGTCAATCATGCTTTAAAACTGGATTTTTTCAAGATTATTTGATTTGGGTTTAATTTCAAATTTTTTTTTTGAATCGATTTGAAAACAGAGCAACGCTAATAATTGACAAGCTGTTTTTCTTTTTCCTATTTGAATGCAGGACTAGTAGATGGAGTATTTTTTACGTTAGTACGGAGAATGAGTTAGTAAAAATTTGCGGCTCAAAATGTTAGGTATGTTCGTCATATAAATTCGAAGTTTGAGTTATTCTGTTAGATTATTGTGCTTTAACCATTCTGTTTATGTTAATTTCTTTGAGAATATTTTCGAAGTTCTGTTCGCTTTTTTTTGTCTTCATATATTATTCAGTATGGTTGGTCCACATTGACGAATTCTAGTCTGTCAACTTCTCCTCCATATCCTTTTTCTTCCCTAAATTTCTCAAGTTAATCCCATCTATTATATTTTCTCATAATTCTGACATTTTCTCCACCAAAATAAATTCATCGATATGTAATATATATAGATGATTGTATATATATTAGTGCACCAATTAATTAATCTTTTTTATATGATATTATGATAGTATATATGCTGTAAATGCAAAAAAAAAAAAAAAAAAAAAAAAGAAAAAAAAAAGAAAAAAAAAGAAACTAAAATTCAAAGAAAGAACGACGAACAATAATGTCTGTCGTTAAAGTATCATTATGCATGATATAAGCAATAGAGTATGATTACCATATCACACTGGAAATACATTTTTGAGACTGATTTTCTCACAATAAGGTTAACTTACCATGTTTTATGTTTATTACATCTTTCTTTTTCTGTTATGTGTTTTCAAATTATCCATATCTCCATTGGTTTGACATTATTGTTTGCATTTCTTTGGCTAATGAAGAATATTTGATTAGTTACTATGTTTTCAAAATTTCAGATGGACATGGAGAGAATAAAGTTGGGGCCATCTGACAAGGAAGCCTACACCCAGTTGTTACATTCTAACACTTCATCACCAAAGAAATTTTCTGTTGCATCATGAACCACCAAATATGTGACCAAGTTCTCATTGGAAATACATTTTTGGGACTGGTTTTCTCATATAAAGGTTAGCTTACCATGTTTTATGTTTATTACATCTTTGTTATTTTTGTTATGTGTTTTTATCATGTCTTAGTTTTGAGAATAAATAATTAAATTGCTATATGTTGAAACGGACACATAGAGGACTATCGACGACAATCGAGTAGAATAGACATTGAAAGAAAAAAAGACTATTTTAACATGTAGGTTGGCTATGTATGTAACGAGAAACGAAGATAAGTTAGGATACACAAATTTTGGATTAAAGAGTGAGATTGGACTAGAACTATTTGACTAAAGAAGTCTTTTGATTCCTTGAAAAAAGAATTAACCAATGGGTTAACTGTTAATGTAATGCACGAAGTGGTTTGCTTTGGTCATGAATTGTGGAAAAGAAAATGGTTTATGGAAATAAACTTTTTAGAGAGGATCATGGAGACCTATTAAATGGAAGAAAGATAAGTTAGGAACGAGAATTTTGGATTAAAGTGTGACATTGGACTCTAGGTTTTCGATTGAAAAGCTCGTTTCAGTCAGATAAAGGATTAGCATAGTGGATTAAGTGTGATTAAGCGATAGGTCATGGATATGGACATGGAAAGATAACATTAGCCTATGTAAGTTAAGTAGGAAAAAGGCACATGGAGATCTCTTGAGTTGAATACACATAAAAAGGAAAAAAGGACTATCTTAACATGTAGGTTTATGCCTATGTATGTTGCGAGGAATGAAGATGAGTTAGGATACCGAAATTTTGGATTAAAGACTAAGATTAGCGAATTGGATTAAGTGTTTATATATGAGATGAAGTGATTTTCCGTGGACATGGATATGTGAAAAAAAAGTTTGGCTATACTATGAAATTGGAAAAAGGCACATGGAGTACCATTGATTGCATAGAAAGAGAAGTTGAGATCCGAAAGTTTTGGATTAAAGTGTGGCATTGATTTCAAATTTTGGATTAAAGAACTCTCGGAGAAATCTTTCTGCCGGAAGCAACCTTCACCTTCTTCAAAGCCAATGGGACGAGGATACTAAAAGAACAGCTTGAGGAAGGCCGTCTGAAAGGAAAGATGAATGGAGGCCATGGTCTTTCAAATGATGGCCCTTTCAGGAAAGCCCAAAAACCAAAGAAAATTAAGTTTGCAAAGAAAGAGGATATCCGACTTTTTTTTCGAAAATTAGAAATTGGGTCGACGAGTAAAGAGGGTTCCATGGTCCCGACTCCAACTTCTTCGGAGGATCATGATAATGGCAAAGACGAGATTGATTGCTCAAGCACGATGAGCAACTATTTAGAAAGTAGATTAGCAACGCTTCAAGGGAGAGATGATGATGGGGTCTCAAACTTCTCCCCAGATATTGATGCTCTTTTCGAAAGTGGAAAAGGGGTGACCGGTAGAGAAGAAGATAGTCAGCACCATAGTTATGAATTGTGGAAAAGAAGATGGTTTATTGAAATAAACTTTATAGAAAGGGCCATGAAGACCTATTAAATGGAAGAAAGATAAGTTTGGAACGAGAAATTTGGATTAAAGTGTGACATTAGACTCTAGGTTTTCGAATGAAAAGCTCGTTTCAGTTAGAGAAAGGATTACCATGGTGGATTAAGTGTGATTAAAGTGTGGATTACAAGTTGAGATACGAAAGTTTTGGATTAAAGTGTGGCGTTGTATTCAAATTTTGGATTAAAGAACTATTGGAGAAACTTCTCCTCAGATATTGATGCTCTTTTCGAGAGTGGAGAAGGGTGACCGGTAGAGAAGAAGATAGTCAGCACCTTGGTCATGAATTTGGGAAAAAAAGATGGTTTATGGAAATAAACTTTATAGAAAGGTTTATGGAAACCTATTAAATGGACGAAGATTAGTTAAGAATGAGAATTTTGGATTAAAGTGTGCATTGGCCTCTAGGTTTTCGATTGAAAAACTCTTTTCAGTCAGATAAAAGATTAGCATTGTGGATTAAGTGTGATTAAGCGCTAGGTCATGGATATGGACATTGAAAGATAACATTGGCCTATGTAAATTAAGTAGGAAAAAGACACATGGAGGTCTCTTGGGTTGAAGACACATAAAAAAGAAATAAAGACTATTTTAACATGTAGATTTATGCCTATGTATGTTGTGAGGAATGAAGATGAGTTAGGATACCGAAATTTTGGATTAAAGACTGAGATTAGCGAATTAGATTAAGTTTTTATATAAGAGATAATGTGATTTGTCGTGGACATGGATATGTGAAAACAAAGTTTGGCTATACATATGAAATTGGAAAAAGGCACATGAAGTACTAATGATTGTATAAAAAGAGAAGTTGAGATACGAAAGTTTTGGATTAGAGTGTGGCATTGTATTCAAATTTTGGATTAAAGAACTCTTGGAGAAACTTCTCCTCAGATATTGATGTTCTTTTCGAAAGTGGAGAAGGGTGACAGGTAGAGAAGAAGATAGTCAGCACCTTGATCATGAATTTGGGAAAAAAAGATGGTTTATGGAAATAAACTTTATAGAAAGGGTTATGGAGACCTATTAAATGGATAAAGATTAGTTAGGAATATGAATTTTGGATTAAAGTGTGACATTGGACTCTAAGTTTTCGATTGAAAAACTCTTTTCAGTCAGATAAAGGATTAACATTGTGGATTAAGTGTGATTAAGCGATAGGTCATGGATATGGACATTGAAAGATAACATTGGCCTACGTAAGTTAAGTAAGAAAAAGACACATAGAGGTCTCTTGGGTTGAATAAACATAAAAAGGAAATAAGGACTATTTTAACATGTATGTTTATGCCTATGTATGTTGTGAGGAATGAAGATGAGTTAGGCTACCGAAATTTTTGGATTAAAGACTGATATAAGCGAATTAGATTAAGTGTTTATATAAGAGATGATGTGATTTGTCGTGGACATGGATATGTGAAAACAAAGTTTGACTATACATATGAAATTGGAATAAGGCACATGGAGTACTAATGACTTGCATAAAAAGAGAAGTTGAGATACGAAAGTTTTGGATTAAAGTGTGGCGTGGTATTCAAATTTTGGATTAAAGAACTCTTGGAGAAACTTCTCCCCAGATATTGATGCTCTTTTCGAAAGTGGAGAAGGGTGACCGACAGAGAAAAAGATAGTCAGCACCTTGTTCATGAATTTGGGAAAAGAAGATGGTTTATGGAAATAAACTTTATAGAAAGGGTTATGGAGACTTGTTAAATGGAAGAAGATTAGTTAGGAAAGAGAATTTTGGATTAAAGTGTAACATTGGACTTTAGGTTTTCGATTGAAAAACTCTTTTCAGTCAGATTAAGGATTAGCATTGTGGATTAAGTGTGATTAAGCGATAGGTCATGGATATGGACATTGAAAGATAACATTGGCCTACGTAAGTTAAGTAGGAAAAAGACACATGAAGGTCTCTTGGGTTGAATACACATAAAAAGGAAGTAAAGACTATTTTAACATGTAGGTTTATGTTTATGTATATTGTGAGGAATGAAGATGAGTTAGGATACCGAAACTTTGGATTAAAGACTGAGATTAGCGAATTAAATTAAATGTTTATATAAAAGATGAAGTGATTTGTCGTGGACATGGATATGTGAAAACAAAGTTTGGCTATACATATGAAATTTGAAAAAGGCAAATAGAGTACTAATGATTGCATAAAAAGAGAAGTTGAGATACAGAAGTTTTGGATTAAAGTGTGGGGTTGTATTCAAATTTTGGATTAAAGAACTCTTGGAGAAACTTCTCCTTAGATATTGATGCTCTTTTGGAAAGTAGAGAAGGGTGACCGGTAGAGAAGAAGATAGTCAGCACCTTGGTCATGAATTTGGGAAAAGAAGATGGTTTATGGAAATAAACTTTACAGAAAGGGTTATGAAAACCTATTAAATGGAAGAAGATTAGTTAGGAATGAGAATTTTGGATTAAAGTGTGACATTGGACTCTAGGTTTTCGATTGAAAAACTATTTTCAGTTCGATAAAGGATTAGCATTGTGGATTAACTGTGATTAAGCGATAGGTCATGGATATTGACATTGAAAGATAACATTGGCCTACGTTAGTTAAGTAGGAAAAAGACACATGGAGGTCTCTTGGGTTGAATACACATAAAAAGGAAATAAGGACTATTTTAACATGTAGGTTTATGCTTATGTATGTTGTGAGGAATGAAGATGAGTTAGAATACCGAAACTTTGGATTAAAGACTGAGATTAACGAACTAGATTAAGTGTTTATATAAGAGATGATGTGATTTGTCGTGGACATGGATATGTGAAAACAAAGTTTGGCTATACATATGAAATTGGAAAAATGCAACTGGAGTACTAATGATTGCATAAAAAGAGAAGTTGAGATACGAAAATTTTGGATTAAAGTGTGGCGTTGTATTCAAATTTTGGATTAAAGAACTCTTGGATAAACTTCTCCTCAGATATTGATGCTCTTTTCGAAAGTGGAGAAGGGTGACTGGTAGAGAAGAAGATAGTCAGCCCCTTGGTCATGAATTTGGGAAAAGAAAATGGTTTATGGAAATAAATTTTATAGAAAGGGTTATGGAGACCTATTAACTGGAATAATAATTTTGGATTAAAGTGTGACATTGGATTCTACGTTTTTGATTGAAAAACTCTTTTCAGTCAGATAAAGGATTAGCGTTGTGGATTAAGTGTGATTAAGCGATAGGTCATGGATATGGACATTGAAAGATAACATTGGCCTACGTATGTTAAGTAGGAAAAAGACACATGGAGGTCTCATGGGTTGAATACACATAAAAAGAAAATAATGACTATTTTAACATGTTGTGAGGAATGAAGATGAGTTAAGATATCGAAATTTTGGATTAAAGACTGAGATTAGCAAATTAGATTACATGTTTATTTAAGAGATGATGTGATTTGTCGTGGACATGGATATGTGAAAACAAAGTTTGACTATACATATAAAATTGGAAAAATGCAAATGGAGTACTAATGATTGCATATAAAGAGAAGTTGAGATACTAAAGTTTTGGAATAAAGTGTGGCGTTGTATTCAAATTTTGGATTAAAGAACTCTTGGAGAAACTTCTCCTCAGATATTAATGCTTTTTTCGAAAGTGGAGAAGGGTGACCGGTAGAGAAAAAGATAGTCAGCACCATGGTCATGAATTTGGGAAAAGAAAATGGTTTATGGAAATAAATTTTATAGAAAGGGTTATGGAGACCTATTAAATGGAAGAAGATTAATTAGAAATAATAATTTTGGATTAAAGTGTGACATTGGATTCTACGTTTTCGATTGAAAAACTCTTTTCAGTCAGATAAAGGATTAGCGTTGTGGATTAAGTGTGATTAAGCGATAGGTCATGGATATGGACATTGAAAGATAACATTGGCCTACGTAAGTTAAGTAGGAAAAAGACACATGGAGGTCTCTTGGGTTGAATACACATAAAAAGAAAATAAAGACTATTTTAACATGTAGGTTTATGCCTATGTATGTTGTGAGGAATGAAGATGAGTTAGGATACCGAAATTTTGGATTAAAGGCTGAGATTAGCGAATTAGATTAAGTGTTTATATAAGAGATGATGTGATTTGTCGTGGACATGGATATGTGAAAACAAAGTTTGGCTATACATATGAAATTGGAAAAAGGCTGGAGTTCTAATGATTATATAAAAAGAGAAGTTTAGATACGAAAGTTTTGGATTAAAGTGTGGCGTTGTATTCAAATGTTGGATTAAAGAACTTTTGGAGAAACTTCTCAGATATTGATGCTCTTTTTGAAAATGGAGAAGGGTGACCGGTAGAGAAGAAGATAGTCAGCACCTTGGTCATGAATTTAGGAAAAGAAGATGGTTTATAGAAATAAACTTTATAGAAAGGTCTATGGAGACCTATAAAATGGAAGAAGATTAGTTAGGAATGAGAATTTTGGATTAAAGTGTGACATTGGATTCTAGGTTTTCGATTGAAACTCTTGTCAGTTAGATAAAGGATTAGCATTGTGGATTAAGTGTGATTCAGCGATAGGTCATGGATATTGACATTGAAAGATAACATTGGCCTACGTAAGTTAAGTAGGAAAAAGACACATGGAGGTCTCTTGGGTTGAATACACATAAAAAGAAAATTAGGACTATTTTAACATGTAGGTTTATGCCTATGTCTGTTGTGAGGAATGAAGATGAGTTAGGATACCAGTATTTTGGATTAAAAATTGAGATTAGCGAATTAGATTAAGTGTTTATATAATAGATGATGTGATTTGTCGTGGACATGGAAATGTGAAAACAAAGTTTGGCTATTCATATGAAATTGGAAAAAGACACATGGAGTACTAATGATTGCATAAAAAGAGAAGTTGAGATACGAAAGTTTTGGATTAAAGTGTGGCGTTGTATTCAACTTTTGGATTAAAGAACTTTTGGAGAAACTTCACCTCAGATATTGATGCTCTTTTCGAAAGTGGAGAAGGGTGACCGGTAGAGAAGAAGATAGTCAGCACCTTGGTCATGATGTTGGGAAAAGAAGATGGTTTATGGAAATAAACATTATAGAAAGGGTTATGGAGACCTATTAAATGGAAGAAGATTAGTTAGAATGAGATTTTTGGATTAAAGTGTGACATTGGACTCTAGGTTTTCGATTGAAAAACTTTTTTCAGTCAGATAAAGGATTAACATTGTGGATTAAGTGTGATTAAGCGATAGGTCATGGATATGGACATTGAAAGATAACATTGACTTACGTAAGTTAAGAAGGAAAAAGACACATGGAGGTCTCCTGGGTTGAATACACATAAAAAGGAAATAAGGACTATTTTAACATGTAGGTTTATGCCTATGCATGTTGTGAGGAATGAAGATGAGTTAGGATATCGAAATTTTGGATTAAAGACTGAGATTAGTGAATTAGATTAATTGTTTATATTAGAGATGATGTAACGTGGACATGGATGTGAAAACAAAGTTTTGCTATACATATGAAATTGGAAAAAGGCACATGGAGTACTAATGAGTGCATAAAAAGAGAAGTTGAGATACGACAGTTTTGGATTAAAGAGTGGCGTTGTATTCAAATTTTGATTTACAAAACTCTTGGAGAAACTTATCCTTATATATTGATGCTCTTTTCGAAAGTGGAGAAGGGTGACCGGTAGAGGAGAAGATATTCAGCACCTTGGTCATGAATTTGAGAAAAGAAGATGGTTTTTGGAAATAAACATTATAGAAAGGGTTATGGAGACCTATTAAATGGAAAAAGATTAGTTATGAATGAGAATTTTGGATTAAAGTGTGACATTGGACTCTAGGTTTTCGATTGAAAAACACTTTTTAGTTAGATAAAGGATTAGCATTGTGGATTAACTGTGATTAAGCGATAGGTCATGGATATGGACATTGAAAGATAACATTGGCCTACGTAAGTTAAGTAGGAAAAAGACACATGGAGGTCTCTTGGGTTGAATACACATAAAAAAGAAATAAGGACTATTTTAACATGTAGGTTTATGGCTATGTATGTTGTGAGCAATGAAAAAGAGTTAGGATACCGAAGTTTTGGATTCAAGACTGAGATTAGCGAATTAGATTAAGTGTTTATATTAGAGATGATGTGATTTGTCGTGAACATGGATGTGAAAACAAAGTTTGGCTATACATATGAAATTGGAAAAAGGCTCATGCAGTAATAATGATTGCATAAAAAAGGAAGTTGAGATATGAAAGTTTTGGATTAAAGTGTGGCGTTGTATTCAAATTTTGGATCAAAGAACTCTTGGAGAAACTTCGCCTCAGATATTGATGCTCTTTTCAAAAGTGGAGAAGGGTAACCGGTAGAGAAAAATATAGTCAGCACCTTGGTCATGAATTTGGGAAAAGAAGATGGTTTATGAAAATAAACTTTATAGAAAGGGTTATGGAGACCTATTAAATGGAAGAAGATTAGTTAAGAATGAGAATTTTGGATTAAAGTGTGACATTGGATTCTAGGTTTTTGATTGAAAAACTCTTTTCAGTCAGATAAAGGATTAGCATTGTGGATTAAGTGTGATTAAGCGATAGGTCACTGATATGGACATTGAAAGATAACATTGGCCTCTGTAAGTTAAGTAGGAAAAAGACACATGGAGGTCTCTTGGGTTGAATACACATAAAAAGGAAATAAGGACTATTTTAACATGTACGTTTATGCCTATGTATTTTGTGAGGAATGAAGATGAGTTAGGATACCAAAATTTGGATTAAAGACTGAGTTAACGAATTATATTAAGTGTTTATATAAGAGATGATGTGATTTGTCGTGGACATGGATGTGAAAACAAAGTTTGACTATACATATGAAATTGGAAAAAGGCACATGGAGTACTAATGATTGCATAAAAAAAGAAGTTGAGATACGAAAGTTTTGGATTAAAGTGTGGCGTCGTATTCAAATTTTGGATTAAAGAACTCTTGGAGAAACTTCTCCTTAGATATTGATGCTCTTTTTGAAAATGGAGAAGGGTGACCGGTAGAGAAGAAGATAGTTAGCACCTTGGTCATGAATTTGGGAAAAGAAGATGGTTTATGGAAATAAACATTATAGAAAGGGTTATGGAGACCTATTAAATGGAAGAAGATTAGTTAGAATGAGATTTTTGGATTAAAGTGTGACATTGGACTCTAGGTTTTCGATTGAAAAACTTTTTTCAGTCAGATAAAGGATTAACATTGTGGATTAAGTGTGATTAAGCGATAGGTCATGGATATGGACATTGAAAGATAACATTGGCCTACGTAAGTTAAGTAGGAAAAAGACACATGGAGGTCTCTTGGGTTGAATACACATAAAAAGAAAATAAAGACTATTTTAACATGTAGGTTTATGCCTATGTATGTTGTGAGGAATGAAGATGAGTTAGGATACCGAAATTTTGGATTAAATACTGAGATTAGGGAATTAGATTAAATGTTTATATAAGATATGATGTGATTTGTCGTGGACATGGATATGTGAAAATAAAGGTTGGCTATACATATGAAATTGGAAAAAGGCACATGGAGTACTAATGATTGCATAAAAAGAGAAGTTGAGATACAGAAGTTTTGGATTAAAGTGTGGTTTTGTATTCAAATTTTGGATTAAAGAACTATTGGAGAAACTTCTCCTCAGATATTGATGCTCTTTTCGAAAGTGGAGAAAGGGTAATCGGTAGAGAAGAAGATAGTCAACACATTGGTCATAAGTTAGGGAAAAGATGATGGTTTATGGAATTAAAATTTTTAGAATGGGTCAGGGAGACCTATTAAATGGAAGAAATAGAAGTTAGGAACGAGAATTTTTTATTAAAGTGTGACATTGGACTCTAGGTTTTCGATTGAAAAACTCTTTTCAGTCAGATAAAGGATTAACATAGTTGATTAAGTGTGATTAGGTCATGGATATGGACATGGAAAGATAACATTAGCCTACATAAGACAAGTAGGAAAAAAGCACATGGAGGTCTATTGGGTTGAATACATATAAAAAGAAAAAAATAACTATCTTAACATGTAGGTTCATGTCGATGTATGTAGGGAGGAATGAATATGGGTTAGGATACCAGAATTTTGGAATACTTGGATTAGCGAATTGGATTAAGTGTTTATATAAAAGATGAAGTGATTTGTCGTGGACATGAATATGTGAAAAAAAAGTTTGGTTATACATATGAAATTGGAGAAAGGCACATGGAGTACTATTGATTGCATAAAAAGAGAAGTTGAGATACGAAAGTTTTTTATTAATGTGTGGCATTGATTTCAAACTATGGATTAAAAACTCTCGAAGAAATCTTTTTGCCGGAAGATGCCTCCACCTTCTTCAAAGCCAATGTGACGAGGATACTAAAAGAACAACTTAAGGAAGGCTGTTTGAAAGTAAAGATGAAGAAGGGGTGACCGGTATTGATGATGAGATCACAAACTTCTCCCCAGATATTGATGCTCTTTTCGAAAATGGAGAAGGGGTGACCGGTAGAGAAGAAGATAGTCAGCACCTTGGTAATGAATTTGGAAAAAAGGATGTTTTATGGAAATAAACTTTATAGAAAGGGTCATGGAGACCTATTAAATGGAAGAAAGATAAGTTAGGAACGGAAATTTTGGATTAAAGTCTGACATTGGACTCTAAGTTTTCGATTGAAAAACTCTATTCAGTCAGATAAAGAATTAGCATAGTGGATTAAGTGTGATTAAGCGAAGGGTCATGGATATGAACGTGGAAAGATAACATTAGCCTACGTAAGTTAAGTAGGAAAAAGACATATGGAGGTCTCTTGGGTTGGATACACCTAAAATGGAAAAAAAGACTATCTTAACATGTAGGTTTATGCCTATGTATGTTCTGAGGAATGAAGATGAGTTAGGATACCCGAATTTTGGATTAAAGATTGAGATTAGCGAATTGGATTAAGTGTTTATATCAAAAATGAAGTGATTTGTCATGGACATGGATATGCAAAAAAAAAGTTTGGCTATACATATGAAATTGGAAAAAGACACATGGAGTACTATTGATTGCATAAAAAGAGAAGTTGAGATACGAAAGTTTTGGATTAAAGTGTGGTCATTGATTTCAAATTTTGGATTAAAGAACTCTCGGAGAAATCTTTCTGCCAGAAGCAACCTCCACCTTCTTCAAAGCCAATGGGACGAGGATACTAAAAGAACAGCTTTAGGAAGCTTTAGGAAGGTCGTCTGAAAGGAAAGATGAATGGAGGCCATGAGCTTTAAAATGTGGGCCCTTTCAGGAAAGCTCAAAAACCAATGAAAAATAAGTTCGCAGAGAAAGAGGATATCCGACTATTTTTTGGAAAATCAGAAATTGGGTCGACGAGTAAAGAGGGTGCAAGGTCCTGACTCCAACTTCTTCGGAGGATCATGAAAATGACAAAGATGAGACTGATTGCTCAAGCCCGATGAGCTACTTTTTAGAAAACAGATTTGCAGCGGTTCAAGGGAGAGATGATGATGAGATCTCAAACTTCTCCCCAAATATTGATGCTCTTTTCGAAAGTGGAGAAGGGGTGACCGGTAGAGAAGAAGATAGTGAGTACCTTGGTCATGAGTTTGGGAAAAGAGGATGTTTTATGAAAATAAACTTTATACAAAGGGTCATGGAGATCTATTAAATGGAAGAAAGATAAGTTAAGAACGGGAATTTTGGATTAACGTGTAACATTGGACTCTAGGTTTTCCATTGAAAATCTTTTTTCAGTCAGATAAATGATTAGCATAGTGGATTAAGTATGATTAAGCGATAGATCATGGATATGGACATGGAAAGATAACATTAGTCAACATAAGTTAAGTAGGAAAAAGGCACATGGTGGTCTCTTGGGTTGAATACACAAAAAGGAAAAAAGGACTATCTTAACATGTAGGTTTATGCCTATATATGTTGTGAGGAATGAAGATGAGTTATGATACCAAATTTTTTTATTAAAGACTGAGATTAGCGAATTGGATTAAGTGTTTATATAAAGGATGAAGTGATTTGCCGTGGATATGGATATGCAAAAAAAAAAAAGTTTGGCTGTACATATGAAATTGGAAAAAGACACATGAAGTACTGTTGATTGCATAAAAAGAGAAGTTGAGATACGAAAGTTTTGGATTAAAGTGTGGGATTGATTTCAAATTTTGGATTAAAGAACTCTCGGAGAAATCTTTCTGCCGGAAGCAACCTCCACCTTCTTCAAAGTCAATGGGACGAGGATACTAAAAGAACAGCTTGAGGAAGGCCGTCTGAAAGGAAAGATGAATGGAGGCCATGGTGTTTCAAATGAGGGTCCTTTTAAGAAAGCCCACAAACCAAAGAATTAAGTTCGCAGAGAAAGAGTAAAGAAGGTTCCCAGGTCCCGACTTCAACTTCTTCCGAAGATCATGATAAAGGTAAAGTTGAGACTGATTGCTCAAGCCCAATGAGCAACTCTTTAGTAAACAGATTTGCAGCGCTTCAAGGGAGAGATGATGATGAGATCTCAAACTTCTCCCAGATATTGATGCTCTTTTAGAAAATGGAGAAGTGGTGACCGGTAGAGAAGAAGATAGTCAGCAATTTGGTCATGAATTTGGGAAAAGAAGATAGTTTATGGAAATAAATTTTATAGAAAGGGTCGTGGAGACCTATTAAATTGAAGAAAGATAAGTCAGGAACGAGAATTTTGGATTAAAGTGTGACATTGGACTCTAGGTTTTTGATTGAAAAACTCTTTTTAGTTAGATAAATGATTAGCATAGTGGATTAAGTGTGATTAAGCGATAGGTCATAGAAATGGACATGGAAAGATAACATTAGCCTACGTAAGTTAACTAGGAAAAAGGCACATGGAGGTCTCTTGGGTTGAATACACATAAAAGGATAAAAAAAGACTATCTTAACATGTAGGTTTTTGCTTATGTATGTTGTGAGGAATGAAAATGAGTTAGAATACCAGATTTTTGGATTAAAGACTGAGATTAGCGAATTGGATTAAGTGTTTATATAAGAGATGAAGTGATTTGCCATGGATATAGATATGTGAAAAAAAAGTTTGGCTATACATATGAAATTGGAAAAAGGCACGTGGAGTACCATTGATTGCATAAAAAGAGAAGTTAAGATACGAAAGTTTTGGATTAAAGTGTGACATTGATTTCAAATTTTGGATTAAAGAACTCTCGGAGAAATCTTTCTACCAGAAGCAGCCTCCAACTTCTTCAAAGCCAATGGGACGAGGAAACTAAAAGAACAGGTTTAGGAAGGGCGTCTGAAAGGAAAGATGAATGAAGGCCATGAGCTTTCAAATGAGGGCCCTTTCAGGAAAGCCCAAAAACCAAAGAAAATTAAGTTCGCAAAGAAAGAGGATATTCAACTTTTTTTCGAAAATTAGAAATTGGGTCGACGAGTAAAGAGGGTTCCCATGTCCGTACTCCAAATTCTTCGGAGGATCATGATAATGGCAAAGATGAGACTGATTGCTCAAGCCCGATGAGTAACTCTTTAGAAAACAGATTTGCAGCGGTTCAAGGGAGAGATGATGATGAGATCTCAAACTTCTCTCCCGATATTGATGCTCTTTTCGAAAGTGGAGAAGGGGTGACTGATCGAGAAGAAGATAGTCAGCACCTTGGTCATGAATTTAGGAAAAGAAGATGGTATATGTAAATAAATTTTTTAGAAAGGATCATGAAGACCTATTAAATGGAAAAAAGATAAGAACGAGCATTTTCTCAAGCAACCTAGATGGAGAAAATGTTGGTTCAATATTCGATGTAGAACTCTAAGAAAGGTTCATGGGTTTTTTTACGGATGGCCCCTTTTCAGGGACCCATTCGATTTTTGGCCCAAATTCAAAAGGTGAATGAAAAATGGTCTTCTGATGATGTCAGCCCCATATGTTTTACCGTTTTGTCCCTAAATTCAATGCGCGCGTCCCAAGACTACTCGATGCACGCTGTCCGTCTACTCGATTGCTCAATACAAAAGTCAAACAATATACGCACCTTTGACTACTTGATGCACGCTACACGATTGCACGTTACTCGACATACTCGATGCACGTTACCTAAAAGTCCGTTCATGCGATTTGACATTAAGTCGCAATTTTGGCTAAAAGTCTGACAATGGGTACAATCCATTTAATGAAAAGTCATTTTGCATAATAAACTACACTTTTAGTTTCTAACACTTCAAAATTTTTATTTTTCCCACTAAAACTCAACTCATAGTATCTCAAAACCAATTTTCTTTGTTCAAGTAAATCACGTAAGATGCACTTAAACTCCTGGATACTTACCAGCTTATATAATAATCAGTTTGTGTGAGTCAAACTCTAGTTTTATATACTTACCAGCTTAGATGATAATCAGTTTATGTAAGCTGCACTTAAACTCTAGTTATGCACTTAAACTCTAGTTATTTTTCATGTCATTTAATGAAATGGTTGCACTATGAAAAGCTATAATGAAGTTCATTATACAGTTAGGAATATACCCACAGCAGACCATCGATACATGTAAGTGTTGAAAAGATCCAAAATGAAACGATATGGTCATTTCCAACAACAGTCTCCCTAGATAACATGGAAAACACATGGCAGTAATATGATGACAACGGTACTGGTGCTGAGACGGTACCATTTACTGCTTAGTCTATAAACCCTCCTGATGCGCTAAACCGTCATAATGTTCTATTTGCAAGTGGTGGGACTAATCCAACCGGGAAGAACACACAGTTCGAAATGTACAAAGCTTTCCCAGTAGTGGAGGCAGTAATGGACAGTTTGGAGAACAATCAAATACTCCTAACGTACCTTCGAGTAGTGGTTGTAAACCAATGGAGTTGGTAATCCAACCATCTATTGGATCAAACTTGGACACAAACATTCATAAGGGATAGATTTTCTTCAGCAAAAGTGATGTTAAGATAAGGCTGTCATAGTTGGCAATCAAGAACAACTTTGAGATGCGGGTTAGAAAATCTAACAAAAATTTGTACAGTGTGCGTTGTATACATTCTTCTTGCAAATGGGCTGTTAGAGCAACTAGAACGAAAGGGTGTGACATATTTATGATAACCAAGTTTATGACCGAACACACGTGTTCAATTGAGGTGTTGAATCACGATCACAGACAAGCAAGTGCATTTGTCATTGGACATTTACTTAAAGACAAGTTCGGAGTTGGTCGTGGTGATTGCTCATGTCATATCATAGAGGACATGCGTTAACAACTTAGAGTAAATATCAATTATGACAAGGCATAGCGTGCTAGGGAAACTTCCTTCGCCCTAGCAAGGGGGACTCCCGAGGAATCATATTCATTGTTGCATGCGTACGGAGAGGCTTTAAAGATAGAAAATCTTGGAACCGTATTTGAGATCAAGCTTGAGGACGACGTATACTTCAAGTATGTGTTTATGGTATTGGGTCCGAGCTTGCGAGGATTTAGTTCTTGTCGTCCTGTTATTATTGTGAATGATACCCATTTGAAGGGTAAGTATGAGGGAACCATGTTGGTGGGTGTGACTATGGATGGTAACAATGTATCCGTTGGCATATGCCGTTGTAGATAGTGAGAACAATGATTCTTGGACGTGGTTCATGTCTCATTTCAAATCTGCAATTGGCGAATGTCATGATCTAGTTTTTGTTTCAGATCAACATCCGTCCATTTCGAATTCCATTGAAGCAGTTTTCATGGAGGCATACCATGATATTTGTACTTTCCATTTAAAGAGGAATGTGAAAAAGTATTTCAAGTACGACACAATTAGAAAACTTTTTCACGATGCATCAAGGGCATTTCGAAAATCTGAGTTCAAGAGACTTTGGGCCCAAATCGTCAATTATGGTAATGGTTCGCTAGCACAGTATTTGGAGGCTGCTAGGGTTGAACGTTGGACACGATGTTATCATTATAAAAGACGCTAGGACAACATGACCAACAATGGAGTTGAGAGTTTCAACTTCATTAACAGAGAAGCTAGAAAACTTTCGATCACAATACTGTTGGAACACATTAGAGGTCTCCTGGTGGTTCTATACTGTGAAACACTTGGTCAAACTCTACATCGACTCACTCGAAGTACGCTAAGAAGAAGATAAAAATCGAGTTCGAGTTGGCGAGCGGTACCAGGTGTTACCAATTGATTGCTACAGATTCGAGGTCAAAGATGATGGTTAGACGGAATTGTCGGTCTCCATACCAAAGAGTGTTCATGTGTTCAATTTCAATGTTTAGAGATCCCGTGTTCACAGCTAGGAAGCTAAATACGTCGCTGCTTGCAAAGCAGCAAAAGAAGTAGTTTGACCAGGAAGTTTCTGCATGATTTGGAAGTTGTTCCAAACATGAACTTGCCTATCACTTTATACTGTGATAATAGTGGGACAATAGCAAATTCTAAAAAACCTCGCAGCCACAAACGAGGGAAACACATAGAGAGGAAGTGTCACCTGATACGGGAGATTGTGCAACGAGGGAATGTGATCGTAACCAAGATCGCTTTGGAGCACAACATTGCTGATCTATTTACAAAGACTCACAGCTAAAGTGTTCGAGGGTCATCTAGAAAGTCTAAGTCTGCGAGATATGTACATTAGGTAATCTAGGGCAATTGGAAAATGTGTAATGGGTATGAGGATGTCCTAGTTTATTGTATTTGTATATATAAGACAAAAATAATCAATTAACATTTTATTGAAATTAGAATAATAACTCTTTATTAAAAACGGTCAACGAATTACATTTACTATCTACTAGTTTTAAGACATAAAATCCAACAATCTTGCACCGGTTGGTTTTCTCCAATGGCGGCTTGGGTTTCGTCACCACACTTTGATACCATATTGAAAAGAAGAAGACAGGGAGAAAAAACCACGATAGAAGTTGCTCTTATTATTTTCTAATGATCAAAAGAGTACAAGAAGAATATATATATATATATATATATATATATATATATATATAGGGTTTAGGGTTTCTGGGTTTATGCAGTTCACAATTAGTGTGTTAGCTACGTCCACAGGTAGGGAGAAAAATTGTTTTATTATCTTGTGGAAGAACAAAGTCAAAATATGAGAAAGGGTTAGGGGTTTTAAAAAGACATGCCTCTTAAAACTCTTAAAAACATAGGCCCAAAATAAAGGTCGAAGACATTTTAACCAAATGAGTATAAGATTAAAGTAGTAGCACACTCTCTGTATAAATTTAGTACCATAAATATGAGGTTTGAAGATTTGAACCTTTAACTTCAATAAACATTTTTCCTTTTAAAGGAAGCATTTTTTATTGCTACAATTTAGTAAAGGATCTGTAAAGAAGACATTCTCTATACAATTTCAAGTTCATGTGTGAGAAATCATGATAGGCTCCCATCTCTTAGCAGTTTTTTTAAATGAAAACATGACTATTTTCATTGAGACAATGAAAAGAGGCCATTGCTCAAATGAGAGTTAATAATAATCAACAGAAACATAGGAATAGAGATCAGACAAACGCTTAGCAGATTAATGATGAACAATATTAAAAACTTTCAAATATAAACATTATGGACTAAATTTAATTTAGTCTTTTATTTTCTACAAAGGTAACTAAGGAAATTGGTTTTGTTTACCTTTTTTGGAAATTCAATTTTCCAATACAAAATCCAAAAAGAAGAGCAAATACAAGAGGGAAGAGGATGAGAATGACTGCTACAAGTGGAAGTTGACTGTGATGAAACCCAAAGTAATCTCTTAAGAAAGCTGATACTGTTTTCTTTTCTCCAAACACCATCAATGTCTTTTCTATATCTCCATATTGTGAAGTTAGTAAACAGTTCAAAGTCCATGATGTTGGGGTAATGTAATACATCCATGTCCACCACTTTGGGATTTGCTGCAACAAAATTTGGTAGTAACATTATGAAAGTTCAAAAGTAATAATTACAACTTTTGAAAGTACACAAGTATTTTTTATACAAATGTAAGTTTAAGGATATTGTTTTTTTATAATTTAACCTAGAAAAGTCTTATGTATGACTTGCTCTTCAGGATTTTGTCTCCAATGTCTTTTGCTTATCATTATGTTACTAGATCTAGTTTCAATCATAGGGTGGAAAAAAAGGGCAAAAATAAACAACATTTAGGAAGAGCTTCACTAAATAAAACATGGCTTACCGGATTCGGAACAAGAAACCCAGAAAAAAGATTGAAGATGGTGTAGAAGGCAGAGGACAAAATGTTAGCAATTTGAAAGTTTGGTGTAATGGAGACGAGCAACATCCCAAGATAGTTGTAGTAGAGAAATGCACAAAAAAATGAGTAGAAACACCAAAGTACTTTGGTCGCTGATCCATAGTATCCAATCATTGGGTAAGTGATAATGACATAGGCAACTGCTTGTATAAATATGTAAGGAACCTCAACAATCACCTGTAGAGTAGAGAGAGAAAACATTTTGAAAGTTTCGAGCTTAACTTTTTAGAGGATTTCAAAATATAATGTTGTGTACTCACTTATTAGTTATTGTTAAATCAGAGATTGACGCAAAAACTTAAGCTTATAGGTTGTGATCAATTTAGTTATATCAATACTTTAACACTCTCCCATGCTTATGGGCTTGAGAATTCGTAGAATTCCCAACATGTGAAAAACAATATATTTTTTTTTTTTTTTTGCAAAGGATACTCTTTATTAATATTGAAAAATAGACAAAAGCTCTAAGTACAAGAGAATTATACAAAGAGCGAAAAGAAAAGAGGAGGGAGGATGTAGGATCAGTAGGCGCACCAGAACATCTCAACTAGGTTCACCCCCTAGCGCCCTCATCATCTCCTCAAATAACTATTACAAAAACTATCTTAAAACAGAAATCAATTTGGACAGATCCCAAATTTGATTCCTTACAAAAAAACTACTGGTTGTGTCTACTACTAATTCAGTCTTACAAAAACGAACAAAACAATACAAACAGTCAGTCAACATCACTGTGAGACATACAAACTTAATCATAGACATAACTGGAGGGAAAACAATATTAATTGGGGACAAAATGACATTCTAGGGGTTTAAACACAAGACCTCTTGCTTTGATAC
Source organism: Cucumis cinereus (assembly GCA_037974625.1). NCBI lineage: Eukaryota > Viridiplantae > Streptophyta > Magnoliopsida > Cucurbitales > Cucurbitaceae > Cucumis > Cucumis cinereus. Next base: position 14,623,677 of record JBBPDJ010000017.1, read on the forward strand.
CGTATTAAATTTAATACCCAACAAATGGAAATAGATATTAATTGGAGAGGAAATAACATTTAAGGGATTCGATTAGAGGACTTCCTACTCTTATACCATGTTAAGTTTGTAAAATACCCAACAAGTGGAAATCGTATTATGTATTAGATACTTTTAAAGTTCAGAGACCTATTTAATACAAAATTGACAGTTTATGGACTTTATTAGACATGAACTAAAAAATTTTGGGAATACATTTGTAATTTAAGCTAAAGCTAAACCATTAGGATCAAAAAGATTGAACGAGTTAAGGTGAATACATACCTGTGCTAGTGAATAAGCCCATGACGAATACATCCCAGCAAACCTTTCTCTGTACATGGCAGTTCTCTCCATTGATACATTAGGAAGGACTGATGCACAATTGTCAATGCCAAGGAAGATTACAGCAGTGTACATCGAACCGAAAACATTGAACAAGTTCTGCTGGTTTTCTCTTCAAACACAAACAAAAAGAAAATAAGGGGATGAAGTTTGTTATTATAGTCAATGGCTATTATAGTCTTGTAAGAGTGTACTTTGAGTGCAGACTATTTTCATATTAGTTACAAATGAAGAGAGAGGATGACTACAAAAAAGTAGAAAAAATGAGAATTTTCAAAAAGTTTTACTGTTAGCTATGTGTGAGTTAGAAAGTTTGAAAATTTCAACTATGAAAATGGACACCTGAACATTGAGTGTGCCATAATTGTCCATTCGACCCAAGGCAAGTTAGGGTCTCAAACGCCCTCTAAAAGGTTACATGCTTGTCAGTCTCCTAATGCTATGAGAACTGAAATCGAATGGTTCTAAAAAGCTTTCATTCATGAAATTAGACAATGAATAATAAATGCATAGATTACTCACAGCTCCTTTCCTTGTTTCCAGAATACTATCCCAAAAATTAAAGACGATGCAACTGTACGTACGAAGCGTAGTAAGTTATAAGAAGGATTTCTCCAATAAGACATGTTTTGTTTCCAAAAGCAAGCCTGGAACTGTTCGACGAAGCTTTGTGAAAAGACATTCGAAAAATGCAAATCTCTTGAACCTGGAGGTGGACTGCTTAACTGCTTTACAAGCTCTTTGTTGTTCCTGCAAAACAAAAGTGTTATAGAAAGACCTGCTTTGATAGAAATGTCATTTTAACCTACCCTTCTCTGAATTACCTTATTCAACTTAGGATGTGACAACAATGGATTCTAACTAAACTTTGAAGTTCTTCATCAATCTTACAAACACATTTTTTATAACAGAAGTGGAGAACAAAAACTTTAGCTGACTTTAGAAAAACTCATAAGCATCGGCGACAAAAAAGTTCCCTTTGAAAACTCTAAAAAATTCAACAAAGTTTCCCTTGAAAAGAGGAGAAAATACACCTGCAAGAAAACTATGTCGACATTCTCAAAACATTTAGTTCAAACTACAACTGAGTGTGTCTCATCACACACTACTTGGAGCCATGATCATAATTATATACTTGGTCGAGTTAAAAAAATTGAGCTTAACTCACTTATATAGAGCAGAGTTCTTGTACACTTGAGCAAAATCTATGCCAAGTTCATCTTCTGCTGATGGAGATGTAACTTCTAACATCCATGTTGCAGGATTGTAGTTTTCTCTAATCTTTGAAACCCCAGGAACATGCTGTATATGCAATAGAAAATGAAAAATACTCACAACGAATATGAAAATGGAGCATATGGAACATGCAGGGTATTGCTAATTTCATGGCAGGCTTACCTCAAAATATTCTATAACCTTTCTTGAACATTGTCCGAGCGGTCCGCAATAGATCATGCGACCACCGGTTTTCAAAAGAATCAACTGCACAAAAAGAAGCCTTAGAAAAGTAGTAGTTCCCAAAAAAGTCTTTTCTTTTTTGCTTTTATAACAAAAAAAGAAAAAAAAAACAGCATGGATTGAGCATTAAAACAATTGAAAAATGTTTACCTCATCAAACGATTCAAAGATGTCGATACTCGGCTGGTGGATGGTACAAACTATTGTTCTTCCAGTGTTAACCACATTCTTAACCACTCGCATTACAATGGCAGCTGCTCTTGCATCCAAACCAGTGGTTGGCTCATCCATGAAGATGATAGAAGGATTGGAAACAAGCTCTACAGATATGGTTAACCGTTTACGCTGCTCGGTCGATAGACCACTAACACCAGGTATTCCAACCAACATATCTTTTATGCCATCAAGTTCAATGGTCTCAATGACCTCATTCACAAATTGCTTAGTGACAAGAAATAAACTAATATCAACATCAGAAGACAAATTAGTTTTAGCTGAAGAGGGAAGGAAAAGAAGACCATACTGCTTTTGTTTTCGAGTTGATATCAGATGCCAAACGAAGCGAAGCAGAGAAGATGAGAGATTCTTCCACTGTTATTTGAGGAGAATGTATATCAGTTTGTTCGCAATAACCAGATATTCGAGCAAATGTTTCTTGAACTTTAGGAAAACCACCAATTTTGATTTCTCCTTCGATGTATCCACTTGTTTTTCGTCCTGCAAGAACATCAAGCAGAGTTGTTTTTCCAGCTCCACTTACACCCATCAATGCTGTGAGAACACCAGGCCTTAAAGCCCCTGTTATATCAGAAAGGAGTTGGAGTTTCTTCTGGGTGAAGCCCCTTTCTTTCATTTCCTTGAATCAAAATTATATTTATAAAAAAAAAAGGTTAATACTTCAACCATGAAGAATATGGCCCTAGAGATTGTTCTCAAAACAGTTTCCATGACATAAATCAAGTGAGAGTTTGTTGTCTCTCTCTGAATGAATCAACCAATCATAAATCTTAACATTAAGCTAATTTAGTTAAGAGTGATCTAAAGAGCATTACCAATGGCATGTCCACATAATACTGCAAATCTTGAAACACTACTGTTAAAGGTCTGAAAGGCAATGCTATTCTTCCTGTTATTTCAAATAACAATGAAACCTCATGAAAAAAAAAATCATAAAAAAATTCATCTTGATAACAAAAAAAAAAAAAAAAAGAAGAAGATAATATGAATATGTGACCTTTAGTGGATTCTATGACGGTCTTAAAAGAACATTGTTCCACAGAATTAGCTCCACCATCGCATTCTTCACTGTTCTTTGATTGGGAAAGCCTTTCATATGAGATAATAGCGCGAGATGATCCAGGAGCTAAATCATATAAGAATAAAACGAAAACAATTTTCATTTTAATATGCAATGCTCACTTTGAATTAGAACACAAAACAATATAAGAAAGGTAAAATTACAATTTTTTTTTTTTTGTCAAATAAGTTCCAAAACTTTCAAAATTATGTATCTAATAAAGCTTTGAATTTTTAATTTTGTGTGTAACACATTTGTTGAAACTCATGAATCTATTGGATAGAAATTTCAATGATTTTTTTTTTAGTGTAACAACGGGATGAGAAAATGAACATTCAACTTCTAAGAAGAAAGTTCGTGAACTTATTAGATATTTTTAAAATCCACAGACTTCTAAGACAAAAACATGAAAGTCTAGAGACTAAACTTATAATTTAGTGAAAAAACAAACTTACGGTTGAGGAAAGTTAGAGCCAAGACAAATCCAATATTGAAAATGAATGCAAATCCAAATAAGACTGCGACTGAAATCCAATACAAGCTTTTATGATAATCAAGTCCTCGACTTTGAAGAACTTTATGACCTATTGTAGTGTTTGTAGCCTGTACCTATAAAAATTCAACCACAAACCATTCATAGGGACCAAAAGAAAAATACTTGGGTGCATCTCTCATTGGATCAATCTTTGTGCAGCTTACCTAAATATTCAATCACAAGTTGTCACATATGATGTCGTTTACATCATGATGTTGTTTAACGAAAATTAAATTTTGATTCATCTCTAACGAACGTTGATAGAAATGTCAGATGAAATTGTGTATCTTGCTTAGAATAAGGGGGCTCACCTTTTGCCACCTTGGTGCAAGAAATTCATTGAGAGAGAGGCCAATTTCTCCATAACTAATTGGTGAAACCCAAAAACCCCATTCCAACCAAGCTGGCATGGATGCTGCATAATTCCAAAAATTCAAAATTCAAAATTCAAAATCAAACTCTCTCTCTGTTGAAAATATTGAATGATGGTTTAATATCTTATTGCGAGAGCAATGAAACGTAGTTTTAAAGAACGAAATTGTAATAAAACAGATCTTAGTTATTCGAACATTTGTTTCTATGCAGTTATTATTATTTGTTAATAATGAGTTATCATAGAGAAATGATCATTAAGAAAACTTACGATGTGAGATGATAAAGCCACCAAATAACAGGGCAAATAAAATTACAAAATTGCCTACTGTCATGGAAGCACCATTGCTTTGGAAGATTGAAGCTATCATCCTAAACATGGACAGTGCTGATAAATGTACCCCAAACAGAATAATAAACTGTCGAAAGAACCTATAACCAAAAAAAAAAAAAAAAAAAAAAAAAAACAGAAGAAAACGTTCAAAATGTTCAATCCAAAATCTTTATGAGAGTAACAATTTAGTCCATGAATTTTAGTGTGTCACGATTTAGTCCCTCTACTTTTAATTTTTTAACGATTCATGGAGTACTAAATCATTAGAAACTAAAGTTCATGAAAACTAACCTGATAGGTTGAGGGGCAAAACCAATGACATAATAAGTAAGACAAGTCCAAACTAACGATTCGACGAGCGAAAGAGGGATCTTGAGAATGGCAGCAGGAATGGCATAGGCCCAAGCTGGGTAGAAATAGAACTGTTTTTGTTTATAGAAAACTTCAAGTCTTTGAATAGTCATAACCAATTCTGGAAACCCATCAACAAGAAGTAAAATGAGAGCAAAAAAGAGGGCTCCCATGAAGTAATTGCCATCTTCAATATCAATTTCCATTCTAGTTCTTAGAAACACAGTCATTGTCATCAAACCAATTATAAATAGCTGCATAAGCCCACCAAAAACACAAAATACTTGTTAATTAATTAGTATACTTTCTCATTTTTTTTGGATGAGTAAGACCTACTGACACAAAATTAAAAGTTTAATTTCACCCCAACCTAAATAATACTTGAGTCCAAACTAGTCCGACTATACTCATTCTATGCATAATCAATAACAAACGAAAAAGTTAAATAAATGTTTTTTAAAATAAAAAAACTTGTGATTAGACGTTTAGGTGGAGTTCGCTATATGTTACGTGTTCGGTGAAAAGTGAAAAGTATATATGCCATTACTATCCTCATGTTTGTCAAAAATAGAAATAGAGTTTACTAAAGTAAATTAAAAAGGGGCACTAACCTGACATGTTTTGAAGACATAAAGAAAGGAATTTCTTTTCATGAGAAGGAGCTCCCTTGATGCACAAGCTTTAAACACTTCCCATTTAGAAATTGAATAAACTTCATTTATTTCTTGGCAATTACTTTTGGAATTTTTCCCAAAATTATTATTTGGTAATTTTATTGAAATTGTTTCTTCTTCATCAACTAATGATTTCCTTTCTAAATTATAGCTCTTGAACTTCCTACACAGTTCATCCACTGACACATATGTGTAGGGAATTTGTTGTTCATTATCATTGGGATACCAAAATTGTGGTTGATCTTTTCTTGAAATCACTTCTTGAAGAAAATCCGCAACCCCTTTTCGCTTGGGGCATTTGAATCCGCAATGCTCGAAGAATTCAAGAACTCGGTCACGACGACCTTGATATACGATCTTTTTCTGTGCCATCAAGATGATATCGTCGAAAAGCTCGAAGGTTTCTGGAGATGGTTGAAGAAGAGAAACAAGAATTGTAGCATTTGTGAAATGAGCTAAGTGTTGTAGGCAAGATACTATTTGGAAGGCAGTGGAACTGTCTAATCCATTTGTTATTTCATCCATGAACAACCCTCTGTATGAACCAACCATCATTTCTCCTGCATGGTTTTTTTTTTTTTAAAAAAAGAAAAATTCAACTATAGTAAAAATGTTTCAAAATCATCTTGAAGTAGAAACACGTGTTAGAATTTTAGATCAAAATTGAGACTTGAAACGGGCGTAGCTGGTGGGTGGTTTTTTGATATTTTGAGTCTCAATTTCCATTCAAGCTAGATCACTAATCATATCATTGATGGAGCTTAAAATTTTTCTTTATTTTTTCAAATATTTTAATTTATTTTGTTATATTTGAAAATGTCTCGTAATTAAATATGTAAATTAACTTAATTATAAAGATTACCTGTAGTTAATCTCTTCTTTTGACCTCCTGAAATACCTCTTCTCATACCATCACCAACTAGGGTGTCCGCACAAATATCAAGCCCAAGGATCTACATTATTATTATCATTGGAAAATAAAATTGGAAACTACTAATAATAATGGTAAAAACATTAATTATTTGTTTATAAATTAACATTATTTGGGTAAAACTAATATTTTATTCTCATTTGAATTGTTTTGGGACAACATATATACTTTTATAACGTTCAAGTAGAGAAAGAGTGAATTTAGGGTTTAAGATTTAGGGTTTAAACAAAGTACACCGTTTTTTCGAATTAATCGAAGAAACTTTAAAGTTGAGTGTGACCCATTAGAATTTTTTCTTTAGAAGAATGTGAGTGAGGACGAAAAAGAAAACTAAAAGCAATCATATTAATCTGTGGGGAATAATCTTTCCCGTAAAGAACCGTTCAAGATAAATTAGTATCGTGGTCGAGTTGCAGGGAAATGCGGGTGCTACCCGGAATATTATTGCTAGTAATTGATATGCTTAGACAAATGAAATTTGCAGCCTTATTTCTAAAGGAAGCATTAGTTTTACCATATATTAAAATTTAATTGAGGGTTAAATTCAATAACAAAAAATTAAATTTGGAATGAAATGGAGTACTCACTTGACAAACTTAGGGTAAACTAAAAGAGAACTGACCTTGAGTATGTAGTCAGTTTGAAGACTTTGTCTTAGTCCTTCAATAGAAATGGCCTAGAATTTATAATTTTATTTAAACAAAAAAAAAAAAAAACAATTAAAGAAAGTGAAATTATTTTTAATAACAAACTTGCTTAAAAAATTTATAAATATAGCAAAATATTATTATCTGTATGATACAGATAGATAATAGACCGCGATATTTCGTTATATTTATAAATATTTTTGTTGATTTTGCTATATTTGAAATACATTTATATATATATATATATATATATATATATATATATATATATATATAGTTATAGTTATACCTTCATGTAAGTATCAAGATCAAGATCAGGAATAATTCCTAGTTCCTTCTCCCTTTTACAAATCTCCTTCATCATATCTTCACATTCAGAACCAAAACAACCACACAAAATAATGTTACTAATTCTCAATATTGAACAACTATATCTATATATATATGCCAATTTTTTGTTTTCTTTAATTATTTTTTAAAAATACTTTAAAGAGTGACTACTATTTGATCAAATTATTATAGGTTATTTTTTAAAAAAATATTGTATAAATTAAAGATTTATTAGATACAAAGTTAAAATTGAAGTTTTGAAACTAGGAAACTGGACTCATCGTTCGAAAAGGGGAGGGGAGTAGAGGGAAAAAATTATCTGTTAGATAAATAGGGGCGGGTCTTCGTCTTGACCCTTTGACCCCTACCTCTTTACCTCATTTATTTTTAGTAGGTTACCGTTATTGTTACTGTTACTAATTAAGTAGATAATAATTCGATAACGACTTTTGATAATTTGATTGGTTATTTGTTTTACTTACACCATAAGGTTTAAGAAAATCCTTCTTTAAACCAAAATAAATATAATTTAATTGATATAAAACTTAAGAAACAAAGAAGGTTGTTATTACCTGCTCGATTTCCGATACCTTGACATCGGACTGAAAAATCTAGGGTTTCCCTAACAGTCATTTCAGGAATGTGTAGATCATATTGGCTTATATATGCACAAATCTTTTGAGGCTCAATTTCTTGTAGTTTGTGTTCATTGTACCAAATTTCCCCCGTCATCTATTTGGCCCAAAAGATGTTTAATATCATCAACTTACCAAATTATATGATTAAATGTCCTCTCTTTAATATCATACACACAAGTGCATTAACCATGCACCTATGGAGTACATACCTTGAGAGAATTGTTAAGATTTCCAGATAAGGCTTTTAGTAGTGTGGTCTTCCCACATCCCGGAGGACCAAGTAGCAAAGTTAACCTGATACAAACAGCTCGATTTCAGCATCATTTTTCTTTAAAAAAATGATTAGATGCATCTATCTACATTCTTCCATCTCTCAGACTCACAAAAACAAGATTAAAAGTTATTTTTTAAAAATTAAGTTTTAATTTCATTTTTGTGTGGTATAGAAATGAAGAAGTACCAATATAAGTGCATCCGTATGTACTCGAAGCTTTTACTTCTTAAAATTTATAGTGAGTAATTAGGTTATTAGGACTGAAAGAAGTACCTTCCTGGCTTTATGACACCACTGACATCCTCAATTATATTAATTTTAGCTTCATGGGATTTCACTCCACAAAATTTGATCATGTCCTGCCAAAATAATATATAATCTAAAGTACTTAATGAAGAAATATTAATTAATCATTGCTTATTATTTTTAATTAATTATTAGATGAAATATAGTATATTATTTTAACTATTTAATTTTTTTTATTACTTTATACTTATTTAATTATTTTAGTAATTAAACTAATTAAATTGATTTAGACGTTACTTTAGTTATTGTTTTAATTTAAAATATTTACTTTATACTTATTTTAACTATTTAATTTTTTTTAATTTACACTTATTTATTTCAACGTTACGCTAATTATGGTTTTAATTTAAAATATTTACTTAGTTTACTTTAACTGATTAATTAATTAGTTTTTATTATGTCTAATATCAATCCAAAACAATGTCTACAATTAAAAAAAATGCAAATTAAAAATATTCTTAACTTGTGATCCTTTAAATTAAAGTTTAGGAATCTCATTCCAATTCTAAAAAGTGAATTCATTTTTTAAAAAAATCTTTAATTAGGTCCCACAACTTTAATTGAATCAACTGAAAGTATTTCTTTTCAAATTCATCCCTTTGTTTTAATCTTAACATTAAAACGTGTTTAGTATACCTATGAACATAGACTACACTCTTGCATTTTCAAATTCACAACCAAATACAAATTTATGAAAAAAAAGAATTACTTTTATTTTCTACTGAATTTCTTTATTTTTAAAATAATTTTTGGATCACAAATCAAACGAGACATTTTCTTAAAAAAATTTACTTTCAAAACTTCGATTGGCTTTTGAAAATATTAGCAAAAATTAGATACCAAATATAAAATGTTTAGGGGTATAAGTGACGTTTATAAGTTTAATTTTTAATAAATAAATTAAATAATTATTAAACCCGAGCCTTAATAAGAGACGTTTAGATCAGGGGAAAAAAAGTGATTTGGAAAGGAAAGTACTTACAAAAAGTTTGGTTTGAAGTGAATTCCAAAGCGTTGGAAGTGCTTTCCCACGAACAACTTCACATTTTGCCTCAATATTCACATTTTTGTACTTCACTTCAACGCTCGAAAATTTCATACCAACTCTATAATATATATACAATGCAATTACCCTCCATTAATATAATTTAACATTTATATATATATATATATATATATATATATATGTATATATATATATATATATATGTATGTATGTATATTTAATTACAACCTCAAAATTTAAATTATATTTCAAATAAACATGTTTATTGCTATTTATTTATTTAGTACAACATGCCTTAGACATAGTTTACCTTGTTTAATTTTTTAATTATTTATATATACATAAATTGAGATTATTTCTAATAGAAAAAAAAGTTGATTATTGAAATCTGAGATATATTATTCTTATTTTGATTCTTATTTCTTTATTATATTTTAGGCCTCTTTATTCTTGAACTTCTGAGGATGTTCTAGGTCGTTTTTTAAAACGTCATTTTTCTTCATCCACTTTATAAGAAAGTTGGGATGACAATTTAAAATAGAATTTAATGTTTTTTCTCTCTTTCTTCTTCCCACGCTTGTCTAGCTCCTGATCCAACACTACCCTTCTTGGTCATGCCTCCTTTCTCTCTTTATCTTCCTCAACTTACATATATCGAAACAAATTGAGACGTGATCAAATAATTAATGAAAAATTATAGAGTAAAGACTAAACTAATTTATTATACGTCAAAGTAAGTCAGTTCAATGGTAGTTAACATAACCTTCCTTTCTGGAGGTCTCATCTCGCACCCATAGTTGCAACAAAAAAAAAAAAAAAAAAAAAATCCATTCAAAACTTATGGCACATCAAAAGCATAAGAAACCTTCAAACCCTTAAAACCAAAACAAAATATAATAAAAACATTGAAATAAAATTGAAGATTTGAAAATAAGGCTTACTTGTGTATTCTCTCATTAACTTTTCTCAGAAGCTTTAGATTATCATTCTCAATGTTCTTGATGAGTTTTTGAATCAAGAGATGGCGCTCCACTTCTCCTAGTTTAGTAACATCAACAACTCTTCTCCTACCGTTGTCGTCGTCAAACAATGACGATCTCAACCGTTCAAACGTCGGCAATCTCTCGATCAACTTCCAAAGAGAAGCATCTTCAACGTTGCCATCGCCGTCCTCCTCTGCCGTCGTCGAGCCGTTTCTGAAACTTGAAGTTTGTTGGAACAATGATGAACTAAAGCTTCTTCTTCCCATCTCTCCCACCTCAATCATTCTTACTGGCTCACTCTCCTCTATTGTTGGAGCCATTAAATTAAGGTCAGATATAAGAAAAGGATGGAGATCAAAGAGATATGGGCTCAAATATTTTGCAATCTTCTGATTGTTTGTTTAAAATAATAGAGGGATGATGTTTCATGACAAAAAGAGAGAGATGGGTGCAATCAATGAAAATATATATAACTTTATCTTTGACAGAGAGAGAGATTTTTATTTTAATTGTACTGGTTAAATTACTATTTTGTCCTTGTACTTCCACGTTTGTTTAATTTCTGTTCGACTCTTTCATATGTTTAATTTTGGTCCATGTATTTTTAATAAATCTTAAAGCTAAGTCAACTTAATTGATACTAGTTTAATATATTCTTTGTTGTTTTTTCAAAAACTTTTTATTTTCTATTATCATTTTTTCTATGATACTTATAAGCATATTCACATGATTAATGTATTATATGTTGCATGATAATTATTATTATTTATTATTTAACTAATTTTGAAAAAAAAATAATTTCAAAAGATTAAATTTGAGATTTATTAAAATTGTAGAGACTAAAATTGTACAAACTACAGTAATAACCAACCGGCAAAATATTTTAACCTTATTATATACTAAACTCACAAATAATATAAAACTCAACATGTTTTTTTTTTTTTATAATTATTTTTATATATATATAGTTGAGGTTTAAGAAGATCATGTTGGAGCATGTGGGTTGTTCTATGAAGAAGGAAGCTAAATATTTCCACTTAAATATATGTTTTAGTCTATAAATATCGTTTTTTTTTTCAATTTAGTTTCTATAATTTTCAAAATATCGATGATTAGTTTTTACATTTTATTATTTATTTATTTTTTATATTTTCTGTCGTTGGAGAATTGTTAAAATTATCTTACGAATCAAAATTTTAGAGTGGAAATTTGAATGGTTTTGAAATGAATTTGATCGAAAGTTAAATTTATACGAATCCATTTCACTTAGATGTTTTTTTATCCATTTCGTAAAAAGAATACTTTTTACCTCTAAACTTGTCCAATTCTATTAATTTTCTTTAAAAATCAAATTCATAAAACTAGAAAACGTAAGAATCACATGAAAAATTATTAAAAATATTTACAAAATATAACAAAATTCTAGATTTTATCAATGATAGACACTAATAAAAGTCTAGAAGTATATCAGTAATAGATATGAAATTTTGGTTCATATTGTTATATTTGAAAATGTTTCTGATCAAATAAGTATATAATATCAAATGTTTATTAATATTTATTTATTTATTTATTTATTTATATATTGCAAAGGTATTGTTTGGAGTAAAGTGAAGGGGACCAAAATAGCTAATCAAAAGCTAACACTCAAGTAAAAGAATAAAATAAAAGTCAACTAATTTGATTGATTTATAAAAGTTACACTTATTTACTTTTGATATTTTAATTGATACAATTTTTTTTTTTAAAAAAAATATATCATATAACAAATATGTTGATATTACATACTATCCCATTTAAATAGGCTAAAAAGATTTAGCTAAACTAAATAAAAATTTAAAACTACCACTTAATAATAATATAAATACATAAAATACTTTTTTTTAGGGAAATTAGACAAATTTAGCAATGAATTTTTAAAATCGTAAATTTAGCCGTGATAAATATGTCTAATATAAAGAGAAAATATTGTTGATATACCAAATATGAAATATGAATTCAAATTAATAAATAAAGTATAATATTAATTGTGTTTATATTAGTTCAAAATTAATTTCAAGCATATATCATTAGTGTATTTTTCGACAAAATTATCATTTTTTTATTTTCTAATAAAATAATGCTCGAATCTCCTTTTTAATCAAACAAAATTGATATCGACCAATACATCGAACTTCTTTTTCATAACATTTCAACAAAGGTATCATTTTTATTCCCAAATAAAATAATACATAAATCCACTTTTTACTTAAATAAAACAAAATCTTGTTTATTATTATTATTATTATTATTATTTTCTTTTGAAGAGAACATAATCAAATTAAGAAGTAATATCATCCAAAAATGTAATTTGGTCCAATTGTGTGTTCTAAAGACCAAGCAAGAATTTGGATTTTATAGATTGAACAAACATTCATTGGCATCTGATCAATCTCATTATTATTATTATTATAAACCCTAAAAATCAATATATTTGTGCTGTCAAAATGCACAAATATATTTTTTATGCTTGGCATGATGTCATAAAAACGTATTAATAAATAAAAATAGCAAATTTTCATATTCTAGCAATAATATTTATCGATAGAATTTGAAATTTTGTTATATTTTGTAATTATTTTGATTTATTATATTGTGTTTATAAATTTCCAAAAAATAAAGAAATATTGTACTGATTTCTCAAAGAAAACACGAAAGAAAGCAAAATATTTTCAAAATATAGTAAAATTTTAGATTCTATCAATGTTATCAGTGTCTATCATTGATAAAATTTAAAATTTTGCTATATTTTATAAATATTTTAATTTATTTTGCTATTTAAAAATATCTCGAAATTATTTTTATTTTAAAAAGAATCTCCAAACATGAGATAAGAAAACATGTATCAAATCATGCATATGGTTTTAATTTCTTTTTTTTCTCAAAAAACGTCAAGCAAACATATTTGACTTTCTGTTCTTCTAAAGCAAAAATAAATAAATAAATAAATAAGGAAAAGAAAAAATAATTACAAAACATATGGAATAAATTTTTAACAAATTAAGTTGAAATTCGAAAAAAGGGGAAAAAGCATTGAAGAGGTAACCTAAGGTCATCTCTCCTTTTTTTTTTTCCCCATCCTATATTCACCAATACTCAATCGACTTCGAAAACCCTAACGTCGGGAAGTAATAATGTAGTCTTTCAACTTTAATCGATAACGATTTAGTTCTTGCACATTTAGATTTGTAACAAATAGTTCCTATCGTGAAAAGAGATTCATAAAAATTAAGTGTCAATTTTTATTATATGTTAATGACTTTATTGTTCTTTATAATTATTTATAAACAAATTTGATCCACGATCAGTTTTTCAATTGAAAATCTACGTGTATAAAATTTTTCATTAAATCTTAATAATATTATTCATGATATAAATTAAATTGTTACAAATTGTAAATTATGATTAAATTGTTATGTACGGAAGTTTAGAGATTAAGTTGTTAAAATTTAAAAGTATAAAAATTAAATTATTACAAACTAAAGTTACAGGACACGAAAAGTCTTTTGTAACCATTGTCTTTCCTTTCTTTCTAAACTCAACATAATTACAATAACAGCATATCTTCAAAAATAAAAAGGAAAAAAAACAATTAATTTTTTAAATGATAATTAAATACATAATTTCACGTAGTTTCTAAACTTTCATAAGTGAAAATTTAGTCAACCAAGGTAAGCTTATAGTAACTGACGTGATCTTTTTTCCTAAAAGTCGGAAGTTTGATCTTTCATTCTCTCCATTGTTGTACCAAAAAATAAATAACTAAAAATATAGTCTCTATTATTTAAAATTTATTACAATTTAATCCCCGTCATTATTTTTTTTTTCAAGGCACTTTGCATGCCACTGAAGTTTTTATAAATCAAAGAACTTATTATAAATATATAGATATATCAAAATTTAGATATATACTCTATACATCATGTAATTAAATATGAATGGAATATTAAAAAAATGAGAATATAAAGAACTATTAATAAAGAAAAATAACTAAATCAGTTCTTTCTACGTTTTACTAAAAAAAAAAAAAAAAAGAAAAATTGAGATTTATATGACATTTTGTTACTCATCATTAATATTTATATAATCATCTTTAACTTAATCATAAAACCGTTTAACTAAAAGATCACAAGTTTAAATTTCATTCATAAACTAAAAATCGATCATCAATATCACTCACATTATTAGATTATGTGTAACTTAAAATTAATGACTTGAACACTCAATAAAATTAGTTCTAATCTTCACTTTTTTTTTCTTTATACTTTCAAAACCTTTTTTAACTTGTTAAATTAATTTTTTTTTAAAAAAGTTTACTTCGTTATTTTGTTGTTAATTGTTTAATAAATGTGTGTGTGTGTGTGTTTTTTTTTTTCTATTTTTATTATGAGAAAGTAGAGGATAAAATAGTTGTCACTGAATTTCAAATATTGAAATGGACATTTTCAAAGTTGGATCAAAATGATATATACATATATATATAATATATATATGATAAGTTGAATTATAAAATTTGAAATTTAAAAGTCAAATTTGAGTGCATTTGGCCTTTTAATAATTAAAAGGGTTTTATTGGGCATCACGTAGATAATCCAATATGCCAGCAAAATGACGTGGAATATGATCATTCATTCACATTTTATTTATTTCTATATTATTTTTAATAAATATACTATTTCAATCTTATACTTTAAAATTTGTTCATCCAAAAGTGTTTCTTTTTTATTTTTTACATAAAAAATAATATAAAAAACATTTTTAAACTTATAAAACAAAAGTCCCTAAAGTAGCTTGAAAAAGGTTTTTTTTTTTTTTTTTTTTTTGAAAAAGAGCATTTAATTAGCTTTTTACTTTTTTCTAAAAAATACTTGAACAATAAGTAATTCTCTCTTTCTTTTTTTTTTTTTTTAAGAAATATTATAAAAGGGAAATTGTTGAGGTGAGAAAGACTTAAATGGGATGAGATAACACTAAACTTGAAAATGGTTTGAAAGTGTATGGCTACAGCATGAATCATGATGTACACATCTCTAATCCCTGCTTGTTTAATTTTAGATGTTGACCACGTGTCGAATCATTCGACAATATTGTTTAATCTTTATGAAACAATGCCTCTCTTTTTCATAATGATGCAGATATCAGCATGTTCAAAGTGGATTGATGACAAAAGATGCAACCATGATTCAACAAAACAAATCTCCTATGGTTGTCAATGTTTATATTCATATACGAGTGAGTTTGGCAAGGACGAGTGTCTATTAACTTTCAAGATTAGGTATGGACGAATTAGGATCAACTTTAAACTCGTAAAAGATAATGGAAGAAATTAAGAAATAATCCAACTACGAGAAGATCCAATCATCTAACTCTTGGTTGATTGTACATGTCTTACTCAGTTGAGCTATGCATATGCGACAAAAATGATCCAACTATTATAGACATACTCATATATTTAGCCTTTTATTTGCTATCCAGGAACGTCAGAAGATTGGTTTATTCATCTCTTTTGGAAGTTTAATCTTCCTACACAAAATCCAAAAAGACAAGCAAATACAACAGGGAAGAGGATGAGAATGAACCTCACAAGAGGAAGTTGATTGTAGTGAAACCCAAAATAATCTGTCAAGAAAGTTGATACTGTTGTCTTTTCTCCAAACGCCACTATTGTCTTGTCTGTATCTCCATATTGTGAAGTTAGCAAGCAATTCAAAGTCCATGATGTTGGGGTAATATAATAAAACCATATCCACCACCTTGGAATTCTCTGCATAAAGAAGAAATTTTGATCCAAGGAGAAATTTACTATTGGGTAGCTTAGGACTAAAATTAAGATTAAACCCATTCTTTTATGTAGAATTTAGCTCAAAGTTAAATTTTCAGTCCCTTTCAGTTTAAACAGGAACTTATTTTGCTTCCTCTGTCAGAAATAGCTTACCGGTTTCGGAACTAAAAAGCCAGCAAAGAGATTGAATGTGACATAGAAAGCAGAGGCCAAAATGGTAGCAATGTGATAGTTTGGGGTGATGGACACAAGCAGCAACCCAAGACTTTTGAAATAGAGGAGGGCACAGAACATGGAATAGAAACACCAAAATATTTTCCATGCAGAGCCATAGAATCCAATCATTGGATAAGTGATGATAACATAGATAGCTGCTTGAACAAACACGTAGGGAACCTCAATAATCACCTGCAGAGTTGAAATAGATTATTGAAGTTTAATAGCTCAATCTCGTGAGAGGACTTCATAGTATAGAGCTTCAAGACGTAAAACAGTGAGTTGATCATAAGACTACTCTCTTTGCTACTTTTATGAGTGCTGAGGGTTCTTTGGACGAAGTACGAAGTTTAACCTGTTTTAACAATCGCTCTAAATGTCTAGGAATACACACATACATATATTTTTAATATACAATTGGAAGTTGGTTTCTTGTTTGGCCTAACTTTAATATCTTCATTTTTCTGAATATAGGTTTATATTAAAGATCGAAAAAGTTGAGATGAATATGTACCTGTGCAAGTGAATAAGCCCATGAGGAATACATTCCAGCAAACCTTTCCCTGTACATGACAGTTCTCTCCCTTGATACATTAGGAAAGACTGATGAGCAATTGTAAACGCCGATGAAAATGACGCTAGAGTACATTACGCCAAAGTTGTTGAACAAGTCCTGTTGGTTTTCTCTTCAAACATGGATGCAAAAACAAGAAAAATGTTGCACATACGGTTGAGCCTCCTAATTATATTTTGAAAACTGAAATGGAAGGGCTCCACAAGCTTTCACATTCGGAAAATTAGACATTGCATAAATGCATAAAATAGAAATACTTACAGCTTTTTTCCTTTCTTCCAAAATAGTACCCCAA
The DNA here is from genome assembly GCA_037974625.1 of Cucumis cinereus. Taxonomy (NCBI): domain Eukaryota; kingdom Viridiplantae; phylum Streptophyta; class Magnoliopsida; order Cucurbitales; family Cucurbitaceae; genus Cucumis; species Cucumis cinereus. Next base: position 14,641,082 of record JBBPDJ010000017.1, read on the forward strand.
AAATCAAAGATGATGCAACAGTATGCAAGATACGCAGCAAGTTATAGCGAGGATTCCTCCAATACGACAAGTTTTGTTTCCAAAGGCAAGCCCCAAACTGTCTAACGAAATTTTGTGCAAAGACATTCAAGAAGTGCAAATCTCTTGAACCAGGAGGAGGAGCACTCAGCTGCTTAAACAGTTCTTTGTTGTTCCTGCAGAACAAAAATTGTGGAAAAGCTAGCTTTATGTTTTTCTTCCTAAAAGTCCATAGATCTCATATACAATACCCAATAAATTAGCTTCTTATTTGCTTGTCTAAAGAAAAAACAAACAAACAAACAATCAAACAAATAAAATCAACTTTGTACTTGGACGAAATAAAAGAAAAAGAAAGGGTATAGCTTAACTCACTCATACAGAGAAGAGTTCTTATACACTTGAGCAAAATCTATGCCAAGTTTAGCTTCTGCAGCTGAAGAGGTAATCTCTAACATCCAAGTTGCAGGATTGTAGTTTTCTCTAATCTTTGAAACCCCGGGAACATGCTGTATTAAGAAGAATGAGATGTTTAGAAACAAAGAAAATGGAATATATAGTCAGTCACAAGCAGCATTGCTAGTTCCAGAGTAGACTGACCTCAAAATATTCTATGACCCTATTTGAATCATGTCCCAATGGTCCATAGTAGATCATACGACCGCCAGTTTTCAGAAGAATCAACTACATAGAAAGCCAAAACAGCCTAAATTGAGACAATGTTCAAAAACAGTTTTATGCTTCCATAACAAAAATTTAACGAAAGTAAGCATGTACAGGTTAGTGCTTTTTGGAAGTAATTTTCCCTTGTCTGTTAATATGAATGCTACCACGTAAACATTTGGACCTGTGATTGTAGGTTTTACTTGTTTGTTTAATCAAGCTACTTGATAATAGTCGTTGTAACAATTTCTAAACAAAAACATAAATCAGTTTTGGAAACAAACTCCGAAATAATCCACAATATTGTAGAAGAAAATCGAAAACAAATATTTTCCTTCCCATCTTGTCAACATAAACTAAAAAAAATTGTTTGTCATTACCATAGTCTTAACTTTCTAGAAATGCGTCATGTCAGAACAAAGCATTACAGCAAAGTGTAAGAGTTTTACCTCATCAAATGATTCAAAGATGTCAATACTTGGCTGATGGATGGTACAAACTATCGTTCTTCCAGTATCAGCCACATTCTTGACTGCTCGCATGACAATTGCAGCTGCTCTTGCATCTAAACCAGTGGTAGGCTCATCCATGAAAATGATAGAGGGGTTGGAAACAAGCTCCACAGCTATGGTTAAACGTTTACGCTGCTCGGTTGATAGACCACTGACACCAGGTATCCCAACTAGGGAATCCTTTATGCTATCAAGTTCAATGGTCTCAAGAACTTCATTCACAAATTGCTATAAAACAAGAAACTAATGTCAATTTAAATTACAGGTTATCCTTGGTGAGCATAATCAATGGCCATTTAAAATTTATCCTTTGAAGGAAACAACAGAAAAACATACTGCTTTTGTTTTTGAGTCGATGTCAGGTGCCAAACGGAGCCAAGCAGAAAAGAACAGAGATTCTTCAACAGTTATTTGGGAAGAATGTATATCAGTTTGTTCACAGTAACCAGATATCCTAGCAAATGTTTCTTGAACTTTTGGAAAACCACCGATTTTGATTTCTCCTTCGATGTATCCGCTTGTTTTTCTTCCTGCAAGAACATCAAGCAAAGTTGTTTTCCCAGCTCCACTGACACCCATCAGTGCTGTGAGTATGCCAGGTCTTAAAGCCCCTGCAATATCAGAAAGAAGCTGGAGTTTCTTCTGAGTACGACCCCTCTCTCTCATTCCCTAAGATCCAAAGAAAAAAGTTAATTGTGATATATATAACCATGGCCTTCAGTGTTTCAACCATAAAAATCCAGCTTATCTGAGAGACCATTCTCAACACAATTCTCCACTTGCCAGAACAAAAATTGAGTAAAACAACTAACCATAACTCAAGCCCTTGAAAAAACAAAAATAAAATCTCCATTTCAAAAAAAAATCCAAGAGTCTTGAGACTATTACCGATGGCATGTCCACATAATACTGCAAATCTCGAAACACCACTGTTAAAGGTCTGAAAGGCAATGCTATTCCACCTGATTTACAGAAGCAACCAGACGATTCAAGAGAATCAAAAAGGAAAACCCATCAAAAAATGTATCGTAGAATTCAGAAAAACGTTACCTTTGTTCGATTCTATGGAGGTCTTAGGAGAAGAAGGAGGGTTTTGGGCAGAATTAGCACCGGCATTGAAGGAGATCTTTTCATATGAGATAATAGCAGGAGAGGATCCAGCAGCTAAAAGTGAAAATTGTTGATGAATGTTTGTAGTAAGAAGTTCAAATTAGAAAATTGAAAGAAGGAAAAATGAAACTTACGATTGAGGAAAGTAAGAGCTAAGGCAAATCCAAAATTGAAAATGAAAGCAAATCCAAACAAGGCTGCGAGTGAAATCCAGTAGAAGTATTGATGATAATCAAGTCCTCGACTTTGAAGAATTATATGTCCTATTGTAACGTTCGAACCTTGAATCTACACAACCAAACAACCCGCCAAATTCTTACCTCAAATAATACTAATAATGAACACAAACATCTAATTAATTATTATTATTTTAGTCTCAAACTATTTGGTTACTGATATTTGAAAATATAATATTACAAGGAAAGACTAATGGGAGACCTTTTGCCATCTTGGAGCAAGAAATTCATTGATAGAAAGCCCAATTTCTCCATAGCTAATTGGTGAAACCCAAAATCCCCATCGCAACCAAGCTGACATTGAGGCTGCAAAATTTCCAATAAATAAATAAATATGAATATTAACTTAAACGCTGTTAAGAATTCAAGTACAATCTTAAAAAACAAAGCCGTTAACAAAAAGAGTGCTTTACTTGTACAATCTTCTCCAGTAGTAATTAGTATAAGATGAGTTGAATGAAGAGACCAAGAGAAACTTACGATGAGAGATGATGAAACCACCAAATATCATGCTTTGTAATATTACAAAACTGCTAAGTGTAGAAGCAACAATGTGTTGATTCACTAAAGCCATCATTCGAAACATCGATAACGAAGACACATGCAGGGCAAACAACACGAGAAAATGTCGAAAGAACCTAAGAAACAAATATCAATACGTCAATTACTTTATAATATAGAAACGGACAATATAAGATCGAAAAAAGCAACTAATAATTAAACTCGTTTATCAAATGAGGCCTAAATAATAAGGTTAAACGAGGAGGTTGAAAGGTGAAATGACTGACCGGGAGACCTCCGGGGTATAACCGATAACGTAATAAGTAAGAGAAGTCCATAGAAAGGATTGAAGAAATGAAAGAGGGAGCTTCAAAATGGCAGGTGGTATTACATAAGCCCAAGGTGGATAGAATAGTAAGTGTTTTTGTTTGTAGAAAACTTCAAGTCTTTGAATAGTCATTGCCAATTCAGGCAATGCATCAACTAGGAGCATACTGAGAGAATAGAATAAGGCCCCCATGTAGTAGTTTCCATGTTCAACATCTACTTTCATTTCTGTTCTTATAAACACTGTCATTGTGATTGCAGCAATCAACAAAAGCTGCTCAACAAAATACAATATTTGTTATTAATTACGAAATGGTTATTGACACGTCATACATTTTTTAACGATTTTTTTTACATTTTCATGGATTTGACATCAGCAAGGAGAGTTAATGCACATTTCAAAAATATTCATCCATATAGATAGTTTATCGACATTTCAAACCTTATGATTATTCATGCGTAAAAGTTGAAATTTGAATATCGACATTTTCGTATCAGAGTCAACTTATGCATACTTCAACTAAATTTATAAGACAACTTATCAAATTCAACTAACACTTTAGTGTAAAAAAAAAAAGCTCGTAAACTATTAAACCCTAAATTGGTAGCTAACGTGGATTGAATTAAAAGCACTAACCTGACTTATTTTGAAGAAGTAAACAAATGAATTTCTTCTCATGAGGAGGAATTCCCTTGATGCACAAGCTTTAAACACTTGCCATTTAGAAACACTATAATTATTGATCTTCCCAATATTCAACAAAATACCATCATCATTTTTTGAATAATAATATTCTTCTTGATCATCAAAGGGTTTCAAACTCTCCTCTTCCACCTTTCTTCCTAAATTATTATTTTTATTCCAACACTTGAACTTTCTACTCAATGTGTCAATAGAAACATATGCATAAGGAGTTTGGTTACAATACCAAAATTGTGGTTGATCTTTTCTTGAAATCACTTCTTGAAGAAAATCTGCAATGTTTTTCCTTTTGGGGCATTTGAATCCACAATGTTCAAAGAAGTCGAGAACTCGATCACAACGACCTTGATATACGATCCTTTTTTGCGCCATCAAGATCAAATCGTCGAAAAGTTCAAAGGTTTCGGGAGCCGGTTGAAGAAGAGAGACAAGAATTGTAGCATTTGTAAGATGAGCTAGGTTTTGTAGGCATGAAATGATTTGGAAGGCAGTGGAACTGTCTAATCCATTTGTTATTTCATCCATGAACAAAGCTTTGTTTGGACCAACCATCATTTCTCCTGCATAAATTTTGTTTGTAGTCATACTTGTATGAGGTTAGTTCTCAACATTTAAAAGTTTTAAGTCCAAATATCTGATAAAATAGTGGGTTTATTTTCCACAATATTACCTGTAGTTAATCTTTTCTTTTGACCACCTGAAATACCTCTTCTCATGGCATCCCCTACTAGAGTGTCTCCACAAATATCAAGTCCAAATATCTGACAAAATGTTTTAAAAAAAAAAAAAATGTATATTTTTCTCTACTTTATGACAATAATCATAGGGTATATATAAATTAAAGTTCAATGTTTTCGTATTAAACTTGGACGCTAAACTTCGATATCAAAATTTTGTTAATTATTTTTGTGACTATGTTTGCGATACTTAGTGCACGTTGCATCCATCCCATACATCTTCTTCTATCACTGAATCTTTTTTTTCGTTCGATCGGATTTGGAAGGATTTTCAACTTTAATTTAATTTTTATAATTTTACTCCGTGTGGATAATTTTTTTTACGAAGACACGCTGCGCTTAATGAATGTCTCTTATGTTAGTTTACTTTCTTCTATATCCGAGCGACTTTCGTTATTTGATTTCTATTTTGTTATCCTACTTTTAACTTTGTTTTTTAAACACAAAATAATAATTTCAATAACTTTCAATGAAACTAAAGAGCTAGAATTCACCTTGAGTATGTAATCAGTTTGAAGACTTTGTTTTAATCCTTCAATAGAAATGGCCTGTTTAAATATAAATTCCATTACAAATATATATATTAAATAAGGAAAAATAGAAATAATAGGCAAAAGAATTATGGAAAATATATTCCATTACAAATATATATATATATATTTACCTTCATGTAAATATCAATATCAGCATTTGGAATAATCCTTTGTTCCTTCTCCTTTTTAATAATCTCCTTCATAATATCTTCATTCCAAGAAAAAAAATGACCATTTATACAAATTTTTATTAATATACCTTGGAAAATAAGCACTATTAAAGTTTGAAAGTGTTCAACGAACTATTAGTTTATAAACCAAACTCGTAACTTAATCTAAAATTAAATTGGGAAGCTCACCTGCTCGACTTCCAATGCCTTGACATCTAACCGAAAAGTCTAAAGTTTCCCTTACAGTCATTTGAGGAATGTGTAGGTCATGTTGACTGACATATGCCGAAGCTTTTTGGGGGACAAATTCTTCAAGTTTATGTCCATTGTAACAAATTTCTCCACTAAACTTTTCGGTGAAAGGAGATAATTAAATTTTAAAAAAGAAATTATAATAAAATGATTAATGATTATCAACTTTGTCTCAATATATTTGATTTTTAATTTAAAAAAATAAAATAAAAATACCTTGAGAGATTTGTTAAGATTTCCAGAAAGGGCCTTTAGTAGTGTGGTCTTCCCACATCCTGGAGGACCAAGCAGCAAAGTCAACCTGAAAATACAACTTGGCTTTAACAATGTCCAAAGTTTGAAAATTTTTCATTTCGCCCTTTTCTTTTTCTTGTTCGTACAACAAAATTATGAGATGCAGAATCGAACTTCTTACCTCTTTAGGATGAAAGATTATATCAGTTACTACTTAGCTAAACTCACTTTAGTCTCTTATGTTTACTTTAGACCACTTCAATTTAAAATTTTTTAATTTCATTGAATCGAAATCTAAACTGGAAAAGTTCAATTTTCATTACATTCTTATAAGATGTAAAATTAATTATAAAGTAAATCATTTTGTAATTTAATGAAATAATCAAAGTGCAAAGGCTACCTTCCTGGCTTTATAATACCACTCACATCCTCAATTATGTCAATTTTGGCTTTATGAGACTTTACACCACAAAATTTGATGATGTCCTAACAAAAAATAAATATCCAAAAATTCAAAAAATATTGGAATTTAATTTTCACAAATTAATAAAAGCAACAAATATTAAATATAGACTTTAAATTTTAACAAAAGTTCTATTATAATATGATGAAAATTGGTAGAAAGGGTACTAATTAATTAGTAGGTCCCTACCATGAACAAAAGTGAGGATTCCCAAAAAAAAAAATACTTTTGACTATTAACCTTTATTTCAAAACTATAATTATAATAAAAATTCATTACATAATTAAAAATTCTGATTATTCCAATTAAATTAAAAAAGAAAAAAGAAAAAAGAAAACTCACATAAAGGTTGCTTTGAAGAGAATTCCAAAGTGTGGGAATGGCTTTCCCATGAACAACCTCACACTCTACTTCAATATGCACATTTCTATACTTCACTTCAACTGCTTGAAATTTCTCACCAACCCTACACCAGTTTAATTAATTACCTTTCATTAACAAATAATCACGATTAAATTAAATTATATTTTTAATTACTTCTTAATCAAAGCAAAAGAAAACGAAAGCTTACTTCTGAATTCTCTCTCGAACTTTAGTCAAGAGCTTAAGATTATCATTCTCAACATTTTTTATGAGTTTCTCAATAAATAAACCACGCTCCTCGTTACTGAGTTTAGTAACATCTACAACTCTTCTCCTCTTCTCTTTCACCTCTCCTTCATCGTCGTCAATGTCGAACAACGACGATCTCAACCGTTCGAACGTCGGTAATCTCTCGATTTCTGCCCAAAGTGAAGCATCTTCAACGTCCCCATCGCCGTCCTCCTCCGCAGATGAGGGGCTTCTTCCTATTCCGGTCCCAACCATTTGAAACATTCTTTTTTGGTCACTGTATAGAGTTGAAGCTTAGAGGGAGGGAGAGTGAAGTATAATTATATAACAAGTTTTTTTTTTCTTTTTTATTTTATTAGTTTAATATGGTGGTGGGGGTAGAGATGCTAACTTTGTTTGACTTGTATTGTAATTAAATTCTAATTTAAGTTATATTAATGATTTAATTAAAACTTATCTTGTCACCTTTTTTACTCTAATTAATAGGCAGAATATGTTCTTAATTTAATATCACTAAAGTATGTAATTTTATGAAATTATTATGAGCATATAAATAATTTTATATATTTTTTCTTCTACTTTAGACTATATATTATACTAACAAATGTCATATGGAGTAGGAATGTAACACTTTTAATTCTATATATTAAATTATATGCTAGGGTTAGAAAAAAAAAAACTAATTGAACCCCTAAAATTAGTGCTTGGGCTATAAACAAATTTAAGAGATAGAAAGAGAGAGAGAACTTACAATAATTGAATTGAATTGAATTGAATTATGAAAGTACACAAATTAAATCATATAAGAGGGTTTGAAGATATATATCATAAAGAAGAGGCCTTCAATTATGGGTCATACTTGGCCTCCTTTTGTTTCAACTTGAATTTTAAAGTCAATTTTAACATATTGCATTGCATTTATTGCACCTTCAAACTTTACTTACATATAAATTAAATTAGAGGAAAATCAAATTTTCAACTTCAACATCAACATCATGAATATCTATTTTTAAATAATTACAATCTATATTAATAGACATCTATTTTATTTTTTATATTGATAGATGGAATAGATATTTATCTAGATCTATGACGATTTATTTTTAATATAAAATTTTGTTATATTTATAAATATTTTTAACAATTCTATCAAAACAAAAAGAGAAGGAAAAAGTAGAATAAAAAAGGAAAGAATAATAATGTTGAGAATTATATATAATCAATATCCAAAAATCAGCAGCTATTTTTGAAAATTGACCATAGACACATGTTTAGACTGATTTGAACCATCTTGATCACCAGTCAATTTTGTCATGAGCAAAAACGATATCAATTGCTTTAGTTCGACGATTGCTCGATGTCGTTTGGTCGATTTCAACCATTTCTTGAAATTTTGGAATTTCGTAAAGTTATCTAAGTTTAGAGTTCAATTGGAAGTATAAGAATTAATACAACTCATTAAATTTAGTTACGTGCAAAATCTTCACGAGCCTCTTAATCCTCAATGTAGATTAATGTCAAAGCTAAGTTCTTAATGATCATTATTTTTTAATAATTATTATGTTGTTTTAAGTTATACGATATTACTATAAACTAAGTATTTGATATGTACTCCACTTCTACATTCGTTGAATTAAAAAAAAATATATAGATAATTATAAATATATGAAATAATTGCAAAAGAAAAAAAATCACATATTATCAACATTTAAATATAAAACATAGATTTGAGAATTAGTCGTACTATAGCCCAAGTTGATTTTTTTTTTCTTTTTTTTTTCCTTTTTTTGCTTGGAAAATCCAAAGTGGCTTTAATGTATTTTCTTTGAAAAAATAAAATTAAAATTTGATTTCTGCATCATAAATAAATTGATATTCAAATTTAGCCTAAGCTAGACTTAAAAATAAAAATCTTAAAATATATATATATATTTTTTTTAATTAATTCTAAATAATTGTTAAAATAAAAACCATTCAAAATTAGGTTAAAATAATGCCTTGATAATTTGTAGGTGTTTAATTAGTTAATTATGAAATCTTTTGATCCCTAATTTTATGGTTATTGATATATTTTGACAAATGGTAATTACATAAAGTTGATTAACCAATGCAAGTCAATTGGATATCATTAAGAAGTGGAATTATAACTTAACATTTTCATTTAGTGAAGGAAAATGATCTAAATTAGTCTTAAATTTAAACTACAACAACCCATTTTTAACTTAAAAATACTTTTATTTTCTCAAAAATGGCAATAATTCTTTTTAATTTATCATAAACATTTTAAGGGAGTAGAAAAATCGTCAAAATGGCGAGCGAAAATGCGAGGTTTGAAAACCATTTATCTAAATTAAAATTTAATACAATTAGTGTCCTAGTCTCCGTTACACCATTTCAAATAATATGGATACTTTTGAATCAAATGTTACAAAGTTTAATATATATTTCAAAGTGATTATGAAATTATTAAAACCACTTTTATCATTTTCCTAATCATTTTAGAACACATTTTATTTACTCAAATTTAATTTAATATTTAATTTTATACATCTAAATACAATTTTTACATCATCAAAATTAATTTTGAATGATTTTGAAAATGACAAAACTGACTCTAATCTAATCGTACTTTTTATTAATTCTACCAAATTAATACTTATAACCATAATATCATACACTTAAAAGTACCTGATGTATACTTTGTCACTTTACTTAAATTATGGTACATTATGACATAATTGATTAGGTTTATTAACATGAAGAGTACTATACATAAAATAAATGTATATATCTTTTATAAGCTGACTAGGAACTTTAGACAAAAATAAAAAAGAAAAAGTAGAAACCTTAACACTAACAAAATAATTAGCTAAATAATAATAATAATAATAATAATAAAGAATTCAATCGACTTATAGATATGTTTGCGACTAAGATTTTTAGGGTTGGAAATTTTCTTATATTTTTTGTACGAAAAATTATTAAAAAAGAGAGAGAAAAAAGAAAAAAGATTGACATATTAATAGTCCCTACTAGTGAACATTCGAGGTGGATTCCACATATTTATAGTGATTAATAGGCTGATAGAAGTATCTTTCTACCGACTTTAAAATAATCAATTCATAGTTCTAAATTTTGAGTGATATCGATTAAATCTTTAAACTAATATAATCAATTTAAATTATGAACTTTCATAATAATCATTAGTATACCCTCTCCTTCAAATTCGTTCGAAAAATATAGATGAGACTTACAACTAATTTAACTAAAGTGAATTAGTTTAGACTAGTTATTAGGATTTTGAAATTAATTTATAAGAGTTTAATTGATTTATTATTGAGTTTTTGGAGAATAAGGAAGAAAAATAATAAATGATTGTTGTTTAGAGAAAATGAATAAATAAAATAAGGAAGGATTTGGTGGACTTCAACCGGATAAATACGTATTAAATGAAGAAGTAAAAGTTGAGAAAAAAAAATACATATAAAATGGTCCCGGCGGGGCTCGAACCCGCGACCTTCGGCTCATAAGACCAACGCTCTAACCAACTGAGCTACGGGACCATCTGATCATAAGTTATGTAATATAATAATATTATTCATAAAGTATTGCTTTTCTACAATTTTCTGAGTATTAATAATATATAAATATTTTTACGATACTAAGAAATTTTTTTATATAAATATATTGGCAAAATAATTGGGGAATTTTTTTTTTAAAAAAAATATTTTGCTTCTAAAATTTGACTTAAAATTTAAATGTGTATTAAAAAAGGGAAAAACTTGTTTTAAAAAATGAAGAAACAATTTGCTCAAAAATTAGTGATTGAATCAAATTAGTTTCTCACTGGATCTCAATGTTTTTATTGACTTTATATTTCACAAATTTTCGAGTAAGTTTTCAGAGTTTTAATTTTATTGATTAATTTTATTAGATTAATAACGACGTGACAAATTGTCTTATTATTTAAGAATTATGCCTTAGATGAATGCATAAACAATGTTATATTAAAGTGTTAAACAACTTACAATGTAAACCGCTTAATTTAGCGGTAATTGACATGATCTTCTATCTTAAAGTGGAAGGTTCGATCTCTCATCCTTACAATGGTTGTACTAAAAAAACTCTTAAAAGCATAAATTTAATAAATCTACTACGTACACCTTATGATTAAACAACTCTACAACTTACACCAAACACCTCAATAGCTTATAAACATATTAGAAGAAATTTAACGTAAAAATATTTCTTAAAATAACATTTTGGTGCCCATATAGAAGTTTGTTTAATTTTAGTCTATATTTTTCAATTGTCCAATTTTTATCCCCAAACTTTTAATAAATCTTAAATCTAATCCCTCGTAAATAATTTTTTTCGAAATTGATTAAATAATAATAATGATTTTCATGCAAGATAATACAATATGTGAATATATCTTCAAAATTCATAGTAAACATGTTATAAATAACAATTTTTTTAAAGAAAATAATAAACAATTGTAAAATTTATTAAAATTACAAAAACTAAAATTAAGCAAACAACAAGAATAATATTTATTTATTTTTTATTTTGAGTAAGTATATAAACTTAAATATTTATAAATTCTACAAACTAACCTAATATAGGGCAAGAGCTTTGAATGAGGGTTAATTTTGCGTACTTTTTTTATACGTACTATTTATTGGGTGTAGTTGAAAAAGAAGGTCTATTTAACGGCATTGAGTTCCCGTGCCAATCATCATTAATTCCACCAAAATAAAGGCCCGCTTTATTTATGTTCTTAGTCAACAAACTTTATGTCACATTCCAATATTATTAATTATTTACTCTAATTTAAGATTTCCATTATGTTATTATTAAAACTCTCCCGAATTTTTGTCCCTTTCCTATTTATTAAATTAAAAACAACATCAATTACAATATACCTCAACTGGTTAAGACGTATATCTGTTACCGATAAAAAAAAGTTAAATTAATAAAATTATCGAAAATATTTACAAAATATAGAAAAAATTTAGATTGTATCAATGATAGACATATTTTGTAAATATTTTTAGACGCGATAGAATCTGAAATTTTCTTATATAGATTTAAGTTGGTAGAGTTAAGTTATTTAACGTCAATTTACAAAATCGACCAAACACCCATAAGTATTATGTTATGTACACTTTTCGTTCCATTTTTCAAATCAATTTTAACTTTTTCTAAGTATATAAATCAAAACTTAATGACTTAAACATAGACTAAACTGACATAAAATATATACTCTCAGAACGAATTCGGGCTAATTCTCCAAAAAATTATTAAAAGAATTATTTTATTTTAAAAATTTTGTCAATTAAAAGAATTTATTTAAAACTTATTAAAAGAAAAAAGAAAAAGGGTATCCATTTATATGATGGCGCCAAAGTTTTAACTCTAAAACCAGAGTTTCTATTTGAGAGATCAATGAAGAGACAGAACAGCTTCTTATCATCTTCTTCACAACTCGAAATTTCCTCCGATAATCTCCTCCGCCACAGCCACAGCCACCGCCACCACCGTTCCAGATCCTTCGGCTGTGTCTCCAGCCTCCTCCATTTCCTCTCTAACAACCACAGCCGCCGCAACAAATCAATCACATTCGGTATTTATTCCTCTTCTTCTTCACAATCTTCATTAATTCCATTCATTCAAATTTTAACCTAATTTCACCCTAAAATCTCTCTATTTCAGTCCACAACAGCATTCACGAACTTGATGATACGATTTCCGTATCCAAAATTTCTCAATCTCCAAAACATGATTCCGCCACTAATCTCCTAATTTCCACATCCGGTTCACCGCAGATCGCGGAAAGATCCGATTCCACCATGTCGACAACGACGGTGGAGAGATTTCGAGGAGCGAGAGGTCCGATCGTGCGATTGATGGGACTAGAAAGCTCCACGGCGGAGGAAGGAGTTCCGGCGGCGGCGAAGGAGAAGCAGAGGCAGGTTATGGAAGCTTTGGAGAAATGTGAACGGGATCTTAATGCGCTGAAGGAGTTCATCGATGCGTTTGAGTCGACAGAGAGTTTCAGATCGTCGTCTCCGGCCGATGAAGGGAAAAGGATTGAGTTGATGGTTTTGAAACAGGAGGAGGAGGGTAGTCCGGTGGTGGAAGAGCTGAGTCGGCCGTGGCATCTCGTTAACCGCCATGGCTTCAACAACGCAATGATCTTTCACCGGCCGTCTACAAATTCCGGTACGTTTTTTTTGTTCTTATATTATAATTTCAATATTTTTTGTTAAATTGTCAATTTTTTTTTTAAAAGTATAACAGTATAAGTAGGCACTAAAATTTACATTATTTACTGACTGACCCATACTTAAAATTTAATAATAATAAATATTTTAAAGTTCCAATTAATTTGAATTTTGAGTTTTTATATCTATGTGATCATCATTCAAAAATATTTAATAAATTATTATACTTTTGATTAGGTAAATAACAGATTTGTGAAAAAATCAAGAAATTTTTATTTTAAATAACAAATTTAATTTTTAGACGTTATAAATCTTAATAGATACAGATTAACATCTATAACTAAAATAATCCAATGTTTATTTAAAATAAAAAATATTTTACTAAATATTTTGGACTGCAAAATTAGGGTAGATTAAAAAGTGAAAGTAAGTGATGATTTTGATAATTAGAGGTAATTGGGTAAAAAGGTGAAAGATGGATGAAAGTAGGGTGTCAGTAATGAAATGATGGCACATCAATTATAATGTTGTGTATGCAATGATAATAATTTTTGGGTTAAAAATAAAGTAATTGCCTTTATTATTTTTCCAATTATTCTCAATCCCACTAACACTACAAAAATTATTATAAATCCTAAAATTATTTAAAATATTTACAAGTATAAATAAATTTTATTTATAATATTTATCATCATACATTTTATCATGGTTTATAAATATTTTTGTTCACTTTATTATATTTTGTAAATATTTTGATTTATTTTACTATATTTAAAAGCAATCTTTAATATTAATTCTAATATCATATACATTTGGCATTACATATCTTTATTGTTGTTCATTTATAGTTAAATTATAGATTTAGTATCTTCCCTTCCTATGTTCTCGACTTCTTATAAACTATTTTTAACTATTTTTTTTATATAAAAAAACGATTGATCAATTAAATATAAATATAAATATAAATATAAATATAAACTTCAATTTTTGTGTATAATATCTTTGTGATTTTTCAAAAAAGAATTAAAAATCTTAAAAACTAAAATTATAATTTTATAAGTAGCAAGTAAATTTATAATTTATATTATAATTATTAATAATTTGTAGTTCTACCTTTTTCAAGGTTCACAAATATGCTAATCTGGATTCCACTTTCAATTTAAGTTTGATTCTCATAGAAAAGGACAAGTTCTCATTATTATTGAAGAACTTTTAAATTCATTGTTTTAAATTTATGTCCATACTTAGTTCCAACTTTTGTCTATTTCTAACCTACGTACCTCTTTTTTCTTTTTTCTTTTTTTCTTTTTTTGGGCTAAATCTTTGCAAAATTATTTTAATCCATAAAATTTCTGAAAAAATTTATAAATATCACAATTTACATGTGACTACCATGATAGACCTATAATATATATATTATATATAGACATAAATAAGTACTCTATTGCAATTCATCGTAGCTATATTGTAATATTTTGCTATATTTTGTAAACAATTGGACTCATTTTGCTTTATTTGAATATAACCCCTAGTCCATGGTATATTTAGCTATTACTTATTCTAAAAAATTAAATGAGAAGAAACTTTTATCGATTTGTTTTTCAAAACAATCGATAGAGAGTCTTTTGTCACTAAATTCATAAATGAAAAAGGTTTTGAATTTTGTTAGTGAACAAATGTAAATGCAATGATAGAGTAACTAAGTATCAAGGACTAAAATGAATGTTGTGTTGGTTTGAATTTCCACACCAACCGTATTGTACTAAAAACATTGATCATATATTCAAAATAAACCTCTCTTAGTTTCAAGTTTAACTCAAATATTTCCAATCATATATTCATTTCAATATATATATATATTTGATCTTCAACAATACTATTGCAGGAAGAATACAATCACAACAAATTCAGACAATGCAGAGGAAGAAACAAGAAGATCAGGAGGACACAATGATGTTGAAGGTAAGCAAATTTGATAGAACAAAAAACAACATCCATGAAACAGTATTATTAGATAACTGGAAATTAAGTGAAAAAGCAAATGAATTATGTCCTTCACTATGTAGAAGTAATAAGGTGGGAATGAGAGATAGTGTAGAAGAAGTGTTCAATGACATTTTTTGGGGCCAAAAGAAGGAGTTGGGAAGAATAGGATTGACTTTACAAAATCAAATTTGTGGGGATTTAATTGAAGAGTTAGTTAAAGATTTGAATTTTAGTTATACTTGTAGTTATTACACTTCAATACCCTTTGAAGCTTGCAAGAGAAGGCTTTGTTTCTAGTTTTTTTTTTTTTTTTGGAATTTTTAATATACACCATATAGTAAGTCATATTTGATTCTATTAATCAACTATTTCAATTTATAGACAATTTTTGTTAACCATTTTTAGTATGTTTTTGCTTTTACCTTTAAATGATCTTATGCCTTCTTTTTGTTTGTATTTCATATATATCTAATAATTATCATCTAAAATGTAGGAAGGTTGTGGCCTGAGGGATGTGTATACTAAAAAAATATGCTATCCTTAATAGTTGTTAAGATTAGGTATACCTCATGGATGTCTCTTTTGTTACATATATAGTAAAAGAAAAAAATTGTTTTTGGAAAATATTAATTGGGTAACTAGGTGAGCTGCTTGAAGATAAGTGTGATCTAGCCTAACATCTAAATATGTTTCTAGTAACAATAAATAGCTAGGAAGAAAATATGTAAAATTGCATGTTTGAAGCTCTTGTTTATGGAGGAATTTACTGTACTAGAAAGTATGTGTGTTATAGACTATTGCAAATATAACAATCAGACATAAAATATTAGCATATATAATAAAATTTAGATTCAACTCACATAGTTTATCAGTGATAGACATCGTCAAATGAGTGTCAATATATCGCTGATAGATTTCTCTACATTTGTAGTTCTTCTAAAATATTGTTATGAAATACTATCCCATTGTGATTACCCTATGTGTTCACCATGGGTTTAACACATTACAATTATATTTAGTGGAAAATCTATAAATATGAGGTAGGAGATATTACATGGGGTGCTTGTAAAAAAAAAGAGTAAAATATGTTTTTGATCCTTGAAATTTTGACTTATTTTCTATTCGGTCTTTCTAAAACATATAAGAAAATTAGCGAGATGAAAAACAACGTCAACTATTGTCAAGCAGAGAGATCTAATTGAAAAAAATTTGTTGGTAATAGACATATCTTGCCTCAATCATGTTACAAGCTAAACAATCAAGCACATTTTGTAATTGGTTGATTTTGAAAAACAATGTCGTTTTCATAAATCCAATCTAAAAGTCAAAAGTCTAAACAATCAGATTAGATTCAATAAAAAAAAATAACAAAAAAAAGATGAAAATTGATAGAAGTAACTGTTGGGCCTTTCATGAGTCAAATGTGGAGAGGAGGTCAATTAAGATAAAGACATATTTCAATTTCCCATGAAAACCAAGTGGAAAAATGAAGCAAATAAAGATGCAAGAGTGCAAAAAAATAAGATTTGAGGGATTCAAAAATAAAAAGAGACTAAGGAAATAATTATGATGTCACCCACATTATTGAAGCCAAGGTTATAGGTAGTGAGAAGTACTAATACACACAGATCAGCAAATGCTTTTATTGAGAGGTTATTTTATTATCCCCAGAAGTGACCACTTTTGGAACCAATGGGATTCAAAGCATCTTTCACTTCACAATAAATCCAACTTGCTGCAGATCAATCAATGCTTGATTCATCTCATTTGCAAGATAAGATGGCGGCTCCACAACTCAACAAATTTAACATTCAAAGCCTCAGTTGTCAAGAGTTGTGTGTGTGGAAATGCCTGAGAAAAGGGAGTTCAAAGCCACTACAACTTCACATTACCATATGCTCCTTTGAAGGAAGCATAAAGTGGCTGTGATCTTCTGAAGCTGAAGATGTCATCTATTTTTACGGTGTCGGGTTGAAGTGGTTGATTTAAATCTGCAGGATACTCTGAAGAATGAAGATTTCCGTACACCCGAACACTTAAAGCCTTTTTACGAGGCGCGCCAACTTTTATGTGTTCGTTGAAGAAGTTGATCAAATCTTGATGTGTGAGTGTCTTCAAGATTGCAACCTGGTTAGAAGGAATGGTATTAGTCAACATTTCATTCCTTTCTAAAATTAAAAGGCAGAGATTAACACTTTTTCTCTTTACTACTGATTAACCTATTAAGCACCTGCTCTATAAAAAGTTTGCTCACAAATTCTAATCACTAATAATTAATTTATCTTGTCTTTTAAGTCCTCCATAACCATCCAAAAATAAAAGGGGGGCATTTGAAATTATTTTCTTTTTTTTAAAAAAAAAGAGAAAGAAAAAAAATTGACTAGGACATTAAAACTGTTAAGAGTAATCTTTTTATTTATTTAAAAAAATACTGAAAAGCTTATTTTTAGTAATTGAAAAATAAAATAAAATGTTTAGTGGATCTAAAGTTACAACAGTGCATAATTGTTAAAGTAAATTAGGGTTTATTCCTAATTTATAGTTTCCTTCATAGTATCTTCCTTTTACGTATTTTCCTTTCTTGGTTTCTTGATGTCTATTTATTCATCACCTTTGTAAAAAGTTGATTATGAATTTTGATTATTCAATATCATATACAAAATTTAACACATGTCATGCCCGGAACATTGTGGGAAAAACTGAGCATAATAATTTGATATCATACCTCTGATTCTCTCCTATCGAATTTCAGTGTCCCTCCAGAAATCTCTCCCCAGTAAAATCTAGATTCTTCCTTCAAGTTCTTGAATTTCTCAAGCTTCGCATCTACTAGAGCATTTACATTGCTCTGCACAACCAAAAATCCATATCACCAATGTAAGTCTAAACCAAGCTTTTGAAAAGTTCAGCAACTGAAACAAAGTGTGTATTTCAAAGAAAACAAACTTTGCCAACTTCCATTAAAAAAAAACTAAAATCTCTATAAAAGAGGGTAATTCAAGCAACTTGTTCGTGTCAAAGTAATTCTAAACGACAACTAACTTCTTGATGAAACGATGCAACTAAACTAGCATTAGACTAATACAGTGTAAAGGCATATATAGTATTATACTAGTAATTAAGATAACTTGCTTGTTTGAGAATCCCAATTCACTGCTATCTTGGACAAAGTGTTGCCTCAAAATAGTTTGGTTGATGGACTCTGAAAAAATGAGGGTGATTGAGAGTTTGGACAGCCATGCTTTTGATAGAAAGCAAGATTTTGTTATATTCGTAAATATTTTCGACAGTTTTGTGATATTTGAAAGCATCTCACTTTTTATCATGTTTTATTTTTTATTATTTTTATTTATCAACTCACCTTATTTTTAAGTCTAATTTAATAGAAGGGACCATTTTTAAGTTTTATCGAAAGTACAGGAACCAAAATTAGACATTTACAAGTATGAGACCAAAATGAAACAACCATCAAAGTAAATGGACCAGAATGATGTTGTAACCTAAAATATATCAGGTCATTTAAAAAAATCAACAAGTGAAAACCTAACATGACGAAATTTAAGCCTTAGGGTAAGATTTTGAAACTTAAAGAACCTAAGATTTAACTTAGGAACCGAACTGAACTACTGCCCAAATTTCAAAGGCCAAAAAGATAAGTTTTCCTGAAACTTCTATGGCTAGTTCGTCAGAAAACATGAGGTTACTACATTGTTGAAACGTCACATACAAATGGCAAATTAAACTGCTTATCACATGAGTTAAAGAATTATATCGTGTACATATACAGCCTACAGGGATAATTACTGCTCTCACCTTGAACTCATCAATGGTCATCTCAACGAGCTTTTTCTCAAACATTTCCAGGAATGCTTCTACTCTCAAATCAATATCTCGAGGACCCTGCCACATTAAAATAAGGATAATATTAAGGAGGTGCCGTGGATACAATGGCAGATGAGATCATGATGCTTTGCTTACCTTGACAGTGGATTGAATAATAAATTGAACTCCACGTATACCACAGTCATTCCTGTATTTGAAGATAAATTAATTACACAGTAAATATTCCAATTAAGAAGAGTTAAAAAATGTTCCAACCTTTGCGCTAGAACAGTAATATAGCCAAGTTGTTCAACAGTTCTAAGCTGATGAAAAGCTGCTTGTTTTGCCACATGAGCAAAAAGCTGAAGCTTTACATTCTGTAGAAATTCATCTCGATGCACCTAAATATTGAAGATAAGATACTTAGCAAATTGCATCAAACCTCAAACAAAAGAGTTTAGTAGTAATTTCGCGAAGTAGTAAAGTTCCCTCTTCTTTTTTTTTTTTTTTAATTATGCATATACTATAGTGTATACTGTATAGTGTACATCAACATTATAGCTGATTTTTCATTTTCGACAACAATTTTAGTAGCTATGAACTCTATTATTAAGCTAAGTTTGGAATTTTTGTAGCTGCTAAAATTCTTGTCTACCATGTATCTTGAAAAAAGCTCGTGAGTGAATACACCAAACTTTTATGGAAGCCAATTTCAACAGTCGCTCTTAACCAGATTTTACAAGTCAACTCAATTGGAAAAGTAAATGTATTTAAATTAATAAACAATAAATTTTACTGTGTTAAAAAAATTAGTAACCTCTCACAATCACCTTAAAAGTTTTCAAAATCAGTTCTAAACAAAACCTGAATTTTTGTTTCAATACACATATACAAAAGCGAAGAAAAAAAAGTAGCTGTTTATATAACCTGAATATAGTGAACAAGAGCGGAATTCTCGTCATTTGAATTGAGACCCTCTGCTGAATAGAAATAACCAATGCCCCTCTCAAGCTTCACAATTCTATTGGCTGGATACTGTGATGGATATAACGGTCGTGATATTGGATTTGGCCCCTTGAAGAATATATATTCAATGTGATCGATCATTGATTCAGCTTCATTCTTTTCAACGTTTCCTGGGTAATGAACCATTAAAGCCAAAAGCTTCTAATACCTAAGATATATTGGGACAAAGAGAAAATAGTACAGACCTGCAACGAAACATTCCATGTACGCACTTGAGAGCAAAGTGGGAACAAATTTATCTAGATCTTGAGCCCCCAAGTGTGGAAGGATTGCAAGTTCGTCCATTAATGGCCATGTCTGATCTTCAAGTATTAACGAACAATAGTACAAAGCCTGCTGATAGGGCTGCTGAAACTTGAAATTTTGGTAGTCCTTCAACACAGTTTCCTAGTAGAAAAATTGAATGTTAAATAAGACACTTTTTGAACAAATACACCCCCTAAATTTAGCGACTATCACTATTTTTTTCCTTCCTAGTTTAGTTTAGTTCTATCATCTTTGACTGAATGATGCAATCTCCTGACATAAAATATTATTAATTACCACAACATTTAATTGATATACTGCTTCATAGTCTTTATCTATGTACTGAAATTTTAAATATATCAACATTTGATAGATATTATTCAGGTTTCAACTTTAATTAATAGATAAAATTCAGGTTTCACCTCTAATTAATTAAGAAGATAAGATTTCCATGTTTATATAGTTTATGCAAACAAATGACAACAATACCTTGATGACGAGAAACCTATCAGGTTTCACACTGAAATTTGCAATTTTTTCAACTATAGTTTCCAATAGAACCCTTAATTTGTGGTTGTAACCAATCACAGTCACCTAAAGAACAATAATGTAAGAACAAGAGAGAAATTAAGGGAAGTTGACAAATTATTAAGTAATAAGTAGTCAGCTTTGACAGATCATTTGCCAAATATCAGTGAGCATATCATAAAAATGAGAACTGTTCACATACCCGTAAGATTATGAATAAGTACTCCATGTTTAAGCCATAACGAAATACCTATCCCATTTTTTCTTTTTTTTAAAAGAAAACAACTTTAATTCAGAAAAAAAAACAAAAGAATAAAAGGGCATGCCAAAAAAAAAAAAAAAAAAAACAAGTCCACAAAAGGGGATTCGAACCAAGTAAAATAATGCCTACAAAAGGTCTTTGATACCAAAATTCGACAAGAAACATAAAAGCTTACAAGGGACCAAACCTCACTTGTTTCCTTTCCAAACCCTATTATTTTGCTCAACCCACAAAACCCATAAGATCGCACACTCCCCAGCAAGCCATTTCTATCAATTGTCTTCTTAGGATATGACAAACAAATTATGAACTTTCTACAAAGTATTATCTACTATCTCAACCAGATGGAACAAAAATGGAGAGAGTAAAGAGAATAGCATTCAAGTAATCCAGAAATGTAAATTCAATTTCTAAAATATTTATACACAAAACTACCATGAGTTAGTCGTATGAGGCAACAATGAGTACACACATAGAAACAAAGCCTCTCAAGAGAAAACTCAACGATGTTTCTACCTTTTGGGTGAGTAAAGAAAAAGAAATAGTGGAAATAAAATTCAATTCTTTGGGTGATTTCTAGACTACTAGCTCACAACTCTTGGCCAGACATTCTTACTAGAAAATACTTTAGAGAGTTATTTTCAATTCAAGGTTTCTATATAAGTTATTGTGTATAGTTGTCCTTTATCGTAACTGTACCTTTTTGAGTTAAAGCTCCAAACTATTTGCAAATTATTCTATTCAAGACATTTGCTTAAGTAGTGAGCTTTGTTCTTTGTTTCCAGGGCTATTTCTTTCCTTGTTTCATGACTTTGTACTTTGAACTTTAGTCTCACTCATTTTATCCATGAATAGCTTATTTCTGTTTCAAAAAACTTGGAATGCATTCATCTTACAAAGGAGTGCAGTTCAGGGGGATGCAGGAAATCCACCTCTGACTAAAACCATCGAATTTTCTGAGATTGGATGAGAAGTACAATGCCACGTATCTGTGCCCATAATTTTGTGCCAAAGATAAATTCTAGAATAAAATAAATCCCTCTTTAAAAAAAAACACTTGAGATTTGAAGGAAACTGATTTAGCAGCAACTCCTAAATATCTTTTGGCTAATCAGTTTCCATATATCGCCACTTTTGCAACATTTAAGGAAAATTCCTATTTTGCATTAAATTGGTACCTGGAAACCAGAATCACCGAGGTTTATGCTATAATATAGCCCAGCAACCTGCGCATAATAAGCTGCAAGACAAGAAAGGTTTAGCTTCTATCTCTTGAGATGCTATAAAATAAAGGGGACAAAACTCTTTTGGTCTCTAGATTTTGAGAAGGGATATAAGTGTAAAATCTTGAAACTAATGAACCAAATGGGAACTAAACTAAAAAACTGAGGAGTAAAATGTAACCTTTGAACTTGAGAACTAAATCAAAATCATAATCAAAATTCAAGGCCAAAAAGATATTTTTCCACAAAAAAAAAAAAAAAAAAACTAGAGAGGCTTAACAAAAGTGAAGTTTCAAGAAGGATCAGCAGAAGATTATGCTATTTTCAGTAAAAAATAGACAGAAATTCAAACCAAAAGAACAATAATGGAAACAACTAGCCAAAATATTTCATTAACTTGGAATAACTTACCGTATTCATTCAGATAATCCATCAATAACCTCGTGAAAATTGCCGTTAGAACTTCTGCTTCAGGTGAGATATCAGCATGGGGACATATAAAATCAATCTTAACATATGCCTTGGGTGTGGAGAACATCGTGTCGGGTTTGAACCATATTGATGAATATGATGATTTTCTTAGCAGAACTGGAAACTTGACCTATTTCAAGGTTCAATTGTATTAGCAAAAGCATAAACCAACAAATGAATAACATCTTAATATGAATAGTATTCATATTAACCTTTTCACATGCATGCTTAAGTGATAAATCAGTAGGGATGAAAATGTTCGAAGCCGGTAGATGCAAATTCACATCAGGAGCAGATCGCATCCAATCCTGTACAGTAAATAAAATTTAATTTTTCATTTTCATTCAATAAACTTTGTAACATTTTGTTCACCAGCAAAAACATACAACAAAAGCTCAAGAGAAGATATATTTTTACTGATAGACACAAACAAATTTATATATATGATCAAGAACTATGATTTTAAAGTTTCAATTTTTACCCCCAATCTTTTAACTTGCTACAGAAAGGGGCTCTTTAAGCAATTTCTATTATAATGAAAACATTTAAAACGTAAGGAACAAAATTGAAATGAAGTACATAGAATATAGACTAAAGGTAAAAAATGGAATAAATTATACAAACTGCCCCTAACCAATGTGATCGATGTCATTTTGAGTTTTTAATTTCGTTTACCTTCAAGCTGCTATTATCCAACAAGGCATTTTAACAGAGAGTAGTCGTGAAGCATAACAAATTAAAAGATTGATTAAAACTGAAACTTTTAAATTAACATGGACAAAAATGTAAACAACCATATATATTACGGACATTTTGTATGATGTAGCCTGGTTGAAATTGGTGAGTTTTGAAACATTTTCAATGTCAACATAGTGCATTGATTTATTGGGTTGATCTGGTAGATTAATTTTTTAGGCTTTACTTCTTTCAAAGTTGGTGAATTTTGAGAGCTTTTGCGTTGAAATTAATGATGTGACATGGTGGTTGGATGTAACGAAAGCTTTGAAGAAAGTAAAATTACAAAAGTAATCAATCCAAGGTCCAATTTGATAAAATCAAAAATTTGGGATAAATATTAACTCATATTTTCAAATTCAAGGGTAAAATTGAAAATTTCCCAATTTTTTAAAAGTTTCTCCAAAGTTCGTGATCAAAATACACATTCCCAATTGTTTAAAAATTTCCCCAAGTTCTTGATCAAAATACACATTTCTAATCAAATTTACATCAAATGACAAACCTGAACCAAAGGACCAGAAATTTTCTCGACGGAGTAAGCAGTTCCATACCACTTCTCAACCTTATCCGTCTCGCCTTCAAATTTCTTCGACTCCCAAAAGATGCTACAAACATAAATTAATCAGGAACTGCTGTAATACATTTTATTTAATAGGAAACAAATATACTATTGATAGTATGAATTATTAAAAAAGAGAGGAAAGGAAAACACTTGGCCAAGATTACAAATAATAATAATAGAAAATAAACTTTCAATTGGCTAAAAATCATCAAGACAATCCTAATTTCCAAAGCTAGAGTAACATTTACATGATGTTATTGTTGCTACTAAAGTTCTAAACCATGTTGTTAAGGACAACAGTTCAGTAGAAAAAGTGCCAGTAATTTGATTACTAAACAAAATATAGTATTTCAGTTTTTATTAGGAGAAACGTTGGATCGTTTATTTATAAAAAAATCAAGTTATAGACAATAAGTTGGTGGACGACTTAATATCATAAATTTGGAATTGGGCACAAGTCTCTAAGCATGTTGGTTTAGGAGTTAAAAATTAGGTTAACCAAAATAATGCTTTCATGGGAAAATGGCTTCAATCAAAAAATTCCACAATCAGGTGGTGTAACGTCCTAGGCCAAGGATTCGGCCACTGAATAGCCCAACATTCCCCAGTGTTCCCTAGCATCTGCTGTGACCTAACATTCTGGCAAAATTGTCCTTACTTTCCTTGAACTGCTTTTAAGAATGAAGACTATCTCCACAAACCAACACAAGTCCCTTCAGCATAATTTGTTATCATTCATATACTTTGTAAGAAAATTTTCAAAAGGTCACCAACATAACGATTGCTCCAAGCCAAGCATTGTCAATTTTGGAATCCCTATGATTGAGTCACTAAACAAGAAAGCATGCTTAGTTGGTATAGGTATTTCTTCATCAATTCTTTTAAGTCTTTCTTAGCCATACTTTCATATTCTTAGAATCCCTCTTGTTTTGATGTGATCTCAACTCATTCATTTATCTTTCTTGTCCACAACGGAAGCAAATACTTGTCCCTACCATATAGCACCCTCAGTGGTGTGTGCTTCTTGCAAGAACTACAAAACAGTCTATCCTTTCTAGTCTCTGAATTGGTGGCCTGATGTTGCCTACCAACTTTGTGCTATGAACACTGGGAGTTGAGTGACACCTAATCTGATTCTCTCTTCAAGAGGAACATGACCCTCCTAACACTTGAGATTTGTCAACCGAGTGAGGGCCAATGAATGCTTTCAAATGGAGGACTGAGGCATAAGCTGGTGGAACAAGGGCTGCTACAGTGCCTCACATGCCACTCCTAAGTGTCATTAAAAATTGTTGCGCCTTCTGTCGCGACCAACTTCAGAGTGAAAAGAAACAATTCTGATTTTCTCTTGTCCTCAGCTACCGACCAGTTTTCCCATTTAAGGTCTAAGAATTCTGCTAGCTTGTTGGAACTAGACAATGCAGAAAAGTAGTACTAGTAGGAAGCCTATTTGAACTACAACTAGGCCACAGGGCATGCACCAGTGCCAAGCGATTTCACAACTAACTCCCACCATATTTGGGAATCGTCAATCAGCACAAATACAACAAACTGCAACTTTTCATCCTCCAAAGCACTTCATATAATGAAATATTGTCTCTATCGATGACAACCAAATCACTACCTTCGCAAGGTTCTTAGCTGAAATAAGGGCTCTACCTCAAGGAATATGTGAAGGAATTTGGCTCAAAAGCATCCTAGCAAAACATAAAATCACATTAGAAGAACCAATGGGAAGTACACTATGACAATCAAGCTACTACAAGTACTACCAAAGACCCGGTCCACCATCACATAAAAAATGAGGATATTGATCTAGACTTCACTAAGGAGAAAATTGAGAACAAAGGTGTTAAATAACTACGTACCACCCAAGATGCAAATTGTAGACATTCTTACAAAAGTCCTATTCAAGAACACTTCGAAGTCCTTTTTCTTTTTCTTTTTTGATAAGAGACAAGTATATTGAAAGAAAGGCAAAGGAACAAGCTAAAAGCGAGGGACAAGGCCCTCCCTAGAGAAACGTAAAGGCCAAGTTGGACTTAATCAACGTATTCAGCTCAGCTTGAGGGGAGTGTTGAATATGGAAATTCTTCCATTACCCTTGACCCCTTTGGAAAGTTATTTCTTGCAATCAATATATTTTCTTCCTCTGTAATATTCTTTTTTTTTCATTCTTTTTCACCCTTGATTGTCTTTGCCTATTTGGATGTCGTGTATGCATTAGGGCTACACCCACTTGTAAAGAAATAAGATGAATTTTGACAATTCAGAAAATTCAGTAGTAATAATTCTAGGAAATAAATGTTATGCAGAAAAGATTATATCTTTTTAACTTCTACAGCATCTAATTATTCTGTACAAACCTTCCATTTAAAGGCTATAATGCTTATGAGAATCCAATTGACAAGTAACTTACCGCACATTATCTACTGAAAGCTGATCCAGAACTGTTCCTATCAATTTCGGATCGAATTTGGAAGGCAAGGACGAACCAACTAGCCAATCCTTCGGAGGATATATCTGCACAGATTCCAAAGCAAGCATTTAGACTTTCCCATCAAACACTCAGCTTTCTACTTTTATTTAAGAAACAATAGCTTTTTCCTTGATGAAATCAGCACCCATGAAGTTGAATAAGCTACTTCAATTGGTAAGAATAAAATATATACGACATCCAAAGTTCTACATTTTTAAAGATATGGGATTGGATCATGTTCATGTCATGTCATATGTCATGCCACGCTAGTACCCCTTGTACGTCTATGTTAACTACAATTGGTAAGAATATAATAAACGAGATATCTAACTGTTTAACTAAAACTGTATATTGCCTTTGCAAAAGACAGGAGCTTTAAAATCTGGAAAAAGAACCTGTTATCTTTTTACATGTAATTTACAACTTTTATCAATTAAATTTTATTCTTGCTAACAACCCCAACTAATTCGTAAAATTTTAACACTTAAAAATGGACAAGTCACACTGAGCAAACAAAAGATTTATAATGGTATCTCTTCGCCAAATAACTACACAAATCTAGAACAGTATCCAGCCAAATCCAATATTTTAAACCTACTCTAGGCTAAAAAAAAAATAATGCTGTTCTCCCACGAGTGATGACTTCTAAGCAAACAAAAAACTATGAATAATAAGAAATAAAGAGAAAAAAGTATTCCAGAAATATTATGAACCAATGGTTATTCAGACAAATCATAAATACCTGCATATTCATTGAAAGGTTGACTACATAGTCAATAGGACGAATTTTATCTGCATAATGGAACTTCGTCTCACAAATAGCTGAAAGCTTGACAAAGGTAGAAGAGTTGTCTCAGAATGCATAACAATAACTTCATAAAAAAATGTGAACAGTAACTAGGAAAAAAAAGAGGAAATATTTTATTACAAGATGCCCATGTCACACATTCTTTTTATTTACTAGAATAAAATGTTAATATTCTTTTGTTTCAAGGAACTGAATAAGTCATCGTCTACCTGCCAAGCTATATGCTTAGAAATAAACTAACTAAAAGTGGATGCGAGATTTCCTCAATATTTTCTTTCAGAGCATCTGAAAAGTCAGACACCACAAAAGGTTTTAACACCCCACCCCCCCCCCCCCCCCCCCCCCCCCCCC
>JBBPDJ010000017.1:14668981-14689598 GCA_037974625.1 Cucumis cinereus
AGAAACCAAAAAAGGTTTTAACACCCCACCCCCCCCCCCCCCCCCCCCCCCCCAAAAAAAAAAACACACACACACACACTCAAATCAAACGAACACACACAAAAAGAAAAATCTATGCTGCTCAGAATTACTCTAACTAACTTATAGCATGCTAAAAGGGTTATAGTAATGCCTGTACATACCTCATCAAATATCCATTGACATGCACCTGATTGCTTCAAAAGGCTAATGTATTTAAAGAGAAGCCCAATAACATCCTGCGTGCGTTCTATAACACCAAGAGAACAAAATTTCAGATGAAACTAAGGACAATGATTAGGGAGAGAGAGAGAGAGAGTGAGAAAGAACCTTGACCAACATCAGTGAGATCTATTACTACTTTGAAAAAGGAAAAATTCATGGTGGAATCAGATTCACCGGCTGAGAGCCCTGTTGCCCAACCTGCATAAATTTTCTCCCAAATATAAATCAAATCAGTTTTCAAAATTCAGCAAAGGCTAAAAAATTTTGTTTACAGAAAACAAGAAACTTTCCATTAATAAAAGAGGAAAGAAAACCTAATTGTCCACTTTGGGGGGAACGAAACAAGCGAACTTTTAAAGATTCAGTTTCCACCTTTACTGTTTTTTTTTATAATGTTCTAACTATGGCTTTATTTTGGTGCAAATGTGGGCACCATTTAAAAGACTATAGTCTTTCATTCTTGGTCTCCAATTGGCAAACTGTTTGTAATCACCTTTAGGTGCTTGGGGTTTCCCCAATTTCATTTTATCAATGAAATGTTTCTTATCTAAAAAAAAGGACCAAGTGGCCTGTTCTCATCTAAGTTGATGAAGAAAGTGGAGTAATCACAAACGAACTCCTGCTGACTACTCCAATTAGAGGCCATGAACCATACAAGGTCACAGAAATAACCAAAAGACTTTTTTATAAGAAACAATTCATTCATTGAATGAAATATCCAAAGATGTACAAACGAGGTCCATTCATAAGTAATCCAAATCTCACAAGTAAAATTACATTTGAAGAGCAGATGGTTAATTGATTCACTGTCATTTTAACAAAGGCAACACCAAGAAGGGGAGAGGTTCATCCAAGGGCAACCATTTTGCAGTCTATCCATTGTGTTAATATATGAAAGTAGAAGTGGAAATCAAACAAACAAGTCAATATATGAAATACCAAGACTTCCAAATCTCACTCTTGAAAGTATGGAACTTTATGTTAAAATGTACAAGAACGCACCTAATGTTTTAAGAACGTAATACAAGGATCCTTCTCCTTCGTGACCAATAAGATGACCTAGATAACGGCATGGCCCTTCCTTGTAATGATGAATCTCAGGAGTTATTGGCCAAATAATTCTCAGTTTATGACCTTCTTTAATTGGGATGGCTCTAACGAGAACCTGAAATGCGGAGAAAGAAAATAAAGTGGTAAATAGAAGTAGCCACATTTTTTAACTAGTAACAACAAAACTTCCAATAATGATATAGCAGCCACTTCAAAATTCATACAATAGGATTAAAGAAGCAATAAATTTAAAATTAAACAATCAAGTCCGTAAATCCAGCTGAGCATACACAATCCTTTGTCAGCAAATTATTAGGGTGCAATACACATACCTGGAGATGTTCTGACGTGCATGGCTGACCAGGAAAATTAGCGCGATTGCAGTTACGATTTGGAATATCTTGAAATATGTTTTCCACAAGGATTTGTACTTTATCAAGGTTTTCTGAATCAGGTAAAAATAGGTAACAATAAAGGATTTATACTTTATCAAGGTTTTTGGAATAGTAAGAAATTTAAGTTGCTATGGATACATTCTACACAACCTAAAAGCCCAATTCATAGTGGGCTGCATGTGTACTAACCTTTTGCATATACAACCAGATGCATGACATTGGATGAATAATTATTTTCATAAAATTTTAGAAGTTCATGCCTTGTATCCAGCCCTTTAGCTTTTGGTTGAACCTCCAAAGTGTCCCAGTTCCCTGTATAATTAAAAAGATGTGGCACAATAAGGAAATTAGTGGCCTTCTATACACCATCATCAAAGCATAAACAATTGGAAACCAAGCGGCAAATCCATGAACTAGAAGAATTTCCCAGGAATTATGAAGTAGTAAAACTAATTCAAGAAGTATTATCTGCCAGAAAACTAGTCAGAGTTAAAATACAACTATTTTTATGTTAATTAAAAGGGACAATTCTTAATTTGAACAATCTAAAAAGGATGAAGATAACAAGTCAATGTTCTAAGTAAACAAATTCGAACGGTCTTCATCCACATGCAAATAATGTTCATATTCAGATTTTTTTTTTTTTTTATAAGAAACGAAATATATGTATAACAACAAGTGAAGAGAAATAAACAACCTAAAGGCGAGGGCCAAGAAGGCCCTCCCAGATGACAACTAAAACAATAACGCCTTCCAATTGTTGAAAATCATGAAAAGACTATAATTACAAAAAAGTTTTGTGTGGTTAGAGCACCACCAGCACAGTGTGTATCTGTTCATATTCAGATATACACTAAAACTTGTAGAAATATCAAATCAATCACATGCCAACTCTTATGAAATCCATATAATGTTATAACCTGTGCTGAATTTATGAAATGGATGACTTTCAGAACTTATATGTCTCTGAAGCTGCATAAAGTAACAACTTTCAGTCAGAAATGTTGACAGATATTAATTTAGATATAAATCCAAACTTCTGACTCAAGAAATGGGTTGTACTTAAAGATTTGTTTCATTTTTGAAATATTTTATCTTCATTTATATTAGATACTATCCCAGTGTATCTTACATTTATTAGATCTTTTCGTTTACATGTTTTAGCTATTTTCGTTGTCTGTACTCTCCTTGTCTTATATCTTCTCGGAGTTTCAATGAATACATTGAATTTTCTTTCCAAAAACTATATGGTATCAAATCCCAACCCTAAACTCAACTCGTAACATTACTTTATTGTACCAATTCAAATTCCAACCAAGTTGTTCATCAATTCAACTGTTCAAGTAGTCAATGAATATTTCTCCACGATTTTTTTTCTGAAACAAACCACTTTCACTAAGAAAAAAAATGAAAAAATACAAAAGCATACAAAAAAACTAAGCCCACAAACGGAAAGAGACCTTACTAAAGAAAAGGGGACCCATCAAACAAAATAGTTCCTATAGAATAGTTACAAAAAAATTCAAAGTCAAAGCCCAAAGTGAAACATGAAATCTAATAAGGGCACAACCATCACTAGGCTCCCAATCCAACCTTCTAAGCACTTGATTTTAAACCTAAAAAGAATCCGTATCTAAAATTTTTTTTCTTTTTTTTTATAAGAACGACTTTCATTGAGAAGAGAATGAAAGAAGACACAGAGCATACAAAAAACCAAGCACACAAAAAGGACTCCCTCTACAAAAAACCAAGCACACAAAAAGGACTCCCTCTACAAGAAGGAACTCCAACTATACAAAAGCATGTCATACGATAATTACAAAAAGTCTCCAAAATCGAAACCCAATGAGAAACATAAAGACAAACAAGAGATCATAAGTCTCCACTCACTCTCTCAACCCCCCTAAACACTGAACTATTCCTCTCGTCCCACAACACCCATAAGATAGCACAAACACATGTACAACAGAGAAAATGGCCTTTCTTCCCAAACAGCGGCTTGAGGAAAAACTCCTCGATCATATATCTAACAACTCTATGACGAACACTACCCATACCAAACATCTGGAAAAAAAACGTCCCAAACAAGGCTCACCAACTCACAATGCCAAAGTATATGGTCAAGTCTTCCTTTGCCTTCCGACAAAGAATATAACCAAAAGGCCCAAGCAATGATGACATCTTCCTCGTAAGCCTATCCAACGTACTAATACGACCGTCAAGAACTTGTCAAGTAAAGAATCTAACCTTTCTAGGGACCTTAATCCTCCACACCGACGAAAAGACTGACTCACCCACAGGGGAAGGGTTAACTAAGCACTAAAAAAGAAAAAAGAATTACAAGAGAACCCTTCCCAGACTCTGACATCTCTCCTCCCAAGACGAAAAAGGTGACTCTCAAGATCATTTCACTATCCGTTAGAATCTCTCACTAAAGTTACATGACTAAGTTAATAGAATTGACAAATAGTTTTTTTCTCTAATGTGTTTTCTATTCCTAAGTTGAACTGCAAATTGATTTCAACTAGCAAACTTGCTGACTCAAAGTGCATGTGTGATTTATACACAAACTTGTGTGAATTTTAAGAGATGGATTCAATCAAGGTGACTGGCAATGCTAAGCAAAATGGTCGCCTTTTTTTTTTCAAGAAAAACATTCTTCAAGTTCAATCTTCAGTCCTAGTCTTGAGTTTTGTGCTAAGTCTGTTAGTTGTGTTTCTATGTTGAAGTCCTTGTCAATTGAAAGTCTAAGTTATGTAGTCACATTTTCCCTTCAGTTATCCAAATTTCCTGTATCTTAAACAGTTGTTCCCTAATTTAATAATACTAATAAAATGAAGAAATCATGGAGAAATAATTACCTGGTGCATTCTCCACCCATCAGACAATAAATTTTTTTGATTCTCTGCGAGTAAATGAGGCTTTCATTGAGAAGATGGAAGCACAAAGAAACCATACAAAAAACAAATGTAAAAGTTATTAATCTTAATATGAATTATAGAGAAAATTACATTTCTGATCTCTATTCTTTTGCTTTTGTCTGTTTGCCACTGAGTTCTCCAAAGCTTACAATTTAAACCCAGTTTTTATTAATTTATTTAATTATGTAAAACAATAAAAAAAAAAAAATCCAGTCCTTTTATTCCTTTTAACTGAAAACCCCCAACATTTCCTCAATAATCCCATAAGCACCACAAAAACCCCTCCAATTCACCATATCGCCCATGACCAAAACCCCTCCAAGCCATCTCAGTTAATTGCTGAAATTCCATCGCCTTAAAAGTGTAACCCACAGGCCCACACCTGGTCAGGTAGCTAATCTGTGTGTGTGAGAGAGAGAGAGAGTGGCATGGTGCAGTGTGAACAAGAAGATACGTGCACAAGAGAGGAAGCATTTGAATGTTTGGTTGTCGAGAAAATTGTCAAACATACCACTAAGTTGTGCAGCAACATGATTCATGTGATTTAAAGTTCTAAGATGGGCGATGAAGTTCAATTAAAATAACTCAAGCGAAGGAAACCTCCCAGATTTTTCATTTCCAACCAAGAATCCTTCCTGTTGCCTTTTGCTTTCAGTTTACTCTCTTTGTTACAAAGCGCGAGAATCTCTCAACCCCGCCTTCTTTGAATATTTATACTCTCACTAGTCCTGGTTTTCATTATTTGATCTCTTCAACCTCAATTGGGTATTCTCAGTCTTTATAAATGTTCCACCTTTTTTTGTGATATTAGGTGGAATTCACAGGCTTGTTTACTTTGAGTGAATGTTGTCGATACAATTCTTTCCGAGCTTTGGTTTGATTTTGCAAAGAAATCAAACGCTCTTCTAGAACTCTCAAAACTCTTGTGTTTGATTCAATTCAGCTTGCCTTAAAGTCTTCTTTCATGGTGTTCTCTCACCAAGAATTTTGAAGGGTCTTCAATTCAAGATATATACCATGGTTGGAATGCTTTTATTATGGCTTATTAATTTTGAAGTCTGACATTTTGCTGTTTTTGATACGATGCTCTGCGATCTATGTTTTATGTTATTTTTTTCTTTTTTATCTACAAGCATTACTCTCTTATATTTCTCTTAATATTCTCTTAATAAAATGTTTCATTTTCTTTTTAAAGAAAAATATTTCATTTCCTACACAAATTTTCAAAATCCAAAAGGGCTAGTTCCTAAATTGTTGTGTAACTACGTAAAGAGAGAAAGATAGCAACCTAAGATACAAGGCATTGTCCTCTATCCTCTTATCCCTCCTTTGAACTTTGCTACTGCTCTCCCGGAAATGTTAGACCAACATTATCACGCAATTTATTCGTGAAAACCCAGTGAATATTGAAGATGAAAAATAGTTGGCTAAACTAAAATATTTTTTGAAACATAGATCTTCTAGATAGCAGCTGGACATTTTTGTTGTTTAAATGTCCTGTTTCTTTTCAAAAATAAAAAATAAAAAAATAAATGTAAGAACCCAGAAATCAAATTGGCCAAATTAAAATAGTTTTGGAACAATAAACAACTTTTCATTGATAGATAGAAAGATACTGAATGTTCAAGGAAACAACCTCCCAAAGGGAGGGGGAAAAATATGACTTAAAAATATGCTACCAGAATCAACCGCTTTGATTTCTCTCATTGTAGCATCAGGAGACATTAAAGGTTTGATGAAAAATTGAGCAAATCTGAACAAAAGGTAAATCATAATTAGACAAGATTATGTGCAGGCAACAATAAGAAGTGAAATAGCATATACCTGTCCAAAGCCTCCTCAAAACAATCAGCATTGACATCAAAATAATAATTGGTCTCCTCAGATGCCGTAAAGGCATTCATGCTACCACCATGCTATATGACAATGGAAAAGACATAAAACATATTCTTTTTTTTTTTTTAACGGAAACTTTCATTGAATAAATGAAATGAGATTATTGGTCAGAGTACAAAATTTAGATACAATAAACAAAATCCAAAAACCAAAAAACAAGGATCAATAGGCACACTCAAACATCTCAACTAGTTTGACACCCCTGTAACACCATCATATATCCTAATACAAACTATCAAAATAAAAGACAATAGTAAAGTCCAACAATACAAGCCAAACAATTTTAAGGAGAACAAATAAAAGCGATCGAGTAAATATGAAATTTAATAACGATCAAGGAGTTCCTCCTCCATCTGCCTTTTTAGAAAGAAAGGCCGTTTTTTGTGGCTTGTTGGGGTGTGTGCTGTGAGTTGGGATATTTGGGGGAGAGGAATAATCGGTGTTTCATGGTAGGGAAAGGGTCCACAACAAGGTTTGGTCCCTTGTTAGATTTCATGTATCCCTTTGGGCTTTGATTTCGAAGACCTTTTGTAACTACTCCATCGATAACATTTTACTTAGTTGGAACCTTTTTTTTTTTTTTTTTTTATGAGACAAGTATATATATATATATTTTTTTTTTTGCAAGGGAAACAAGCAAAAGGACAACCTAAAGGCAAGGGACAAGAAGGCCCTCCCTAAAACAAACTAAAACAAAAGAGCTTTCCAGTTGTTTAAAATCATGGAAAGGCTGTAATTACAAAAAAGTTTAGTGTGATTTGTACACCACCAAGAAGCTGTGTGTTGCACCACAGTCCACAAAGAATCAAAAGAATTAACCGTATCATCAAACAATCTTCAATTTCTCTTAAGCCAAATACCCCTTCTTTTAATAGGGATGTTTTGGTGGGCTTGTTTTTTTTTTTTTTTGTATGCCCTTGTACTCTTCCATTCTTTCTCAATGAAAGTTGTTAGTTTTGCTCAAAAAAAAATGAAGAGAAATTTAACAAGTTTCCATTTTATTGAAAAAGCAACAAAATAGGACCTCCCACTCAAAATATAATAATAATAATAACACAGAGTGAAACGTGAGAATTAAGTTGTTTTCAATTACCCAAAGATATATGTGGATAAAACCTAAACTGTATTTTTTAAAAAAATAAGAAACAACTTCTCATTGATGTAAAGATAGGGATTACAGAGTTTAGGAGATACAAAGTCTCACAACGAGAGGAAGAAACGAATAACAAGTACAACCAAGTAGATATAAACTTTCAAACAACTACGATCAATAAATCACTATCAGCTGCAGAAAAAAGGTACTACAAAGCTAACAAATAAAACCAAAAAACGACCACCAACCAACAAAAGACCAAGAAAGAGCAGAAAACGTAGACTGAAAACTCTTCAACAATGCATGAACTAAAATTCGAAGAGGAAGCTTTTGATAATCAGCTGTAAGAAACTAGAAAGTAAACAATCTCAAGACACGCTAAAAACTTCCAACAAGATTACGACACAAGGGCTAAGAAGAAAAGTTAAGCCGGCACCACTTAGAACTTCCAAAAACAGTGAGCAAGGAACCAACCACCAATTAAATACCAAACAAAAGAAAGAACTCCCATGAACTCAAATGTTCAAAGAAAAAACCCAATTCTGATCGACAAAACAAGCTGCCCCGATTGACAAAACAAGCTGCCTCAACTCCCTAGGAACTTTACAAAAGGGGAAGTAGGGCAAATTTCTTTGAGTTGTATACTACACAAGCCTTTAAATAAAGATGAAAACCTTGAAGGAACTGATGAAGGAATTATAACAAGCAAAAATGATTGAGAAGCCACAGTCAAGTTATCTTAGACATCATCCTTAAATAACGTCTCAAAAGCATTAGCAAAAGTGCCCACACGATAAGGATCTTAATTACACCCTTTTTCTTCCAGAAAAACCTTCAGGCTCCAGACTACTTACTCAAACTAACTTTAGAATCTCAAGGGCAGAGGGAACAGAGATCCCCTCCCTAGAAAACTAATCACAAAAGAGCTTTCCAATCTTAAAGAATCAAAGAGAGAGGATAATTACAAAAGAATTTGCTATTTCTATAGCACCACCAAGAAGCAAAGAGCAAATTAACCATGCATGTCAGCATCCATTAACTTCACATGCATGAATAAATAAGTGCAATTAGACAAACGCACTTCTGTAGACACTAATTACACATACCTCTGTGATATATTTTGAGTAACTGTCCTCCTGTGGATACTTTTCACTTGCATAAAACAGCATATGCTCTGTCAAGAAATTGTAAATAAGCTTATGAAAAAGAAGCCAAAATCAAAAAATTAATAATAATAAAGAGTAAAACTGGCGTACTACTATAAAACATGCCCCAGCAACTCCAATCATAAACCTCCCTTATGTAGTTCTTCCACTACATGTCAGTACTTTGCAGGATTTGGTGAAGTTTCTAAAAGTTGTTTCTTAGAAGTTAAAATTGCTTGAATTGTTTCTACATTTTTTTTCTACGTTTTTAAATTAAACCAAAATTTAAAATATATATGTACTTATTGTTATTGCCTTTGCATTTATTTAAACCATATGGAACTAAATTCTACTCCAATCCAGTTAAAAAAAATTACTTTAGAAAATAACTAATGAGTATCATTAAACAAATAACTTCAAAAGCACCAATGAAAACTGCTTTTCAAAATTATCCTCTCAGAAAAGAACATTTGCTTCAGAAACTGTTTTTAGTTATGACTTCCAAACCAATGGTTTCATTCTATATCTCTCAAATGTTTGCCATGCCTTAAATAATTAATAAGTCTTCTCAAAACACGTAAAAGCTAGCAAACGATCAGAGAACAAGAAGCGTAAACATCACCAATGACAGTCTAAAGGAACAAAACCAAGTTCTCACCGAGAAAATGGGCTAAACCCTCTAGGCCTTCGGGGTCGCTGAACGAACCAACATCAACAGTCATGGAAGCAGCACTCTGAAACCCAATCAGATAATCACATTTTAAGGACACACAACGACACAAATGAATTCAAGAAATCAGAGCCCTAACTTAAGCAAATTCACTCAATATAAAATCATTAAGAAAAAATAATCAGATTGAAAAAGAAGACAAAGTGAAAGCTGGCTTTACCTTATCGGTATCAGGATCACTGACGAGTAGAACTTCAAGGGAGTTCTTAAGGACGATTCTTCTGTACTCTCTTTTGTCATTACGAGGCTTCACAATCTCATGAGTAACCTGTTCCTTCCCAACGGCCATTTCTTCAACCAACACAGAAATCCAGTACAAAGATAAGTAAACTTAAGCGAAGAAGTGAAAAATCATTCAGCAAAACAAAGAACAACAAAGAGAAGAAGAGTGAGATTAAGAACGTAACTGCAATTACTTACATAGAAAAGAAGATGATTGAATCCAAAACTTAGCAACTCGAACAGTGATTACGAACAATTCTGAGAAATGTTTTGGTTGAAATGATAATCGAAGAAAGTTTGAGAGCAAAATAGATTTTTGACTGATGAGCGATGGCGACGACTTCAATATAGTTTGTATGTTTTTGTCTGTTTTGGTCGTTATGGAAAGGTGGTTTTACCAAAATGCCCCCAACGCTGTGTGGGGCTTATTTGAAAAGTCTCTTTTTCTTTTGACCATAAAGGAAAACTTTGGAAAAATAGTATTTTTGCTTTTACTTTATTTCAAAAATATATTAGGATAAATTATTTTATGTATATATGTGTGACTAACTTTTAGAAAAAATATATCAAAAAACAAGACCTAATTGAAAAGGGCACCTTGACTTTAGATATGAAGGTCCTTTTCTTAGGTGTCAATAGTTAAAATTATATTTCTTTTGACGAAAAAAAAATTTATAATTATAATAAAAATATTACAATATATATGCAATAGATTAAGATAGATGACTGGTTCATCGTAGATAAACTATTATATTTTGATATATTTTGTCAAAGGTAGACTTAAGTCTGATCTTTCATGTTAATTTTGATATATATATACACACACGTCTTAACCAGCTAAATTATACTTATGTTCACTGACAACGATTGTAATAGTTGTTTTATGTTAATTTATGTTTTATAGGTAAAATATATGGATGAACGAGAACCACGTGTGTAAACACAACAATAAAGGGGAGGTAGTTGAAGAGTAATTTAAATTGATGATTGAGTTAGGTTGAAGACATTTAAGTTGTAAGAGAAATATGGGTATAAATAAAGTTGGGGGAAGAGAGAAGTGTTATTATGAAATGAAATGGAAATGAGTGGCAAAAGAGATGAAGAGAGATTGAAGATATTATGCCTTCATGGATTT
This sequence comes from Cucumis cinereus, assembly GCA_037974625.1. NCBI lineage: Eukaryota > Viridiplantae > Streptophyta > Magnoliopsida > Cucurbitales > Cucurbitaceae > Cucumis > Cucumis cinereus. The sequence continues at coordinate 14,679,812 of JBBPDJ010000017.1, forward strand.
AGAACAAATGGAAGTTTTCTTAGAAAGCAACTTACCAAATGGGATCCTTCCATTTTTGCTCATTTTCATATGGTATGTTATGTTTTATATATATAACCTAAACCCTAAATCCTTACTTGACCAAAACAATCTTTACTTGACCGACATATAATATAATATGTGTTATTGACTACAAAATTTGTAGTTCGATTCTTCCACCCGTAAATTTTGAGGTAGAATATAAATTCAATAATAATAATTATTTGTATATTTAAACAGGAATTTCCAGATGGTATATTTCCAGCAGGAGGAAAATCAGAGATTGAAGGATATTTTCCACCTCCTTATTTTGAATGGTTTCAATTTAATGAGGTAAAATTAAATTAAAATATTTTTTTTAATATTTCAATATCTTTTTCAAAGAAAATGATATATTTTTATTTAATTTTAACATGACAGGATTTCACAGAATACAAAAACTTGGAACAATGCATAGATTATTTATGCAACTACATCACTAGAAATGGCCCATTCCATGGATTATTGGGTTTTTCTCAAGTAGGTTTTTATTTTTATTTTTATTTCAAGTTTCTAACAAGAAATAATTTTGAATTATCACTAAATTCAAATGTAGTAGACATTATTAAATTGTTTTTGAAAAATAAAATTTATAAGCAGACATTAGGTAATAAGAAAACTAGTCATGAGTCATGACCACATAAAAACTATGTTCAAACTTAATAAAATTTGAAGGACTAATTGATTAAAGTATTATCTACTTTGAAGTTGTAAATCCATTAAAATTCTTAAGTTTTTTTATATCAAATTAGAAATTAGAAATTAGAAATTAGAATAATAGATAAACTCTTTTTTTTTTTTTTTTTGATAAAATAGATGACTATGTTTAAATATCTTTCTGAATAATTCCAAAGGTATATTTTTAAGGGTTTATTATAACGTTTTTATAAGGTAGAGTAATTAAAAGGGAAATTATTTTAAATAACAAAATTTTTGAAAATATTTATAAATATAGTAAAATATTACACCATAGACTTGGATATTATACTATATTTTGTAAATATTTAGTTTATTTTACTGTATTTAAAAATAATTTTAATTAATATTTTAATCTTTATTCAGGGCGCAGTATTGTCAGCACTCTTATTGGGTTACCAAGCACAGGTATACGTTAATAATCGAAAATAAGTGAAATAACCAATTTGATTTGAAATGAGTGAAATAAAAATATTGCAAAAAGTATAATTATATCGATAATAAAAGTAAATATAATTAAGTTAATGAATGATTGCAATAAATCATATCAAAGTTAGATAAGTTGTTATGTAAATCGATGATGGTTTTACATATCGATTACTTTTGTCGAATTGATTTAGTAATAGATGTATATTAGTGATAGATTACATATCATTGATAGCAAGTAAGATTTTGTTGTATTTGTAAACATTTACAACAGTTTTGCTATTTAAACAATCATACCTCTCAACTTTGTGATTAGTTTCAATTACACGTCTTTGAACATTTTTATTTTTACCATTGAACTTTGACATTTATTCTGAAAAATATCGTGGATTTTGAAAACGCTAAAACGAGTTGATGTGATAGTTGTTGTTGTTACTATTTATTTCTTGAAACTTCCAATGTTTATATGAGTATTGATTTTGTATGATTATAAATATATTGAGAAAAGTAATTGAAAATGGAAAACAGGGAAAGGTTTTGAAGGAGCATCCACCAATCAAAATGTTTGTGTCAATATCAGGAACAAAGTTCAAAGATGAAAGCATATGTGAAGTTGCCTACAAACACAAAATAAAGGTCAAATCTGTTCATTTCATAGGTGAAAAGGATTGGTTGAAACTTCCTTCTCAACAACTTGCTTCTGCCTTCCATGAACCTCTCATCATAAGGCATCCTCAAGGCCATACGGTTCCTAGATTAGGTCATTTCTACGTACTTTTCAAGATACGAACCTTGTTCATCTTCCAATTGAGACTCAATAATATATGTCTTAACTAATTGAACTTATGTTGATCAAATAGATAAGACTAATGATTTTTCTTTTGTTATAGATGAATCGGCTACCAAAGAGCTCCAACGTTGGGTTGATACAATACTTTCTAGTTGGGATCATGATGGAGATGGAGAAGTGAAGGAGAATGTCATTGACAAAGTAGATGAGAGAATTGAAAATCAGATCTCGAAAGATACCGAAGGAGGAGAGCATTGCACTATAAGTATCATAAATTAAAACAAATATTTAGCATTACAAGTATCGAACTACGCCAAAACAGTTTATATCTAAAGAACGTATAAGTATCTAGAAATTAACGTATTGGTGTATGCTTCTTATGGTTCAAGCATACACATTTCAATTATGTTAAATCTTGAGTTTAAGAATTGCGTAGTATTTTAAGAAATGTATCTAGAAATTAACTTATTTATAGAAATTTCAACTAATATATAGGGTTGCAAATCCTATTTCAAAAATAACTGTACAGGTAACATAATGCTCAATCAATGAAAGATCCTAACAGAATAGTTTTTTCCCTCAAAAGAGATCTTCACAGCATCACTTTTTTTTAGAACAAAATGAAAAGGCATCAAGCACCACGGTTAGGGCAAACATTTGCAAAGTGTGACGGATCACCACAAACAAAACATCTTCTATCAGATATTGGCTCGCCAGTTGCTGACACAAATGTCGTTGCAATCTGACCTTGACCACGACCCCGACCCCGACCACGTCCACTTCCTGTGTTTCGACCAGGGTTAGGATTAGATGGAGTAGAGGCTGAGCTCCTGACACTTGACCGTGAAGCGTTATTTCCTCCATTGCCATTGTCTACGTTGTCTTCCCATCTGCAAAAGCATGGATTATTTACATTAATGTTAACAAGAGACAAGTATAAGCAATATCAACGGTTTATTTTGGAATCCAAGAATAAGAAAATGTAAACATATCAAATTTGATCTTAATATGATGGTTGAGTCATAAAGTTTTTTTAACTTATTGTCGGATAGAATCTAGGCATGAACAGTTGATTTCTGAGTGGAAGGAAATGGAATAAGAAAATGTAAACGTATAAATTACGATTCTAATATCAAGATAGATTATCATTATTGTCAAGTGCTTGAGTTTTCATGTTAAGTTGTTAACTTAATGTCATAAAAAAAAAGTTTAAAAGAGATCAAAACAAATTTAAAGGGAGGTTGCATACACGAAGAAATTGCACTCCTGAGATTGACATTTGTAGAACTTTCTTCCCCTATTATTGGTAGTATTAGCAGTCCGTAAGACGCATGGTGTGCCACAGTTACTACATGAAACTGAAGATTCTCCTGCCAACAAAACATAAAATAAGATTTTAAAAAATGTTACGTTTGAAATTTATCAACAGCAATAAAAGGAATCTGAAAGAAGATGACCTGCCCATGTCAGAAGTTCAGAATTTATGTGCAAACAATAATTTGTTAGATTCCCTTTCAGTAAAATAACAATGCTTACAATTTTAAGAAGAAGAAGAATGATTACAGTGAAACTAAGAAGGAAAAAAAAAAAAAGGTAAATCAATTACTTCATGAAATGTGAGCTCGGGGATATGAAAATGACCCAAAGGAAAAACATGACGGTAAACATCTCTATGTTTACAGCATTTGACACACACCCATACAAGAAAATAAAAATAAAAATAAAAACCATTAAGAAATATTTAAAACGTATCAAGTGTTCGATTATAACGAGAAACAACAGAAAACCATGATTTACCACTTTGCCGACGACGAGCACTTCTGGAACTTACAGACTGGGACGGGCAATCATTTGAGGAATGCCCTACTTGTTGGCAGAAAATACATACACTTTGCCCGGGGTTATCCCGCTGCACACTGGATGATGAAGTCCCTCGACCTCGAGCTGCAAAACATAATTTGAATGCAAAACGTAAAATAGGAGAAAAAGTGATTGACGTATTTCTTTGATGCTGAAATCATAGGCATCTGCAAAGGGATTGGTTTTTATTTCTTGGGTCATGTGGATTATTTTCCCTTCTAATTTGTGCTTTTATGTAAGAGGTAATTTTCTTTTTTTTTTTTTTTGAAACGGAATCAATACTTGTATGGAAAGAATCTAGTGCAAAAAGATACAAGATACTCTGAACAATAAAATTAACAAAGATACAAAATAAGTAATACAAAGATATAAATTAAACCCAAGAAATGAAAACATTCCAATTCAAATACATGTCCTGAGTGGAATAATTAGCAAAAGCTTTCGATTGAGAACAACATGATGAGGCAAGAAGACATGTTGAGCCCAACCGATCTGACCAATCAAGCAATTTTTCCAGGAAAACCTTCTGATTAAGTTTGAACCAAATCCCAGATATTAGAGCACTGACTCCGTCAGACTATAATATTTGAGATTTGAAGGATAATTTATTGAACGGGTAATGAGACCATTGGTTGATACTTATTCTTAAACCAATTTATAAAAGGGATGCAACACGAGGACTTCCTTGCACCCAACTAAGTACTACCCTCGTCAAAGCACGCTTAACTGCGGAGTTCTGATGGGATCCGGTGCATTAGTACTAGTATGATTGCAGCTTCCGAAACCAATTTATAAACTACCTCAAAAATCCAATTTATTCATATACACATTTTACTCAGATGGTGCAGTGAACAGCATTCAGCATTCAAAAACTTGTTGTTGCTCCCCAGAAACTCGACGAAGTAAAAATAGGTATGGGGAGAATTGGACGGTAAATGTTCTTTAGCTTAATGCGATGTAGAGGACACTTTGATCAATCAAACAAACTTCAGGATATCTTCATGAAATAGTAAATGTAAACAATTTAACAGCAATAAGCAGGTTCATGCTGTTTCTTGATCCTTAACTACCAAAAACAAAAAAAAAAACAAAACAAAACAAAACCAGCACATCTAAAATATTCTGAAGAAATAACTGCACAAAAAGTACATGCCTGATACGCGGGATCCAGTACCACAGATTTCAGTCAATTGCCTAAGAACATCATCACAACCACCTATACAACCTAATCATAAATCAAAGAACCAAGAATTTAGTACTTTGATCAAGGGAGAAACAAAGGAAAACTATACAAAAGAAGACAGTATTATAAATGGTAAGACAAGGAGTAAGTTCTACTTATAATAAGGGAAAGAGAAGACTAATGGACCAGACACGCATATTATGCTTTCATGTTATTGACAGCTTACTTTCTTTGTCTGGCTGATAGTATTTTATATTTGTAGGACCACAAAGCTTTCCGGATGTTTATGAAAATATATGGAGTAGCTTCCCTTTTACAAAATATGTTTATGATATCACCCAAATGGCAACAAGATACTAATAAAAAATTTGATGTGGTGAGTTAAAAAAGCTCAGATATCATAATTTACTCCATATTTTACTGTCTTGTGAGTATTCGACCGTCTGGTTGTGTGCAAACTGCAATTACTACATTGTAGTGAGTTAGCTTAGCTTGCAGTACGTGGTTAATTGGTTAATTGCAGTTCCTACAAAGGTTGCTTTCCCCAAGTAAAACATAATCTCTTTTGATACTAAAGAGACATTGTTGGAGGGGATTTGTTATTTTAGTTCAATGGTGTTGTTGCATCATTATTTGCTTGCTTATTAGGCACTTGTTCGTTTTTTTCTTTTCTGTTAATCTATGTAAGTTAGTGTAGTTGAGTTTCTGTATATGTACAGAGTATAGTCGCTTCCTATTCTTTACAAGGCCCTAATGTAATCAATGAGATCTATTCTAATTAGGGTTGTATTCTTCAATTTATCAATAGAAACTACACATTGTCTTCCATTTTCTGGTTGTAAGCAAGAGTTATAATTTTAGGCTGCTTGGAAATTACAACAGAGTGAAATACAAAAGTTGTATTGCAGAACTTAAAAGCAACTAAAGAAGGCACAGTCTTCACAACTCCGTGTTAACCAGATTGACTGATTCTCTAGATTAGTAGTTATCCTTTCTTGTCAATGATAAAGCATGATCAAGAATGAAAACCTAAGATTCTGCAAGCTTAATATGTAAAGCAGAAAGAGTATACACGTATCTTTCATATTTTCACGGGAGAATCGACATGGAAACAGTATCTTAATGCCTATATGAATAGCTGCGCAACTCTCATGCAATAACCATATTGGATGTAAAAAAGATAACCTCATAAAGATCGTGATGCAAAATTATATGAGAAAAAAAAGATAGCTGATGCTTAACAGAACTTCAAATGAAGTCTCCATGATTAAAATAATAGTACATACCCAAGTGGTTAGCATTGTAGTTTGGTGGTATTTCCAGCTGGCGAAACTTAAATTGGATTAAGTAAACAGGACCTGTTTGAAGAATTTTCAGAAAATAAAAGACATTCATTATTTCCAAATCTATACTCTAGAGAATCGTTGACAACATTATAAGAAAATAGAAAAGAACATTAACAAAATCCCAAATCGATGACAAGCTTCAACTTCGAATGAAATGAACACTAGGCATGAAAATAACACGACAAGAACATGAAACATATCATTTTCTAAAACAGCCTATCAAAGAGAATCAACAAAACAACATCAGGTAATATGTTAAAATAAAACTCATTCCTGGTTTTATTTATTGTTTTGTGTTAAAAATACTGAAATCCAACATAGCACGGGCAATGTGGTTGCGCATAATTTTGTCATTCATTTTCAAGTAAAGCCTCCAATCCAACCATAGATGCAAACATGTAATGATGTTTACACTAAGGTAATTTCCAATCGTTTTAGGAAAAGAACAGAAGTGAAGTCAAAGCTAGTAAAAGACAGAAACCTGGGGTGCACAAGGTGCAACAATCAGAGGTTACTGCAGCTTCTGCAATAGATCCCGGGAGCCAGACAACATTTCTACACTGGAAATTTGTACATTATATACGATAAATAACCATCTGATACATAAATAGGGGCAGTGACTGATGCTAACACAAGAATCAATATGTTTCCTCATTACAAAAGATACACCACTTAAAACACGTAAATTTTTCAATCAGTACAATTGTTAACTAGATTTAGAACAAGCTAGCAAGTTCAAAAAATTTGTGCCATGCATGCCCACATGAGAACCACATAACTCGCAGTCAAGGCTCCAAAACCTTTGAGTTGCAAGTTTGGCCCTTCGTTGGAAGTCTTTCTCCTCTTTTTAGTTCCTTTCACGTCATTTATGAAGTTTGTCAGCTGGAGGGATCTTTTTATCTTTTAAAGTTTTGAACTGTTGTTCCAGCTTCAAATAATTTTTGAAGTCTGATTCTTTCTTGGCTACTTCGTGTTGCCCCTGTTGCTCTAATATTTTCCTATCGTATTTGTTTTTCAAGGCATACTTTTGTGGGTAAAATTGGAATTTTATTGAATAGTTCCTCTAGTTTTTACTTTACAAGAATACAAAGTTCTATCTTAAATAGAAGGGAGACCTAAAACATAATAGGAAAAAATCCTACCAAAATAATCACGCAATAATTACATCTAGTAAAGAAATATTAAGACATAAATTAACACTCCCCTCCCCCTCAACTTGGTGTCAAATTATCTTGCATTGCTGGCTTGCCAATTAACTTGTCAGGTTGGCTTTCGCTGCTTGGGAGTAGTTATTTTGTTGGTCATTTTTGTTTGGTTTCTTAAGTTTGTGTTATGTACCAAGATAATTAGTATGGGGTTAGGGATATAAGGGTAATTATATAGAAAGTTAATTGCTAGTTAGTTACCGGATGTTGTATAAATAAAAAGGGGGTGAGTGAGTGAAGGTTAGACTATTTTGTGGAGTGATCTAGGCTTGAGTGAGAGCACTCAAAAAGGAAGTTTCAAGTCCTTTTATACTTGGGTTATCTTGTAGTTTCTTGTTTAATTCTCAATATATTCCAGATCTTGATTCTTGTTAGAAAGGGGGTGAGAGAGTGAAGGTTAGACTATTCTGTGGAGTGATCTAGGGCTTGAGTGAGAGCACTCAAGAAGGAAGTTCCACGTTCTTTTATACTTGGGTGATCTTGCAGTTTCTCATTTAATTCTCAACATATTCCAGATCTTGATTCTTGTTAGGAAGTATCCTAACAATTTGTCAAGTGTTTTCTTTGGTTTTCTTTCTGTTCTTTGTTGCAGGTTAATTTCATTGCTGGTTTGTTCATTTGTTTTATTTTAGGTTTTCAATAGTAACTTTTTTAGACGTTTTTTCTTGTTTCCTTTGACAGTTTTTTTTTTCTTGTTGTAGCTGGGTCCTTCCATTGTTCATTTCTGATTGGCTGTTGTTTTTTTCTTTTTTCATTTGATAGGTTATTTCCATTTTGTTTTTTTTTAAAAAAAAAAAAAGAAACAAAATTTTTTGTTGATAAAATGAAAAGAGTCTAATACTGAAAGTACATGCATCCCGAAGGAAGGTAAAGGTGAACAAAGTTAAGCAGCCTTGTACTTAATATGCTACCATCCTATTTATAAATTTATAATAAGAAGCACCCATCATGGAAGATGGTCATATCACACCTGGGGAAAAGCCAAGCATCCAACCATGTAATTTCCATCCTGCTGATTGTCAAAGAGAACTATTCAAGATAGTTACTACAAATAATAAAAATGGAGAGGACAAAAAAAATATTAGGACAAATTTAGTTCCACGTTTCATCTACTGAAGACAGAATTTTAATAGATTGGGGAGAAAAACTGACCATTTGGTTATTCACCCTAAATATTTTGTTCGCAACTGTTATAATTTTTACCAGCTTTGGGGCTTATGGTTTCTAGAATCAACTTTTTATTACGGGAAAGTGATTATTTTAACTTTTTTTAAACGAAGCTTGTATTGAGAGAAAAAAATGCAATTCGGCCAATACAAGCTAGAGAACCAAAACTGAAAGATGAATCTACAAAAATAACAACCCAGAAGGAGCCAAACTAGGATAACGACCTAGTTTCAAATTCATGTACATCTTCTGATTTTTATCTAAAAAACAAAATAAAGGAGGGCAACCAGTATTCATCAATATACTTAACTACTTAAGCATCCATAATAGTTTTATTATTTATTTTTCAACTTGATCCTTATATTTTACACTTCAATTTATCAGTAACAATTGGGATGTTTTCTTGTAGTGTTTGTTTTCTGTGCCCTTTGTTTCATTGTTTATTTTCTGTCTTGCTTTTATTTTCTATTTCTTCCAGTCCACTCTTAGTAGGTTGTTGTTCACTTGTACACTTCTCTTCGGTAATGAAAAGATCTATTTCCATTTCAAAAATAAATAAATAAACCAAAAACCAAAACAAAACAAAACAAAAGGAGAAAATTGGTGAAAATTCAAGACTGCAGTAAACTTTTAAAAGTAAGACAAAAGATAGACAAAACAAATATTTCATTGATTACAGGAGGGAAAACCATTCACAGACAATAAATCTTATAAAAAAGGATTACAAAAAGCGCTCCATCAATCCTTAAATCATTGAGAGACTATAGTTGGACTTGGACAATGGGTGGGGGCGTCTACACCAAGAATGGGCCAACATTAAAACCTTACTTATCAAAGTTTCTTGTGTTCATCCAAAAGGATGATACATAATAAAATAGATGCGGCAATGATTCCCTTGATCAAAACAAATAAATATAAAGATAAATAAAATTTTCCGATTTCTGAAAGTTTTATAATGAAATGGGTATAAAGAAGTAAGGACTGAAGGAGGGATTGGTTTAACTCGGATATCCATTAAAAACCTAGCTCTATTGGCTAAATGGGGTTGGAAATTCTC
>JBBPDJ010000017.1:14689698-14724153 GCA_037974625.1 Cucumis cinereus
GTATAACTCTCTTGTACTCAGAGCTTCGTCTCTATTATATTCATATTAATAGAGATTGTTTCCTTTTCAAAAAAAAAGTAAGGACAAAATTTTAATTGAAAGGGCTTATGATTTATTAACTTGCAATACCTAATTTTCCATGAACATGAATTTAAATATCATTACCCTGTTTCTTTTAAGCACCATATCTGAGTCCTGACACAGCCCACACCGCTGAACAACTTCTCCAACTGCACGATTTTCATCCCCGCCAGAACCATTAGATCTGCATAAAATGAAAGAGGATGCATCAACAGACAAAAAGAATACAAAAACAAAAATTGATAAAGTAATGTAGAAACACCTCTCAAAGAAAACCTCCATTGCTTCAAGAAGTTTTTGCTTATTGACTCTTGCCTGCAGATATTTCCAAGTTTATGAGGAGGGAAAAATGGAAAAAAAGACACATCGTAAATGCAATAGATCCTTCACACTTCTTAGAAGAATAAACCAAACCATTTACTTTTAGAACATTTTAACGTTGAAATCTAAGCACAGCTAAAATTAAAATGTTTACGGGCATTGAGAATCCTCTATAATAAAGCAAAGAGTCAAACGATATTTCCTGTTTTAAGAATTAACTTTCTCTTTCTTAGACTCAATTAAATGAAAAAGTATTTCCTATATATATCATTCAGTATACTTCTGTAAAAGATGATGCAACTTAGCATCAAAGAAAAGAAATATCCAAAAACTCTAACCCAAAAGGAGTTTATTATCCACCAAAAGTACATAAATATAAGAGATCAACTCCCTCTTCATGGAGAATTTTCACCAAGGCACTAACCATGAAGAACAAACTAAAATTAAATTACAAAAAAACGATTAATTAATCTACATATTGTGTCACATTTATTTACGAGATACTGAAGTCAAGAATGTTCTAAACTAAAGAATGTAAAGTTCAAATAACAAAACATTCACATCAATAATATAATAATCCTAAATATTTTAATATATGCATAGAGTAGATTTCACAGTACTGCACATCGTGAAGATGTTCATTAACAATCGAGTGATTATAAGCACAGCAAAGGATGTTGTGCCTTATTATCGACCAAACATGTAGAAGCAACCACTTTTAAGGTATCTTCCCTCACAAAATATTAGATTACTAGGTCAAAGGGCCCAAGGCATACAAAGTTCACAAGATGGTTTGGGGAAGATACAATTTTCTTTTGTCTTTTTGGGCCCTTAATTCCAAGCTTTTATGTAATCACCTCAACGTTATTAACCAGTTGAAAATCTCTCTTATAACCTCACATTTCGTTTCTCATGAATGATATTTTTAAATTTCTTATGAAAAAGTGTACTTTGTTTAATGTCTCAGGCAAAAAAACAAAAGTAACTCTCTGAATCTTCTGTTAATCAATCAACCAAATCTCCCCAAGCTATACGAGTCAATCAACATTTTAGCGGAAAAGGTAATGACAAGGATGTGACAATATAACTTGAAATTTTATTTTGGCACTTTGATTCATAACAAATGCTTAGTTTTGCAACTAAAACCAATTCTGTGCAAGTTTAATTAATAAAATGGAAACAAAATCAGAAATTAAATTTCTGACAAAAAGTTGTGAGCACAATTAATTCTTACATCTAAGAAGCAAGTTTTCATCTGCTGCAAGCATGAAGCCAACACATCATCTTTTCTCTTAGTGCCCTCACTAACTGCTTTCATCTCATGCTCCATGATTGCTCTAAGGTGTGGCTTCCACAGATTATACCTAGGAAAAAGAGAATAAAAAAAGAAAACAGTTTAGAACTAGAATTGTCGACCTATAAAGGAACGCAATTGATGAGAGAAAAGATTTGTTTTCTGGAGGGAAAAAAGACGATACATAAATAGGTTAAAATCAAACAATAAGAAGGATATATGAAAGCACTCCAATTAAGATAGATATTCAAATGAGAAAATCCCACAAATGATTTGTATAAAGAAGGATATAATTTCTCTATGATATTTATTGCACTGTTTTTGAGCCACAACAATTGATAGTGCTCTTTGACCTAAAAGTTTAAGCTAATCGATTATGGTAAATTTAATTATATTGACATTTCAACAGAATCTAACAGAACATAGTTAGAAAGAATATCTTATTTTCTGCAGAAAATTTATATACGACAAGCTACTCGGCTACTATGATTTCTCTCTGAGGGTAGCAAGTCTATTTCATGTGGACTTCTGTATGATGAAAGATTTTTGTTTAAATTCTGGCGTCTACATAATACTCTAAAGAAAAATACTCACCCCATGTTGTCATATCCCATAACCAGAGCCTCACCCTGAAAGAATTGTAAATTTTTAGAAATAACCAAAAAAACTAAATGATTGTAGGGAAAGAAAGTAAGCCATAAAGTTCTTCAAAAGCTCCTCAAATATACTGTAAGAGATATAATCCAACAAGATAAGAAATAAATGAAGATCTTAAAACAACCATACATAGAAAGTCATGAAAATTAACAAAGTGGACTCTACCGAACATCAACTTCTCCCCCAACTGTTTCCTCAATAATATAGTTAGGCCAAATGATAGAATAAAAGGGCACCATAAGATGGTTTCTTTCCATATTGTGGAGTTTATGCCATTTGATTCTGCCAATAATCTATATTGAGCATTGAAGAACTGCTTACAAATTATTTAAAAAATGAAAAGTTAATAAATCAATGCATCATCTCTTTTCAGTCAAGTAAAAGCAAATCTGTGTAAATGCACAAATGTGCAAAATCTCATTTGCACAGTAGAATCTATCAGCTTAATCTTTCAACGAGCAATACAGGAACACTCCAGAGATGGTTCTTTTTTTTTTTTTTTTTTTTGAGCCCTCGTAATCTTTTTTCCTCAATAAAAGTTGTTATTTCTATGAGATAATAATATCAACATATATAACAACAATTTTGATCAACTCATGCATTAATGGTAATGTTGATAGAATCTGATCAATCACATTTATTTTTCGAAAAGGATGCTTACATTTTGCATGAAAATGAAAAGAGGCTAATGATCCAAAATACAAAGAAAACACATCTAAAAATGAAAGAAGCATATAGGAAAGAAAAAAATGACTGTTGGACAAAATACAAACTCATTACAAGGTTAGTTGGTGTGAACCGAGTGTTTGAATCCTTTGTTGCATAAAATCTATCCAACAGCTTCTTGATGTGGTCATGCATTGTTGCATCTGTACCAATTCCCTCCTTAAATAACGAACAAAAGGAGAACTTAATCAAAGATAAAGGACCACTCGATTGCAAAATAAATTCTAGTCCAGCATGCAGGTCCAAAGTTCAAACCCCAGAATTTGATAAGCCCAGTTGGCAAACACAACTCAGTTACCTTATCCATACAAGAAAGCAAATCAGCTTCACTCAGAAGGGGAGGTGGTCTCGTGACACCCGAATCAAGAGTTAAAGTTGTTGGAACAAACTGTGAAAGAAACAGCCACAGGAAATACAGTTATTAACACCTTTAATTACCTGCTCTACAAAAAAAAAAAAAACAAAACAAAACAAAACAAAAAAGAGCTAAGTTCAACCTCCTCAAACAGAAGGTCAAACAATTCTCTCAAATTAGCTAATGATTTTTGGTTACTAATTTAGGTATGCTTCAAGTAAATTTTTAGGTTATGCTTCAAGTAAATTTTTTGGAAATTAAATCTTGGTTATTTGATTTTGTTTTAGCCATAAGAGATGTTAGACGTATCGTTGAGACAGAGTAAATGGAAAGTAATAACATTAGTAAATAAAACTAATTGCCACCAAATGATAGTTACACCAATTTCATATGTATTGTATGTGATATTGTAAAATTTCTTCTTTTTTTCTTTTATAACAAATAAAGAGATTAACGGAAACTATTAGCTAATAATTAAAAGATACAAACCCAAAAGAAGATTGTCACCATGGAGTTACTTGCCTCAATGACCTCTAGGCAAACCCATGGTAGTTGACCTGGGATTAGAATTTTCAATCTCAAAGGTAGCAAAGAAGATTAGAGTTTCAAATTTGCAACCACAGTGCTTCAGTTTTCAACCAAGAGTTTGTTACTCTTAATCATTACTCTAGTGAATGATGCCGCCATTTACCCCATATGAACGATTCTAATTAACTCAAAAACTTATAATTTAATTTTGGGTCAATGTAAAGGATAGTCTGGTTTGGATAAGAAATACTTTTGGTACGAAACTTGGCTGGTATTTTGTATTGCCTGTAGTATATCCTTTTATTTTCTATGTAAAAGTGTGATTTTTCATCCAGAAAAGCGAAACCAAAAATAATAATCATGTTGTTGTTGTTGCTGCTGCTGCTGCTGCTAAGAAAAAATAGTTTTAAAAAAATCATTGCATGAAACTTTCCCATATATGAATAAGGAATGAACTCGTTGATTTGCACAAAGGCAACCATATGCAGGAGCAGGACTACCATAATAGACTAATCAATATAAACGTAATGAGTGAACAGAAACCTGTTGCCCAGAAACGTAAGTTGGAATAGTTGAACCTCCCCATGATTCAAAGCGGTAAACATCCAGGTAATTTCTCTGGTCAAAGGAGCAATCACATCAAACAAAACCAATATTTTAATGAGTTAGATAGAATTTTACATGGAAGAACTTCTTTATGACCAATACTTCACGTGAGAGAGAGAGAGAGATCAGTACTTGGCCACCTGTTCGGTCCTACTACAGAATTATTTTGCAAATATTGCGATGCTATTTTCAATTTAAAAACATGGTAATATGACTAATTTCTATTTAGTGCTGCAGAATATCCTTTACCATTTGTCGCACCAACTTTTAGTTAACAGTTCTTATTTCCACTAACAATAACAAGTTTTCAAGAGGCTAAATAAAATCTCTTACTGCCACCTCATTAGCAGCAAAGTCCACCAACCCATGAGCACGCTTATGTTCTAAACATAATATGTCATACAATATTTCTGAGTTCTATGCCACATAATATTTCGAAGAAAAGTATATAATTTTTATGTCGAATCATCAGCATGCACATCAACCATTATGCTTTGATTATAAGGAAAAAGTCCTGATGGAAATAAAATCTGATAACGAAGTACTCAAAATAGAGATAGAATCAAGAATCAAGTAATCGGTTGAATTTTTCTTTTAAAGGAAACGAGGTGGTTTATATAATGAAAAGAGAGTAATACTCAAAGAGCAAAGAAACCAAACAAAAATACCCAAAGTCAAGTTAATTTTAGAATGTACATCCTTTTTACTTCATGTTCAGTAAAAGGATGGTAACTAAACATGATAGGAAAATGTTTCAAACCCTATAGCTTAATTGTAAATCGCTAATACTACTTTTTGTATTTCTCATATGCAAGTGGCTGATAAACTAAGAGAAACAAGACAGTAACAGTAAATGAAAAGAGAAACAAAGGAAAATAATTACAAAGATTTAAATGCATAAGAGAACATGGATAAATCCCATTTCTTAAAGGAAACGATGAGTTCTAGATTCAACACAATTATTAGTATTAATATTTTCAATTTGTATGATGCATCCTAAAGCATGTTTTCTGTGTGTACCTTTTAAAAGTAGAAGCAGCAAAATTATATATTGTTAACAATGATTATAAAAAATAATAATAAAAAAACAAAGAAAAAATCATAAAATCATAAAATGCATTATGCCATGAATTGATACGACACACATGAATCCAAATAATTGTATCCTTTCAAATGAAAATATTTAATGGAGACGAGAATATCTCCGTCAAAACACATAAAAGAACATGATTAGGCATATTTTTTATAACAAAAAAATAGTAACAATTCTATTAGAAACAAAAACCTAGGTTGGAAGGTGTTTTTGTAACCTCTTCTTATCAATTTAGGAACTCCGTGTCCCTTTACTTTGTAGGTTGTTCGTTTTGTTCCCTTTTTGGAATGAAGTGGTCTCTTATTTCTTTTTTTCTTTTTTTTTTCTCTTTTTTTTTAAAAAAAATTGTACTACAAAACATAATCAATGTGCTTGTTCTGTAAGACACAAGAGTGGAGAAAATTAACATGGTGGTCTGTCACATGCATGCGGCTCATCCCAGCTTGCCAATCACCAGGGCACTACCTCAAAATACTATTAGCCCTTTTTAAAAAATAAAAGATTCAGAAAATTTATGTAGAGAACTCACTGCAAGTATCATCCTCCCAGACGTAGAAAACAATTCACCAGCAATATCAATTTCAACCGTAGTCACGGCACCTACAGCTGGCTGTGATACACATGCAAGGAAATGGCGAACAACTAGCTCATATAATCTCTGTGAAGAAAAAAACTCACAATTATTGATGACTAAGAACTACAAGATGACAATATACGGGACCAAAATAAACACAGATATGCAATTTAACTGACAAGTAAACAAAAACGTTTACATGGTGATCCTGGCTCCATCCGCGTTCCCCAGCCGAGAACTTTGTTGGGTGAATAGGTGGATGGGCTTTGTCATCATGCCCGCCACCACTAGGATTCCTCCAAAGTCCTGATTCAGGATCTAGCAACCTCTGTACATATTCTCCCCATACCTGGTGTTCTTGTTGTTCTCGCACAATGCCCTATATTACTGAAGTTCTTAAGCACCCATTAAACTCAACAAGCTAAAGAGAACAAGGTTGAACCCCATTAGACATCTTTCCCATTTTTCACTAAAAAATGCCGTGATTCCATGGACAAAGTTAGATATCCATTTGTCAATTGAAAGTTGTGCATAACTAATAGCTTTAGACTCGACTTTCAAGTAAATGAGCAAGCTTTCGATTAAACAAAACTTAGAATTTCATGTACTAAAAGAACCGGAGTTGTTCACACCTACACCCCATAATGGGAAGCATCGTGGCTGACTGCTTGAGCAATACTCATCAAAAACTAAGGAGCCTTTGTTCTGCAGTGTTAGTAAAGGCTAATGGTTGATCCCAAAGATGGGAAAACACAAAGTTTTCTATACGTTTTATCTCACAATAAATACATTATTTCAATGACCGTTCTTTAGTTTACTTCAATTAAAAATTTTACTAAATCTACGCCCATGGAAAACTAGGAGTTCAGCCAAATAACTAAAACTCAAAATTGTTAGCTCAAGTAAGAAGTATATTTCCTCAAAAAAAAAAAAAACAATAATAAAAGAGTAAGAAAAAGATGTCAGTGAGATTGGTAGCAGAGACCATCTTCAAAACGTATACCTACATGAAGATCGGTCCTTTGAGAAAAGCAATCAGTCTCCGTACGAGGATAACTAATGAAACCTGCTTGGTATAGATCTTCGGCCACCTTAAAACAACCAAAACAATTTAGAGCTTCTTTATTACCAACATGAAAAAAAGTTTAACAGTACATTAAATAGCGATGACAATAGTAAATTAAATAGTGAGGACAAAAACAAGAGAATCTTATGGAGGTTACAACAAAACAAACAAGAGAATAATTATTTATTACCTATTATAACAAGTTCCTTAAAACATTTTCGTGAGAGAAACTCAAAAGGTTCAATGAAATGAAATAAGCTGATGAATGCGAACTAAGTACTATGAAGCAAAGATTTTTTTTTTTTTTTTTTTTCCTTTTTCGATGAAAACGACAACTTTCAGAAAAAAATGAAAGAATTCACAGGCACAAAAAAACCAAGCCCACAACAGAAGGGAGTCCTACAACAGAAAGGAGCTCCAGCATACATTAAGAATTAGTAATGAAGCAAAGACAAAATCTTGGCTGTAACCTTCATGGTGTGTTCAGAACTCATTCGGAAGTACCGTGAAGCTCGTTTTTCAAGCTCAATTGTATTCAATGGATGAGGAGGGTACTTCAACGTCTCTTGTCGTCTAACATTTACAACCTAAATAGAATTGAAAGATTATAAATTCAGAAACAGCATGCATTGTGGATTATTACACCAAGTAAAATTTCAACATACTCACTGTAGCAGTGGATTCTTGTACACACATTTCATACAATACAACAGCACAAGTATAATCAAACAGATTCCCTCTTCTGCAAAATGAATAAACCTAATAATTACCAACAGTTAAAGTTTGACGGGAGAAGATTGAAATTATCAAATAAATCAGGTCATCAGCAATTTACGTCCAACTAAACATAGAAATCCCATCATCAGAATTGTGTGAACAGTTGATCGTCCAAAATTCTTCTGGCTCATGGGATTGAATCTCCCAGTACCGCTCAACAACAAAGCCAAGAGTAGGAAACTAAGGACGAAAGTAAGCAAGAAGGCATACAGGTAAGCATCAGTAGCAGTGTAATACAAGTTTGAGAGAGAGAGAGAGGAGGAAGAAGAAGAGTAAAGCATGCACCTACAACTTACCTGACATGGCCCATAACTCAAAACAATATTTCTGTCATCTGTGACAGACTCAATGTTAAATGCATCTTTCAACAGCATAGTTTGGAACCTAGTGAAAGAAGCTCCAATTCTTAGATCAATTTCCTGCAAGTATAAAAGTAACCATAATAATAGCAGTAACCAATTATAACAAAATGGAAGTTCTGCAAGAAGTGCAATTACTTGTCTAGCATCAACTGCATCAGCAAACCATTTATTTGGCTGGACGAGATTTTGAACAGCTTCGTGAATATCCCTGAACTCAAGATTGTCATTTACAATGTATCAGTGATGAACCTTTGAAAACTATATTGCAAAATAGAAACAAGATTTAGAATATGAAACCTTTCAATCAAAGCAGAGAAGTGAGCTCTCTTAATGTTAAGATGATGATTTACTGCTGTGCAAACTTCCACCACTTCAAATGCAATATTCTCTCCTTCTCTATCACAATCAAGCCAAAGGACGAGCCATTGACACCTTCTAGCTTCTTGTTCCAAAGTCCTCTTTATATCCAACTTGTCCTAACAACAGTTTTAACTTCAATGAAAATCCATATCAAAATTTGACATAAACTGCAGGGACTACAATGCCAGACCTTACAGAGCTTTCTGCCATGACGTGAATTTTAATGACATGCCCATGTGGCAATATGGGACTTGCAGGGTGAAAGTTTCTTGATGAGGTTACAAAATATTTATTAGATAGTGCTTGGATGTGGAAGGAGAGTGATCAACAAAAGGAAAAAATTTCCAAGCCAAGCCAAGTTTTTATAGGTCAAGAGAATTTTACAAATGGGAGGGACTATAGGAGAGCATTAGATTTCTTAACACAATAAAATGTTTATTAAAGTTTTTGGAGCACACGTTCCAAGAGACTGATGGAAGCCTAGAGATCTCTGCTTCTTGCCATTGTGATCAATCCAATTTAATGGAGAAGATTGATTTCTCAGTATTTTCCACTTGATCTAATCCACATGCGACATTTTTTTTGAAACGGAAACGAGCCTCTTTATTAATGATAATAAGTGAGACTAAAGCTCAAAGTACAAGAGAATTATACTAAGAGTAAAAAGTACAGAATAGGACTTAAAAGAAAAATCACAACAGAAGTACAAACGAGTTGATCAAGACCTTCAACACCCCAAACAAAACAAAGAAAATCTGAAAAACAAAGCAAAGCTTAAAAATTAAAAATTAAAAATCTTTCAAGGAGAAACCTGAAACAACTGAGCACTTGCACACAAAAACTTCAAAATGGATGGATGGAGAGAAAACACCAAGAAAAGACAATCAATCAAAACTGCTTCGAGTCTCACATGATGAAAAGATCCACATGCGACATTAAAAATAAAAATAAATAGAAGTCCAAGAATGCAAGTGAGTGGACAAGCTTAGATATTAGAACATTTCGATAGCTTTAATTTGCATTGGGATGTAGTAGTAAAAGTAAGATAACCGTAGAGAACTCAAGATTGCAATTAGTTTCATGGAGCTGTTTAAAATCTTATTAATGCCTTGTTTACGTGTTTACTCAGTAATCTGAATTCTCGTCAAAGATCACTTGGCTTTCCTAAATAGAAAGGAAAATAGCATTTAAATATAGGCAAACTAGCTAGTGTGACATATTCTTCCCTTTGATTATTGGGTGGCTTTACAACCATCATGGGTTGGCTTAGTGGTAAAAATGTCAATAACTAACTAAGAGGTCATGGGTTCAATCTATGGTGGTCACCTACCTAGGAATTAATTTCCTACGAGTAAAAAGATTATTGGGTGGCTTTACCTTTACCATCCTTGTTGCGCCTTTGTTAAATTAGAAGGCAACACTAACTTTTTTAGAACCTTCTTGTTGGACATCTCTAGATTATCTACAAATATCTTAGGCCTACTTTAGGCTCCAAAGAATACTGAGAATTCCTTTAAATAAGGATAACCTCTAGAAATATCTAAGAATATATGTAGAATCCAAGAAGAACCTAGAGAGACCCCCTCAGTTGGAAACAAGGATCTCGTGCCTGAATGTGAATCAAGCAAAAAAGAAAGGAAGAAAGAAAAGCTAGAGAGTAAGACAACCTCAGAGTGAAGAAAAGTGAGTGTGTATTGAGAGAATGAAAATGAATTTTCTCAAATGTGCTCATCTTCTCTTTCAAGTGGTTTTCTCTCTTTTGTGCCAATTTCTTCAACAACCTTTACATGATGACTATGGTGTTGAAAAACAAACTTTTAACACAATTCTCTTTTTCAGATATTTGATTCCGCTTCTATAATTCCAGTACACCTCACCTCCCGTTTGGGGGCGCGAGTGTCTATATCGCCAGATTTACATTCTATCCTCTTATAGCGAGAAGATCTTCCAGGTCGTTGCTCATTTATCCCATGATTCCTTCCCCCATCAGGTTATGTTTCAGCTAGTTGTTAAGCGAAAACCTTCGCTGACTGCAACTCTGATGTGGTAAGCCCAAAAAGAAGATGCACTGATTAGAATCAACTACTTGAAACTTGCCTGACTATGATCAGAGATAGAATGATCCAGGACCACTTTGAAGCAAAGAGGAGGAACATTTTCATAGAAATGGATAAAAAAAACTGTATCAGCTTACAACGCCGACCCTCACACGGAATTTTTGTCTGAGATAGGGCTAATAGTAAAGACCGCTGGTCTTCCTTCCAGAAACTGCTACAAGCTAAACTGACAATACACTGGATGCTACATATTAAATGCGTCTATGGGTATCCATGATGCAAACATCAAACGCGACAATGCTGTCCAGGAAGAAAAGGATATGAAGATGCAAGTAAGAAGAACACGAAACAGACCTCGGGGACAAATTTGCGGACGGGCGCGTGGAAGAGCTGGACTGGGTCGCAGGAATGCCATTTACGGTACCGTTCTTCGAACTCAAGCTCCATGAGGTGGCCAGTGACGGAAGTGACGAGCATATTGCAAGACTGGCCTCGAATGGCGTAGTTGAACTCGAAAATCTTGTTGTAGCGAGAGCGACCATCGCGAACTCGTAGACCCTGGTTCTTGGAGAGTATGGTGGCCACAGATTTTGCCACTGATGGCTTCTCGGCCACGTTGAGGACGGTAATCGGACGGACGCCGGACATAGTAACGGCACCGCCCGTCTCGGACGAAGCGCTCTAAGATTTTGGAGGGCTTACGAAATGGCGGGAAGGAATCAATTGCATTTTTCTTTTTTCTTCTTTTTTCTGGAAAAGGTTTATTCAGATGTACTAAAATAAAATGAATCGTAATATTTTAAAAATAACCTAAAATATTGTCGGTTTAAGGTTTATGAATAACCTAAATAGTAGTCTATTATGTCATATTACAAATAGATGTATAATATGTTTTTTCATTTATAAATGTTTTTCAAAGTTTTGTTATTTTAAATAATCTTTTTTTAAATCAAGATTAAAATAAAATAAAATTAGTTTTAAAGGCTTTGAAACAAGGGAAACATGGCTCAATTATCAAAATATACATGTTTGATAGTTAGGTTCATTTCTGTAACTAGATTAATTCAACAACAATTGATATAACAGTAATTGGTATTGTTTTTTTCAGAAGGTGAAGGTTTGATGTCTCATCTGGTTTTTCTGTAGTTGTTGTGTTTAACAAAACCAGGTTCGACAAAAGAGGTGAAAATCAACTATCTTACTTAGTTGTCGTATTTGGAAAAAATATGAAGTTTAATAACATAAATTAAGCTCACCATTTTTCAGACGATGAAGTTTTAACTTCATTATACATAAAGTACGATAAATCTTCACTCATTGTTTTTCTTTGTTTCACTTGGTTGGTTTTAAATGTATGGTTATTGTCTCGTGACACGTTGATGGTTGTCCAAGACTTGTTGCTTCTTACTTTTATTGCATGTACTTTATTTTGTCATCGACGTTAGTATGTGTAAATCCTTACCACTTTGCACGTCCAATAAAGTTCACGATTTTTGTATGGGGAGAATGCTAGATGTCATCCTACTTATTAGAGTTGTTTGTTATGCAAGTCATCGTTGCTAGATGTCGTCCTTTTTATTATAGTTGTTTGTTATGCAAGTCATCATTTTTGTTACAGTTGTTTGTTATATATTGCTTACTAGCCTACACTAACTAGTTTCGCACGATGCAACTTTCAAGTGGGTTTTTAAAATGTTTGTCCAACCAAACTGTTATCCTCCAGATAGGGTAGAGGTCGAGAGCTACCATTGGTATGTCATCAACTTTTTGAGTTTTAATCAGATAAACTTGCTCAAAGGTCAAAGCAAGTGATACACAGTTGCTCTGTGAGTCTCAAATAACTGCAACGTGACACTCAACCTTTTTGTTTTTATTACATGCTTTAAAAGCATAGTGAATCAAGATCGATGGTGATAAAAATGGCTTAAACATCCATGTCATATCCATAAATTTCATTTGTCATAGGGTTTTTAGTGTATATCATTGATAAAAATACAGCAAAATGATTGTAAATGGCAAAAGATTTAAAAATATGTACAAAACATAACCAAAAAATAAATTTTATAAAACGTGAAATTTGCTACATTTTGTCATTTACAATAATTATCTTCAATTTTACATTTTCTTTACTCCTCTAGCCATCCACTCACATTTAAGATTCATTTAAAGTACTTAAACTAAAATTGGACCACTAAACACAAAAATTAAACAAAATGGTATTTTTAACTAGAAAAAAAGCCACGTATATAATGACATGTCATTTTCCTAACAAACATACCATTGAATTATTTTTTGAAATTTAGAAATTAAAAGCATGACTTTTTACTATCTGGAAAATTAAATATAAAATATTTACACTTCGTAGTAATTTTTTTCCATGTAAATAATTTTTTATTTTTTTTAAAAAAAACCCTTTATAAGATTTTTTTAGTTGAATATTTTAAGTGAATCGTTGTCCACGTTTATTGAAGTTGTGGAAGAAGGAAAGAAAAAAGAAATGGCAAAAGGTGAAGATTGGAAGAATATAAGGTCAACACAAAACAAGAAAAGTTCAACGCATACAATTTGAAGTTTCGGAGCCATCTAGTTGGACCCCTTTTTTTGTCCTTTGAAACTTCAAAAAGACAAAAAAACATTTCCTCCCACTCCCCTTATTTTCCTATTTTTATTTACATGCCCTTTCTTTTTCTCTCCCTTCACATTTGTCCCACATATACGTCGACTGTCATGTCAATATTGCTCGCTAAGTGTATTCCATGTCTGAAATCATGTATCAGATATACAATATCTCGTATAAATTAATAGGTAAGTTATGAAATTGTAAAAATTATTTTTTAAAAAAAAATTAGATTGATTTTTTAAGATAGTCCTAAAAAAAGGTATACGACAAAACAAAATAAAAACTTAATAATTTCAATACTCCCTAAACTATTTACCTCACAATATTCTCAATTTTTATTTATATAAGGAAAAAAAACAGAGTTAACAGCTTTTGCATTTTTTTGCACCTTCTTTGTATAAAAACCCCAACAATTCTACTACTTTCACAAATTTGACTCAATTCATGGCCACAAAAAGAAATCACAAGAATCCACGGGGGAAAGACAGAAAATAAGAACAATTACAGGCCCTGAACTGCAAAAAAGTACAAAAGTGAAAGAGAAACGAAACCGCAAAAATCAACGGGCTATACAAACGCCCAATTTCGCCCCTTCAATCTTCATCTTCTTCATTCCCGTTCTCTCTCATCATCACCAACAGTAGAGAAAGTCCGATCAATGGGGAAATTCGTTGAACTGTTAGACGTGGGAGTAAGAATGGCAGCGAGATTTCACTCTCACTGTCCTCAAACTGCTCGGCTTTACTACCATCCTCCCTCCGATCACGACTCCGACCACCACCATCACCACCACTATTTGCACCAGATTTTTCAGGCGTACGACGGAGGCCGGGACGGCGGTCACTCGACGGAGATGGTGAGGGCCTGTGGAGTGGAGACGGTGGGTATGGATAGGAGTTTTGATGCGGAGAATGTGTTTCATTCGGCGGATTTCTGATGATTTTGATTTGATTAGGGCTTTTTGTGTAATTTGAATCGTGCATGCCATTACACATGCCAATTGATAGGTGAAATTGTTACAAAATATATACAATTGTTTTACTGATACACAAAATTTGAAATTAAAGAGTTCCATTTTTTAGTTTGAAATTATTTGCGGAGTGGTTGAGGAAGAAGAAAACGCGATTTCTATGGTGTTTTTGTCGTTTCGGAGTAGTTCAAAGTTTCAAAGTTGTTGGATTTTGGACTTAACTGCATGTCGGTGCGGAGAATCTCTTCAAACGTGTAGCTTGTTTTTCTTGCAAGATATCATATTTATTTTTTTATTTTTTTAATTACAATAGAGCTTGGATCCGTGTGATTACGTTCAAGATTGGTCGCTTGTGTTACTGATATATGAGACACGCTCAAAATTCGTAAGCCAAAACTGCAATCTGATTGATTGACGATTGAAAAGTGATCAACTCGATTGCATTTGAAAATTACGTTGTACAAGCTATGAATTTTGATACATTTATTGTTGTCGTTGACGTAACTGTGATCTTGATAAAATTCATAGTTTTATGTAAACACAGTTAAAAACAATAAAATTACATTTGCCATTGTGGTTCATTACGATTGATCAACCAATGAAATTCTATTACGATTACACTAATTTTCATAATGAATCGATAAACATGGCCGAGTTTAAATCTCATTTTAGTACCTAAAATTTCAAAATGTTTATACTTGATAATTAAACAATTATACTTTGTAGTTGAACTTAAAAAAGTATCTATTTTAGTTCGAGTCCTTAAAGGCAAGGATATTCAAGGATCTTAGAGACCAAAATAGGATTTACACCAATTACAATACGTTGTTTGTTTTTTTGGAAGGGACGATTAAAAATTAGAAATGCCTTAAATTATAGATGTTGAAAATCTCAAGATATAATCATGTTTGTTTGTGTAGGAACATTTTGAACATGTATGAAAATATTTAAATAACATAGTTTATATTATAGGTTTTCTACCCGAAAACAATTTAACCAATAATGCTATTGTGGTCGTTCATTAATTTGACTATTAAAATATATTTTATGATATTTTTTCAACAAAAACTACATATATTAATTTTCGTGTTCTTTGGGGTCGTTTGTTTTCTCACAACCATCCAAAATTTAGGTAAACAGTTATTCGGATGATCACATTTGTTTTGTGATAATGTAAAATGTCTTAACATCTTAAGATCCTTGACCTTGGGTATCCTACATTATCACCTTTACATTTACATCTCGAGAGTTTTTTATGCTCTCCTCAAACACAAGCCTGATAGATTTTCAAGTTGAGTTTTATTTTTATTCACATTGTATAATTAAAATAAATATTGTCAAACTATATAATATATATCCCTTGTACATTCAGGAACCATCATTCAACAAGCTCACATCTAACCTAGCTGGGCAACTCTACTCACCCAAATTATAATATTTTAAATCTCTATATTTCAATTCTATCCTTCATCGCGGGAGAAAAAGATTTATGTATGAAAGAAAATATAAGAACATTGTTCACCAGAAATCCTTACAAGAACAAGTACCATTTACGAACTTATGGAATCGAACTCGATCTCGTACAATGATTTCCCTTTCATATAATTTACTGATTATTTTAATCACTTCATGGCAATCTACACACACCCTCAGATTCTTCACTACCCTAATCACAACAGGTGCTCTAGTTTTTAGTAGCCCATATGCAATTGCAAATCTCTCACTATGCTCACCTAAAGCACCTACTTTCTCTTCATCATCAACTTTGTGAAGTACATCTGAAATACTAGGCCTATACCCTGAATCCCGGACTCGCATCGACATTTCTTCCATGAACTCTCTCAACATTTTCACCTCAGGATGGGACTGGTCACCCATCACAAACTCATGAACAACACCATCAACTTCTATCGAGCTACAACCCGGTACCGGCTTAATGCATTTCTCCTTCATCACCTTTCTTAGTTCACTCATCTTCTCCCATTGTGAAAGAGAAGAATACAAATTTGAAATCATAATATAGTTCGCTGCATTTAAGGGTTCTAGTTCAAGAAGATACCTGGCGACGATCTCACCTAGATTCAACAGCTTTTTCTTCTTGCAACCCATTAGCAAGCTCCGCCAAGTTGCAGCATTCGGCGGGGTTTTCATTGTCGTTGTGATTCTGTAAGCTTCTTCAACAAGACCTGATCGGCATAGTAAATCAACTTTGCAACCATAATGCTCAACTGATGGCTCAATGCCAAATTCAAGCATGAGTGACCAAAATCTTCGGCCTCGAGAGACGAGTCCACCGTGAGCACATGCTGATAGAATGGCAAGGAAAGTTACATGGTCCGGCGTCACCTGAAAATCACCACTGAAAATAATTAACAAAAGCAAGAAAATAAGATTTATCTTAATATGTGCATAACTATCAAAACCTAGAACTTCTACCAACCAAGAACTAGAACCGACACTGAGAAGAATGAACTTGTAAAAGAAGAAATCTGTAATTAGAGTTCTCTTGAATCACTATCTTATCTAAATATTGACGTGACACGTTGATGGAACATATACGCAACATTCGGCTAACAGAGAATTGGTAGATAAGCTATAATATATTATTTAGAATGGATTTCGCCTACTTGGTCATTAAATTTTTTTGACTGTCTTCCTTCATTTTGTTCAGTAGGCCCATTCTCTTGTTCATGTGATATAAATCCATCACTTATTAGTCTAATCAAAATGCTGCATCAGTGTTAAATCTTATTAGACATAAAATTAGTTCATAAATGTAAGTGAAGCTTTTTAAAATTTATTAACCTACAAAAAACTTGCACATCATCGAACGTTACCGCAGTTTCCAACATTTCTTGAAACGCGTCTATAGCATCCTGTGCAAGTCCATGATATGCAAAGCCCATAATCATGGAGCTCCAAGCTGTGGTATCTTTCACAGGCATATGATCAAAAACCTGCTTTGCCCTCTCAATACATCCACATTTAGCATACATATCTACAAGTGCAGTGCTAAGCTCGAGATCAGTCAAAACAAAATATTTCTCAATATAAGAATGCAACCAGCAGCCAATATCCAAGGCCCCCGCCACAGCACAAGCCGAAACGACACTCACTAGAGTCATGGCATCCGGTTCAATCCCAGCCTTCTGCATCTCCCTAAACAATCCCATAGTTTCATCAACTGCACCAACTCTCGCGTGCCCACTAATCATCGCAGTCCAAGCCACCAAGTTTCTCACAGGCATTTCCTCGAACACCTTCCTAGCAAAACCAATCTCTTCGCATTTCCCATAAAAGTTAATCAGCGAAGTTTGAACAAACAGACTACTGCCAAACCCATCTTTTAAAACGTGAGAATGAACCTGTAATCCCTCTCCAAACGCTGTAAAAACCGCACAAGCTTTGAGAACAAAAGCCAACGTGAAGGAGTTGGGAACAGGGTACCCTGTTTCAGTAAGCTTCTTGAACAAAAATATGGGTTCTTTGGAGGGGGTATGAATCTGGGAATAGCCCTTGATTAGAGAATTCCAAGAGAAAATTTTCGGATGTGGGATTTGAGCGAAAACTGAGCGGGCATAATCTATGTTGCCGAAGGGAGAGATAGCACAGAAAGCAACGATTTTGGAAAGTGCGAAGGAAAATGAGGAAAGGGGAAGAGGGCGTGTGAGAATGTGGGCGTGAAGCTGGCGGAGGACTCTCATGTTGGGACATTTTTGTACGAGAAACGCAAATCGTTCTTCTTCTTCCAGTTCTTTAACTGTTTTTTGCAGCTCCCAATTTTGGGACTTGAGAACTTCCGTTTCAGCCGAGGAAGACGAGAGGGGCCGCAATGCCTTCTTGCTTAAACTTGCGTTCTAGTCCTCTAGACTACAGCTTATTTATTTATTTTTTCTTTTATTACTATTATTTTAAACGATGAATATTTGATCGTAGGATTGATTGGAGAATGAAAAAAAGAGAAGTTTTTTTTTAAAATTTTTCATACATTTTATTTTTTTTAAAAAATTATTATAAATGACAAAAGTGCTAAATATGATTAAAGAATATATTAAACTTTAAAATTCTAAGTACGATAGAAATCTATTAACGTCTACGATATAATCTAAAATTTTATTTTATTTTATTATATTTGAAAATGATCCAAACAATAATCATATAATTAGATTTTAGAGGTATTTTGTATAATTTGTACCCATATGTTTGAGTTTCAAAAAAGAAAAAAAAAAAAAAGACAAAATGGTCTAACTTGGAGTTGGATTTAAAGTACAAAATTTATTGACATTTGGTATAATTTACCATTTTTTAAATTAAGGAACGAAATGGACACTAACTCTACATTAACACGGATAAAAATATATTCTACTCTTAAATAATTTGTGACAAATCTTTTTAAAATATTTACAAATATAACAGTTTATCGAAATCTATTATAATCCATCGAGATGGTGATATTTTACTGTAAATATTTTGGTTAATTTTGTTATAATTAAAAATAAAACCATAAATTTTAAAAACATTAAAAAATAAATTTATAAAATTTAAAATTACTACACAAATGTAAAGTTGTGGACTAGTTTTGTAACTAATCTAACCCCATCCAAATGAAGTAGGGTTATCAACCGTGCGAGGACCCAAAATGCTAAACAAATTGATACACTCACTACCCTCAATTTTCACTTCACCGTAGGGTTTAAGCTCCGATTACGCTAACCACCTCTCTCCGCCGTTATGGGCGGAGCCACTAGGTTCTTCGTTCTCCTTTCCGGTCCTCTTCCTCTCATTTACCATCGCCGTCCTTCCTTTCTCCGCCTCGCCTCTCATTACCACAAGTTCTTTCGATCTTCTCTCCAGCCCAGCGCCATCTTATCCTCTTCTTTTCACCCAGTTAGAGCCTCTCGCCATGTTCATTCACAGGTCTCCACTATTGGGGACGATTTCGGGAGTTTTGAAGACTCAGGGTCCGCCAATGGCTTGTTTTCTCCGGATTCTTTTATTTGGCGGGAATGGTCTCAGTTCCTCGGGAGCCTCAACGCCGGTGGCTACTTCGGTCGTCAGGTTTCTGGAATTGAGTTCGTCGCTGGTCTGGAGCTTCCGGCTGAGTTTGTGAATGCGGCCAATGCTTGCCTTGCGTTTTCCCTCGAGCGAGAACATCTTTTAGGGTTCGTTTTGCGCTTTGTTTATCTTGAGTTTAAGTCTATTGGGTTGTTGAAAGCAAGTATATGATTGGTCCTTAACTTTTTTTTTCTTCCTAAAAAAACAATTTGTAATTTTAATTCATGAGGCAGATTGCTTCCGAGGAAGGATATTGAGGTGTTGGTTGAAAGCGTGAGGCCATGTTTTTTCAGAGATGGGGACGATTCATCGAGGAAGATGAAGTTGTTTTTACGAGGCGACGAAACTCAGGTGAGTTGTTAATTTTTTGTAATATCTCGTTATATTAACTGTAATTGCCGCCAGTTGTTGGCGTACTGAGGGATTTAGTGCTTGTTAATGGAGGAAACATCTTGTCTTAATGAGCCTTTAGTGTTTATTCTTCAAAAGCATTTTAGAGTGCACTTTCGATCCCGAGGGGTAATGGAAAAACAATATTGTGTGTTGCTAGCACCTGGTTGATTGATATTGGCTAAGTGACTGATGTACATCAAACTAAGGGACACTTGATTTCTTGATGCTCGATAGCTCCACCAAATACCAGACCACAACCATAGCTCATGGACTAGTGCTACATCTACAAGCCATGCTGGGATCTCATGTCGCTAGCCGCAATATTAACGGATGCAATTATCTATCATGGGCAACAATTAGTTATAATGTTTGTATTCTGGAAGAGAAAGGGCGACTGCAATCTTGGAACAAAGTGAACCATTCCTATTCTCTGGTTTAAGATGTTGAAAGTAGAGAATAATATTGTAATGCTAATGCCTTTGGTTAATTAATTTTATAATATTGAGATAGGCTGGAAGTTCCTACCCCTTCTATTATATTGGATAGTAAAGGGAATTTGGGATGCAAACAGGAAAGCATCTTATGATCTAGACTAGAGCATGCATTTGTAGTCTGTTGAGCCAAGGAACATGCCAATGACCAAGTATTTCATGATCCTTCTGAGACATCAGATAAAGTGACCAAGTATTTCATTTCCTTACTCACATATGGAAACAACTAGGTCTCTATGGATATAATAATATAAAATACACCAAGGATGGTTCATCGTTCAAAAAGATAGTGGAAAGTTCAAATTCCTTCTTGGTCTTGATAAAAATTTGGATAAAGGTCGAAAGATGGACTAAAGCAATCAAGCCCCTTCTCTTAAACTAGAATTAAAGAAGGATGAAAGATGAAGAAAGTTGAATATGAACTCTGACTCAGTTAAGTACTTGTAACTTTACTCGGTTAAATAGTAAATACTGCAAATAACTGCCATTGAAAAGAAAGATCATGATGTGAACACTCAGAAATTTGACGGTAATAAAAAAAATCTGTTGGAGTTATACACTCTTAGATATGGAGAGGGATTGAAAATAGGATCCTCTATAACACTCTGTTTCTTGCACCGATAACAACTCTAGACATTTTTTAAACCCCCAGGCTTTGGGATTGAGGATAAGGATACCTTCCCATGGTAAAAAGTTTTTTTTTCTAAGGTAAAACTGTTAAAGAGTATGGTTGGAAGCACATGGGTTGTGCCTTTTTTTATTATTATTTTTAAGTGTCACGTCCACTGTATCCTATGATTAGTTTATTTTTTGACTTCTATAATGTGCAACTTTTTACAGGTTAAATTTTGTCTGCTCAAATTGCAATGGATTAATTATTTCTTCTTGAAGAATTGCTATTTTCATTTTACTTAATTTATTCCAGCTCTGATTTCATGTTGTGGGTCTCAACAATTTACAATACTCTCCTTGTGCTACCACCATTGGTAGGTTTCGGATCACGATAAGGCACGCATAATTGATTTATTCAAATTTATCTTGAGCTATGCAAGGAACCCAACTGTTTCTTCAGAAAGTAATCTGTACAGTAGAGATCTGGTAGAATTATCTATGAGGAATCTGTTGCGTGAAATATGCAAGCTCTCTTTTAGTAATCC
The DNA here is from genome assembly GCA_037974625.1 of Cucumis cinereus. Lineage (NCBI taxonomy): Eukaryota > Viridiplantae > Streptophyta > Magnoliopsida > Cucurbitales > Cucurbitaceae > Cucumis > Cucumis cinereus. Next base: position 14,711,242 of record JBBPDJ010000017.1, read on the forward strand.
AAATCCGAATCTTTTGGAGACGGCCAATCAGTTTCCTGACAAAGATGGGCAATCACGTGGGCCTTACGGGCCAAAAATTGAAATGAAAAGAGGCGACTGGATTTGTCCAAGGTAGATATTTATTTGTTTGTGATAGTAATTGAGGACTACCTCATTTGACACTCTTATGGTTCAATGGTTGTATCTTCAAATGATATGTGCGTATACTGGTTACGTGTGTATAATATGTCATTGCCACTACTGATGTAACCTTTGTTTTGGATATTTGTGAGTGCAGATGTAGTTTCATGAACTTTGCAAGAAATGTGAAATGCCTCGAATGTGACGAAGCACGACCAAAGCGACAGCTGATTCATGGAGAATGGGAATGCCCTCAGTATGTAGTGATTTTCTACTATCTCAAACTTGATATATTTTCTGTTTCCTTTGTTTTGAATGACTAAATGAAACCTTATATTCTGATTGCTTTGGCAGATGTGATTTTCTCAATCATGGGAGGAATACATTGTGCTTAAGGTGTGATTGCAAAAGGCCAGGGGCTCCATCTGTCAATAACATTAATGAGAATTCTGCTTCTGGGAATGACAATGGAAGTCGTGCAACTAAGGTTGACATTGATAGTAAGTTGGCTGCTAATGAAGAGAAAGCTCAGCGGTGGTTTAGTAAAATTTCTCAACTGGACAGTACATCGGATTCCAACTCCTCGATAGCAGATGAAGATTTCCCTGAAATAATGCCATTGAGAAAAGGAGTTAACAGATTTGTTGTGAGCACGAGGAAGACACCTCTGGAGAGGAGGTTGGCTAATGCTCAATACAAAGGAAATTTAGGCAACGATGGAGTCCCCGAAAATAACAGCAGTGAACTTTCTTCTGCTAACAATTCTTTAGACAAAAAAAATAGTCAATGTTTGGATGACATTCTTGGTCAGACGGCAACTAATTCTCAATCCATGAGCCTCGGAAAGGAACAAGGGACTGGTACCAATTATACTTCGTCATCCAGTTCAGGTTCTTTGCAGTATGAATCCTTGAAAGGAAGCAATTCCAGTTATGTTCCATTTGTTCCATTACCTCCAGATATGTTTGCAAAAAAACCTACAAATTCAACCATGGAGAGTAAGGTAGTTGGAACTGATAATAACAAATCCCTTTCATCGGGCTCTAATGAGTGGACAGGCAGTGCTTCCCAGAGCAATGAAACGAAGGAAGTAGGAGATACTCCACCTCGGAATGAGACTGAGAAAATCAATGAAGGGAAGGAAGATGCTGAAAAATCTGAGAGATGGTTTAAAAGGGTTGCGGAACTGCACAATGTGACTGATCTTCCTAGTGCAATTTCTGATGAAGACTTCCCTGAGATTATGCCAATACGCAAGGGAGAAAATAGATTTGTAGTCAGTAAAAAGAAAGACCGGTCTTTAACGTCTCCAGCGTATAAAAGACATGCAGCAATGGAGCAATCTGGCAGTTCTAACTTTGTGCCTTTTGTTCCTTTCCCGCCAGACTACTTCGCTAAGAAAGATAAGCCCTCTTCAGATGACTCAAATAGTAAAGCAATTGAAGCACAGTCGAACAACACTAGAATTGGAGTCGATGATGGAAATAACGCTAAACAGTCTGATAATCAAGAAACTCAAACAAGCAGGTTCAACTCAGAACTTCGTACAGGGAGTTCAAGTTGGAACAGTGAAGCTTCAAGTAGTGATTACGTTAAAAAAGAGTCTAATAACAACACCAGTGCAGCAGGAAATCCATCCGCAGCATCCGAGGTGCGGAACATAAGAGAGAAATGGAGTGGAAAGAGTTTGGAGGGTTCAGCAGTTACCGAACCAGATCCATTGGACATGTCAGAGGAAGCTAAAGCTCAGAGATGGTTTCGTCGTGTTGCTCAGATCAAGGACATCTCTGAACTAAGTCAGATTCCTGATGAAGATTTTCCATCGATCATGCCGATGCGCCAAGGTGTCAACAGATTCGTAGTCAGCAAGAGGAAAACACCATTAGAAAGAAGGTTGACATCACCTCAATACAGAAGAAATCTGCCCATTGTCAGTTCAGACCCACCAAAGAGAGAGAATGACGACAGTTAATTAAGAACATATCCAAAGGTATTTATCTTCTTTCATGAACTAAGAGTATTGGTGTTGGTTTATTCTATCTTGTGAAAAAGAAAGCAACTTCAAATATGGGTTTTATAATTTAAAATCTCTGATTTCGCTACATTATTGATTAAATTGAATTGAATTCAATAATATTTAAACAATATAATCGATGACTGATGTTTTAGTTACTAGTGAATAAAATGTCTCATTACGTTTCTTTCAATTTGTATAGACGATGTTTTGCAAATAATATAGGCTTGTAGGCAAATCTTGTGGCAAATGGGATCTCTTTGGAAGTTTGGATTATTAATAGTTTTTTAATGGGGAAATTATCAAAAATATAAAATTTGATAAAATATTTACAAATACATAGAAAAATCAAACTTAATTAATTTTTGTTTTTAGTAGTTTTTTTCTATGAAAATAGTTTGTTTGTTTTTTATTTTTTATATTTGAAAAACGGGTCTCTTGGATTTTTGTATATGTATCTTGGTTGTATGGAAGATGAAAAGGAAATGAATTTAACGATGTAATAGAATTGAAAAAATAGTAGGGTCTAGTGGTAAAAAATGAGATAATCTCAATAACTAGCTAGGAGACCACATGTTCAATTCTTGGTGGTCACCTACCTAGAAATTGACAATCCGGTAGGTTGTTCTATGAAATTAGTGAATAGTTAAAAAACGCACAAATATAAAAAGATTGAGAAAGTAGTAGTGAAAGTTTGGACAGCACTGATGAATAAAGAGGGATTTTAGTTATGAATTAACTTTCAAACTAATGAACTAAAAGAAAAGCTGAATTGACTACTGCTATGGAGTTTGGTCAGCCATAGATTAATGTGTTTGGTTTTGGACTCCAAAATTCAAGATCAAATTTAAGAAGTTTATAGAACATTTTTCCATTAATTTGTTCTTATCGACTTTATGAAAATATTGATTAAAATATTAATAATTTGTCGATGTTAATGGATGGTTTTGGAAGAATTATTAAAATAAAAATGTTTAATAAATCATTTTTGTCTCGGTACCTTTGAGTTGAAAATAGTTCAAATTCAGTCTTCATACTTTATATATATATATATATATATAGTTGTATTTTTCTTAAATAACTAATTTACTTAAAAGCTGACAAATAAACTTCAACAATTTTATTGTGTGAATTGTTATTATTCTTTATGAATTTCGATTAATCAACTTTGAAGGACCTTAACAGAAGTTCGATAAAAAAAAAGCCCTTAAGCCATATTAATATTGTAATTATCAAATTGTCAAATGCACCCAAAATGACGCCTAATTTACAGTGAAAAAAATGTCTAATCTTTTCAAATGCTTCAATTATGTCCATTGCATCTTACTTAAATCATTTACAATAATTTTCCATTATAAATATTTATAATAAATAAATAAAATTAAAAAGATATAAAAGTGGATGAAATTAAAATTTTGAATGCTTAAGTACGTATTAATATTTACTTCTTTTTTAATAAAAATTTTAATGACGTGGTTAATAGATTAATGACTTACTCAACCATGTTTAAGTTTTAGTAGTCCTATAAAACATAAAAACTGATGTTATACTTATCATATCAGTAAAATTGTTGTAAAATGAAAAATTAGTTGAATAGATATTCATGAAAGTTTATCCATATCTTTGATCGAGCATGAAATTTGTTATATTTTATAAATATTTTAGTTTATTTTGTTATATTTAAAGATAATCTATTATATTAATTAATTATTAATAATAATAATTATTTTTACACATGTGAAAGACATAATAAACTCATAATTAAAAATAGAGAGACCTTACTTAGCAATTTTTTTTTTATTTTTTATTTTTTATTTTTTATAATTTTAGGGAGCGTTACTAAATTTGTAATTCTACCAATATTCATTTTTATAATCCATCGTCATCACGTCTTTATTTGTGTGGTTTTCCTCTCTACACATCTCTATATTCCGCCTACGTCTCCGTTTCTTCACGATGCCCTATTTATACTTCGTTTTTCACCGGCCGGCGACTTCACTGATGAGCGAGGAGGCTTCCACATTTTCTCCTCATTCATGGGTTCTTCAATCCAATCACCAAATTTGCTCATCAAATTCTTAACAATCCTCCTCGCTCCTGTAAATTTCATCGTCTTCTTCTTTCTCGACTTTCTCGACGCTATTCTCTGCGTAACCTACAGGTATCTTGATCAGTTTCTGGAAGGGAAGGCCACTGCGTGTTACTGTGGAAGCAGGGGAGACGAGAGGGAGAATGCTGACGGTTTAAATGAGCTCTCCGAGACGCTTTATGGAAGGAGAAATGTTTTCCGGAGGATTGCTTTGATTGGATTTTCTGGAAGATGTGAGGATTCTGAGAAGATGAATGGTGGTTCGGTGTGGAATAGATGGTCTGATTGTGGGTGTCCGTCATGTGTTGATGGGATGGAGAATGGGAACCAGAAGCTTTATGTTGATGTTCGTCAGCCTCCACAGGGTAATTTTCTCACGACTTACTGTTTGTTTGTTCTTGTTCTTCTTTTCGATTGCTGTCTGTCGAAGTCTTGTGCATGATTTTGGAAGGTATGTTGGGATTTGTTTGTTTCGGCTTTTGTTATAGTTTTATGCAAATTGATTCACTTCAATTCCAATCGAATTAAATATTAAGTAGTATTCAATTTCATAATTTTGGAAGTTTCATTGATTTTGATAGGGAAACAGTGTCTGAGTTACTATAAAGAAGGTTATGTTATAAATTTGGTTATTAGGCATAGTTTCAAATATTTTGTTTCAATAGTTTCAAATAGTTCCTATGGCCATGGTTTAGTCAAACCTCAAAAATCGTCCTTGCTTTCCTATATGGAATACGGGACGTGTAAATTGTTATTGCGATGTGTTTTCAATTTGGCTGGCTTTGTAAGTTAGCTGTATATGGGTTTGGGAATAATTGCAAAATAGAAGAAAATTGTGTCACCACGAGTAGATGAGGGTAACATGAATGAACTAATACCACAATTGAATTGAGAGTTTTTGAAGATTTGTAAATATGGTTAAGAAAAAAGAATTGATAGGTATTATCTATACTATCGCAGTGAACCTTCATTTTCGGTGGCTCAATCAAAAGAACTCAAGATTTAAGCGTATTTGGCTTAAGCAATTTTATCCATGTTGTGTGTCCTCCTGAAAATTTTCTTGAAATACATGTTTGAGGATGAAACATGCTAAAAGAACTCGTTTTGGCGTTGCTAGTTGTTCGAGCAAAGTGACGTGGTAGGTGGGCCGTTACAGAAATAGATGGGCCCAAAGACTAAATTAAAACTTTTAAAATCATAGGATAATTGAAACTAAGGCCAAATCATAGGACGAAATTAGAACTTTTAAAACTGTAATGATGAATAAAAATTAAGTTTAGACTATTGAGCCGAGATTAGCCATTTAACGCATTAGAGAAATCTCATTGTGGTGCTTCTGCTGTTTAAACTACTCTATGGTTTTCTTAACTTTATAAGGAGTTTTTTCCTCTCGTTGCCTAGGTAGAAGTGAGAAGCCCCAAGAGAATGTCATATTCCTGCATGGATTTCTTTCATCTTCCTCACTTTGGACGGAAACAGTATTTCCCAATCTATCTGAGACAACAAAACAAAATTACAGACTATTTGCTGTTGACCTCTTGGGATTTGGAAGAAGCCCAAAACCAAGGGATTCTTTTTACACCATGAAGGATCATCTAGAAAAGATTGAGGAGTCTGTAATTCATCAATTTGGCTTGAATTCCTTCCATTTGGTTGCACATTCCATGGGGTGTCTAATTGCTCTAGCCTTAGCTGCCAAGTACTCCAAATCTGTCAAGACAATTACCCTTGTTGCACCTGTAAGTGATTATTTTGTTAATACAAACACTTTTGGGATGGAACTATTATAATTTCAAAACACAAAACGTTTAGAGAACTTGTTAGTCAGTTTTAACTTAAGTTTCAATTTCATCAAATATAATTATGAACTTAATACCTACTGGAATCTAGATGCAACAGTTATATAACCAACAAGACATTTAAACAAATCATACAAAAATGGCAAACACAAAATGTCAACTATATATAAATACTTGAACCAAACTAGAACTCAATTAGGTAAATGGTATCCTTATTGTGCCTAACCCCTGATTAAGAAGACCCAACATGATTAGGAAAACCCTCCCAAATAGTGTTGTCCACTTACAATATTTGAAAAGTAGAAATTTAACTAATTTCGAATACTTGCGTAATCTCTTATTCAAGTTTAGGGTATTACTTGCACAATAAAAAAAAATATAGAAGTTGCTAATGTTATAACCTCATTGTTTGGTTTAAGGTCTGATCTTTTTCTTGTCTTCACTTACCTTACTTCTACATATTGCTTTTAGCCTTACTTTCCTTCGAAGGATGGGGCAGCTATGACAGTGCTTGAAAACCTGGCTGCAAAGAGGGTATGGCCGCCACTGTTGTTTGGCTCTTCAGTAATGTCCTGGTACGAGCATGTGGGTCGATGTGCTTGTTTCTTTATTTGCCGAAACCACAGAATATGGGAGTGGATTCTAAGGCGAATCAATCGTAGAAGGTGAGATTAATCACATCTTTTAGTAGTTCTAAACTTTCAGATTTTTTGGAAAATTGATAGGTTAAGCTCTTAATAGACAACATTCAATTTTGTCTTTAATAGGTTTGAAAATTTTCAAAACCTTGAATAAGTAATAGATTTTAAAGTGACAAAACTAAAAATTCATGGACCTACGAGACACAAAATTGGAAGTCTAGAATCTACCAGGGATGTTTGGAACTTCAAGTGAGGCGAGTGTGTAATTATATCCCACCCCATGTTTGGGGCTTCAATTACAATAGGTTGATATTTTCAATTATCATAACCTACAATTAACTACGATATTACTATTTCAAACCCCTCTTTGCTACAATGTTTATTATTTTTCTACCAAGATTATAACAGTTTGCACCCAAAACACAGACTATGATAATCTGCATACTATTATAACCCAGAAACTATAATAACCACTGACCATAATAACCAACACAATCCTCGAACTGATCATGGGTTGGCCTAGTGGTAAAAATGTCAATAACAGGTCATGAGTTCAATCCATGATGGCCACCTACCTAAGAATTAATTTTCTACGAATTTCCTTAACACCCAAATGTTGTAGGGTCAGGCGGGTTGTCCCGTGAGATTAGTTGAGGTACGCGTAAGCTGGTCCGGTCACTCACGGATATCAAAAGAAAAAATCTAACATATTACCGAAGATGTTCAACGACTTAAATTGTGATTTAACCAAAAGTTGTTACAATATTTATTTCTGAGTTCGGTAAGAATTTGTGGGTTTTTTTCCTTCCATCTGCTTGGCTTCACCTCTCTGCGATTGGCTTTCTTGTTCATGGATATGGACTTCAGGGTGATCGATTTAACGAAGCACACTCATCATTCAGCTTGGCATAGCATGCATAATGTGATCTGTGGGGGAGCAAAGCTGATGGATGGCTACCTGGATGAACTGACCAAAGCAGGAATCAAGATTGACATCTATCATGGCGACCGGGACGTGGTAGCTCCGATTGAATGCAGTTACAACCTGAAGAAGAAGGCTGTGGATGCAACGGTTAACATGGTGAGAAATGCTAATCATCAAACCATAATTCTGGGTAGGGAAAGGGAGTTCACTCAAGATCTTGAGTCGATATGGGCAAACACTGCTGATATTGAGAGATCTTAAAATTATTGTTTTATAACACGATGGTGGAATAGTCCATTTTCCGAAGAATAAAAAGTAGGCAATGTGAAGTTGAAAAGACTTTTGTAGAGATAATAAATCATTGTTTGAAAATTCAAGGAAATTGCCTCGAGTTTGTATTGTGCGATCTAACAATGCGTATAGACCACTCTCCTAATTCAAGATTTGAAATAAAAGCAAAGAGTTGAAATGGAGTATCAACAATCACACTCCATTTAGTATATGAATGATGAACTTAATTTCTTACCTACTATGATGATGAAATTGAAATAGAAAACAAAAGAATTCTTGAGAAAATGGTCCAAATGCATTGGCAGAAAAAAAAAAAAAAAAAAAAAACTCAAAATCCTTCAATCATCCTCACAAAACATTTGTGAATCTGACCATACAACATCTAGAGTCTCAAGGAAGCTCGTAAGATATTAAATTCTAAGTAGGTGACCTACAATTGATCAAATTCACTCTCTCTAACCCCTTTATCAAACTCATGTTTTTTTATTACCAGAAAGTTTTAACTCCATATACCTATTAATTTATTTTAAAAAAAAATCAAGGCCCTTTATTTAATCCAAAAACTAAAAAGTTCAAACCACTCGTATACCAATTAAACAATGTTAGGTTTGACAACTGTGTATAACAATTGTCAAGTTAAACTTGACGATGATTTAATCAAATGATTTCCATATGCTTCGTTTTAAAGTCCAGATTCACCCATGGGGACTAAAAATCAATTAGCATATTTTTGCATATATATTCTTTTGATTTTGAGAAAAAAGATAAAATAAATGAAAACATGTGTGAGAGTAAGAGGGACATGGTTTGACTAACATGTCATGTTTCTTTATCTTAGTGTTGACTTATAAGAGTGAAAATAGTGGATTTTTTTTTAAAAAAATTGACCATTTTTTAACAAAATGAATTGAACCCAACATGTCCATTTCTTTGGTCCCAACTTTTTCTTCCCTCTCTTTCTTTTTGATGAAAACAATAACATTATTATTATTATTTTTTTTTCAGAATTTGGAATTTAGTTTCATTTGATTCCTATTTTTCAAAATGTTATATATATACTTTTAGTCCTGAGTTTTGAGTTTAATTTTTAATCGATTTCTAAATTTTTTCCCAATGTTACAATTTTATATTTGAGTTTTGAGTTTTGTTTTAAGTTGATGATCAAGTTTCAAGATTTACAATTTTATAATTTTTGTGAAACTTTTTTATTTTCTTAATGTATTAATTGTAGTATCCAATCAAAATGGGGATGTGACATATTTTCTTAGTAGTTTTCGACTCAATTTGGTGTAGCAAATTGTAAAAATGTAATGGTATAATTTCTTAGTTGGCCTTGAAGCACTCAAAGTTCATGAAATTATGAATCTATACTTGGATGAAAATTATTAAAAAAAAATTCCCCTTCAATTACAAGCTGCCATTTAAAATTTTGATTTTTTCTCTATAACATTTATATATAAGACGGATATATTGTACAAATTGTCTTGTTCGTGCACTTATCAAATATATCCTAATTTATACCAAATCTACATTGTTTTTTTTTTAAAAAAAAAACTTTTTGTCAATTTTTGCTTTCATTTACGAGCTATAACAAATTTTAAATTTTTTCGATGTTATTTTTGAAGGAAAAAAAAATGTTTTGAAAACTTCATCGTTAGCATAAAGCTTCCCTTACAATATACTTCTTTTTGAATATATATATATATATATATATATATATTTGTAAAATAGAGCAACTCATTTTTAAAAAAATAGGAAATTTTAGATTGTATAAGGAAAAGTTGCAAAAACCACCCTTAAAGTACGAAAATAATTGCAATTATATCCTTAAACTTAGAAAATTTAAAATTAAACCATCAAACTTATTCAAAATTTAAAATTGGACCTTCAAACTTACATAATTTTATTTATCATTTATGGGTTCAATTTTTATAATTATTTTAAACTTGAAGGTCCAAATTTTAACACTTCTAAAAAACTTAAAAATTAATTGCCATAATTAAAAGTTTGAAGATATAATTACAACTACCACTCGACCACCTGTACTTTAAGTGTGGTTTTAGAAATTTGTGGATTATATAATTACACCTACTTTGGGTATATGTATCTAAACCCTTTTGTACTTGAAAGTGATTGACTCTCACTTTGACTTTAAGAAAATTGGGCCCGTGGATGGAAGCCCAATTTCTGTGCTTTGTCAATAACTTAATATTGTAATGGGCATGAAGTACTTTTACAAATATTATATTTCATCCAGCTAATTACGACACCAATTCTACGAATAATAACTAAGAGTATAGTAACATTTTAAAAAAATTGTAAATATAGCAAAGTCTATTAACAATATATATTTCTATCGTTGATAGACTCTTATGCTTTATCAATGATAAACTCTGAAATTTTTTGTTATATCTGTAATTTTTTTTTGCCAAATATTACTATATATATATATATATATATATATATATATATGTCAATATTTTAAATCTGATTGTTATATTTACGACGATTCGGGTACAAAAAATTATGTTAAACTTTAGACCCCACAAAAATGATGGAATTAGTTATTTTCCGCAATGCTTTATATTCTTGGGGTCCATTTTGTGGACTAATTATTTGTCTTTTATATAAAAAAAAGAAAAGAAAAATTGATTAATGCATGTCAAATTGATTTACACTACCTTTTGTGGCATTGCAATCCTAATTTTCTGATTACCAAAGTAACTAACATGAAAGCGACTTTAATAATTAATTAATTAATTAATTAATCATCATTTTATTAATTAATTTGACTATTCTTTTCTCTCTAAATCTAATCATCATTATTAGTTGAAAAACTTACCAAAAGTGACCTTTGGATTATTAAATTTTCCTTAATTTTAATTACAATGATTACCCCCTCTAAACTTATAAATTAACCACACAACTAACAAGCTACCCTTAACCAAACACACCACTTAATTAACTACACAACACAATCATACATATTTATTTTTTTTTTAATTCTAAAATCTTCATGATTTTTACAATAATATTGATTATTTTACCCATTAAACCAAAATTTTCTAAACTGTTAATTACATTATGCAAAACTAAATTAAAAAAAAAACCTCATTATTAAGAAATAAAAAAATTGAAATTGAGAAATAATAATGGATGAGAAGGGCACATGAAAATTGAATAAAGAGTAAGGATAAAAGTGAAACGTTAGGTATAAAAAGTTAATTTAGATGAAGATATTTGCTTTTTCTTAATTTCTTTTTAATAATTGATTCTTTTTCTTTTCACTCTCTTTTTAGTTTTTACATTGATATATACTATATGATTATTCTTGTAAAATGGAGTTTAACCAAACCCTATATACAACCCCTAGCCAATTTCCAATACTCCAAACTTTCGACAGAGCCGATACGACAACATTATTTCGTAAGATTTATGCAGACACCAATTAGAGCTTAGTTTCAATTTTGTCTTTATAAAAAATAATATTTTATTTTTTATAAAAAAAAAAAGTCGAGTATTTACATTCAATATAGCATCTGAGGTAGGGTGATTTTCAAAAAAAAAAAAGAAAAATACAAGGACCAAATCAAATCTTCCTATAACTAAAAGGGTCAAATTGAAATTAAGTCAAAATCATAAAACCCAAAAAGTAATTTAACCTCCTCAAATATAATATAATATAGACCATGGAATATGTTTTTATTTTTTATTTTATTTTTCCCAAAAGGAATATTGAGCCGACAATATTGAGAATGTTGGATAATATATGTAAATATATAGTTTAAATTCAAAAATAAAAACAATAAAATAATAATTAATTGTTAATTAAAAAAGAAGGTAACGTGCAAAATTTGGAATTTAGAAATCTTCACAGATCTCATATATTTACTACTGAGGGTGTTTGTTTGGCTTCTAGAAAAATGCAAAATTTTCTAATTAAATAGTTTAATATTAATTAAGTGTGGGGTTCATTGAATTTGTTAAAAGTTTTATTTTCCAATACCTTATTATTATTATTATTATTATTATTATTATTATTATTATTATTGGTAATTAAAATATTAAGAGAGTAATTTTCTTGGAGAAATAAATGCGTCGGAAAACTCACATCATCTCGGTCGTTAGCTTAATCCTAGAATTATAATACTAGATTAAATTAGTTAATTTATTGATTAAAATATTAATGTGAGAATATTAACGTATAATAAAAATAGATTCTTTTAGATGATTATTTGAGAAAAAACCCTATTGTGTCGGTTGATATTGTTTATTATTAATAATATATATTTTTAAAATTTATTAATTTTCTTTAATTTGGTATAAAATTCAGGGCCATGTGATGTGATTACGTCCTTATAATTATTATTCACCATGTCAAGACAAAATGCTACCCACTTCCCTTTTCTCTATTTATATAATTAAAATATATATATATAGAGAGTTTAGGGTTCAGGGTTTATTAAAAATAATATATTTGAAACTCTACTATGCACTGCATATAAATATGTCTGTAACCAAGAGTGTGTTGGTTTCGATCTTCTTACTCATGTAAAGAGAATTACACACTATCACATTTAGGTTTGGAAAAATTTGCAAAAATGGCCAATAGACCGTAAGTTAATCTTTTTAAATTGATTGGTGGATTATTCAATAAAATGGGTAGACATGATCAACCTTCTAATTTTCGAGAAGATAATAGATGTATTATCTTAATCGTTTTAAAGGTTTTTTTTTTTTTTAATATGAAGATAACCTTATAATGAGGGGATAGAGAAAGCGAGGTTGTTATCCACTACAATAAGATTGTATCAACCTAATTAAGATATCTCGATGTATGCATCTTCTGATCATTTTTCTTTATCTTTGTGAAATATTTTAAAAAATAGGATCTAATACCATGTTAAATTATCAAGGTGTATATATATATATATATATATATATATATATATATATATATCCGTTTACTATAGAGCACACACCTCCTTTTTTATATATCTTCCCTCTTTTGTCCCAAAAAAAAAAAAAGAAAA
>JBBPDJ010000017.1:14724476-14735153 GCA_037974625.1 Cucumis cinereus
AGCATATAGGTGTATATATATATATATATATATATATATATATATATATATATTAGTTTAATATAGAGTACAAATATTCTTTTGTATGTATTTTGACTTTTTTGTCCCAAGAAAAAGAAAAGAAAGAGAGTTGAAAAAGATTCATGCATGAAACAAAGCAAAGGTGACTTATCATCCCCAAGAAAAAACCCTAATAAGAACAAAGAAAAATAAATTAATAAATCCCTATTTATGACTAAATGTGAGACCTAAACCCTAAGTTTTTATTATACACTTTGGCTAACGGCATATGCCAATAATCAATCAATTAAAATCATTCTTTAACACATCATATCGATATTGACATCCACCACAATAAATTTCTTAACAACAAAACAAAATCCTTATTAAAACATTAATTAATTAAGATTGTTTTGTAGATTAGATTTTCCTTTTTTATTATGTTTAATTAATTGATTAATAACCATGTTTATGTCTCAGTAACCATGGTTAGGGTTTAAATTTTAATTTGTAATCATTTAGTTTGTTTACTTTTAAATTATTTGAAATAGCTTAGTTACCTTGAATATAAGTAGGTAATTATGTTTTATAAGTTCTTATACTTTAAATTTTTGTAACCGTTTACTTTTTAACGTAAAAGTTTCTGTCAAAATCAAATTGTTAATTTTCATTACGTAAGAATCTAGTAGTCCTTAAGAAATTATCTATTTTACTTATGCGTGATCATCAACCAATATTACCAAAATGTCCTTGATTTTTCTCTTCCTCTTCCTCTTACCAATATTTTTCCTTTCCACACCTGTCGTTATAGGTGGAGTTGCCAACTCGAAAAGGTCGTGAGCTCACTAGAAAGGGATCACATAAGAGGACGTCGAAGCGTCATATGTGTAGATTTTCATCGAAACGCGAGTTTACATTCGTAGGAGGTCACTCGATTTTTTTTTTACTAAAAGATACTACTTGAACTAAATTTAAAATGGTTATATATTGACTCAGTTGCATCAAATTTATGGTTGAGGAAATCAACACATATGTTTGACCTTACTGCCTTTTTAATTAGCAAGAAAGTTTGTTGCCATATTTAGATTCTGGCTCAAGCAAGAAGGGAAGTAGAGTACAAAGGCTTTACAACTTCTATCTACCGTTGACAAATGAAACATGTTAGAGACGTATTCGATACAACTATAGTAATTTTAAGAATTTAAACGAAGGATTCAATGCCGAAACAAAAATTTATCTAAAACACAAAATATATTTGTCGCGGGTGAGATAAGTAAAAAAACTACAATACGATAAGATAAGATAAAATAAAATTTAATCTTACATATTTTGGAGTAGTAAAATCTCATGTCCTAATTTTAATAGGAAAAATGTGATAAAATGAGATTAATAAATTAAATTTAGAGGTGTATATATATAGTTTGTTAATTTGAAATAATAATAATAATAATAATAATAATAATAAAAAAGTAGGAGGTGGTAGGTGAGTTTGTTCTGATATTTGTAATTGTTTATTGTTTACTGACAAAACACCATAGATTGGATTCCACTCTTAAACTTCATTCCTACGTGAACACACCTCATATGGAATTGACCCAACCAACTCAACACATTATATTATTATTTATTCAAATCCATCCTCACTAAATACAAATAATACCTCTTTTCAAAAATTCTTTTAATCATGATCTATTTGTGATAGATCACGATAGATCAATATATATTTATATCTATATGACTGTGTCTATCGTAATACACACAGACACAAATAATATTTTGATTTATTTTGTTATATTTCAAAATAGTCATTTTTCTTTTCTTTATAATATATAAACCCACGTAGGTTTAGATTCAATTTTTATCTTTTCCATAGAATGGTTCGTGAAATCATGAACAATTAAAAATTCAACAATAATACTTATATATAAAAGAAAAAAAACAACAATGATTAGGTGTAGCTTGCTGTTACATGCGACTCTCTTTTATTATATACTAAAAAAAATACAATATTTTAAAATTTTATTTTTTATGTGAAATTTTTTTAATTTAGACAATCAAATATGCTGCATAAAGATAGGTACAGTCCACGTCACTTAATTTAGTGACTAAAACAACAGTTATGTTTGAGGGTGAACATCTAATCTTTCTATATAATTGTTGACTAAAAGGGCTAACTCTATCTTTTCTTTTTCTTTGTAAGAATTCTTTTCTTGAAAATTCATGCATCAAATTTAGTTTTTTTATATATATATAAAAAAATTCATATCCAACAACACCAAAGGAGCAAAAATTAAAACATCTAACGTTTTGATCGAGAGAATAATATATTTAATCAGTTAAACTAGATCAAATTTGCACTAAATTTTAGTTTTAATTTAATTTCATCTCATGATCACTTTTTCTCTTGTTAAAAAATGGTTTTAATTTATGAAAATATTTGTGGATATATATATAAAAGAATATTTTAAAATATAGTAAAATGAACTAAAATATTTAAAAATATGGTACAATATCGTAATCTATCCATTATAGACCGCAATACAGACTACGCACTTTCTTTGTTTGTCTATCATGACATAATAGATATATAATAATTTATCGATCTTAACTATTAGAGATAGACGGTAAAATTTAATAATATTTGTAAATATTTTCAGTAATTTTAGAATCGATAAATATAAGCGAAGGATTGAAAGGAAGTTCAAACATCCTTTTAGAAAAAGAGAAGAGGATGAGTCAAACTTTTGTAAAGGTGTTGTGTAATCGGCGGTGCGTGTCTCTAAGAAAGCTCTATGGTTTATATTTTCAACAAAGGCTGCTTTTTGTGTCCATTTGCCTTTAAACCCCAACATTTCTAACTAATCCCCATTTTTCAATTATTCTCATTTTTCTCCCCCACCCCACCCCACCCCACCCCACCCCACCCCACCCCACCCCATCCTTTTCTTTTTTCATAACAAAATATCACAATTTATTCACGATGGATCACAATAAATTAAAATATGCTATTATTTGTGTGTATCTGTATCATGATAGACATAAATAATAGTCTATTTTGGTTTATGGTTATCTATCATAGATATATTGTGATCTTTTGCTAGCTACATTTGAAATTACTTTTAAAAGTTTTGTCATTTAAAATAATTTATTTATTTAATCCTACGAAGAAATTAGTAGTGAGGTGTTATAGTTAGATTATTGGTAATCATGTGATGCTACCCCACAAACATATCCTAATTGTGGGTTTGGTTTACCAAAAAAAAATAATAATAATAATAATAAAAAAAAAAAAACTCTTCTTCTTTTCCTTCCCTAGTCCCTCTTATTATAGATGTGTCTAAAAGTGGGTCCATAAGTAGTGCTCATAAGAATATTTGACCTCTTCTTAATAAATTACATATATTTTTTTAAAAAATATATATATAATATGTAAATTTGATTTTAGAATTTAAAATGAAAATATATAATAATTTACCTTTTTTTTATGAACTTTAGATTGGATATTTAAGTGTTTGTAACAAAGGTGAAAACCATAATTGAAAATGTTAATAAAAGCATTTTTTTTCAAAAATAAAATAAAATAAATAAACGAGTAGGTGGAATTAAATTTCATTTCTTGAAATTACAAAAAGTAAAATTGAATATTTAAAAGTATAACAACTAAAATCAAACAAACTTTTAATTATAGGACCCTAAATTGTATTATTATTTTTAAACAAAAAGAAATTCATGAGGAATTCAAGCATTTCTTTAGTACAATTGAAAAGATAATTGAAAATAAAGAAAAACTTTAAAATATCTAAAGAACCTTAGTTTCCGTGTTTTCTAAATTTTCAAAATTAAGCCTTTAATTGATCAATATTTAGAAGAAAATCTACTCATTTTGGATGATCATCTAATCAAATCTAGATAGTCGAGATTTTCGAGCATGAGTAGCAACTTTGTGCGTCACAAAATTACATTTTTTTTATTAACATATGAGAATCTATGAATTGTCCCTCTTTATTGTAAATAGTTCATAAAGTATTGTATCGTGTTATCATATCGACATACCGTTCTAAACAAATCTACTTTTCTCGGTTCAATCACTCGTAAAAGTTAAAATTAGAAAGTATGACCTATTAACTAATAGGATAACAAGTTAAACGTTGTTGACTTATTGAGCCTCATCTAAGTTTGTTAATGTTTAATTGAATGAGAAACTCAAAAAGTGCTCCCATAAAACTTGTAACATATGTTTATCATATTATTATTATTATTTTGAAAATTATTTCAAATGGCAAAAACTTTTAAAAATATTTAAAAATATAGTAAAATATCATAATTTATTTATGATTGATTATTATCATGATACATCGTAGATAGACTGTGATATTTTATTATATTTTGTAAATACTTTAGTTCGTTTGCTATATTTGAAAATAACTTTTATATTTTCTTACTTAAAAATTATATTCGAACAAAATTAGACATTTAAAATAATAGAAAGAAAAATCAAACAAAATAAAACTAAAATACATAATATTTAACCAAATATTATATTTAAGTCAAAACATAAAAATAAAAACAAAACATTTAAGTGTAGCTATAACGGTCGAATTGTAACGGACACTCTTCCATGCCCTATATTAAGGATTTCCATCCACTCTTTTAACCGTATTACTCCAACACTTTTTCATTCTCACGTTTTCTTTGGTATTTTTTTTTTTTTTTTTTGTAAAATAGTCTCAAAACTCTTATTTAAAATTGCATTTTTAGGTCATTTTTATGTCGGTTGAACTATGTTTATGTTGACGATATGAAATACTTTTACAATTTCATTTCATTCAACTTGTTTAGAATTTATGATCTAGTGTTATGACAGCGTTTGATTTTTTATTTGAGTTTACAAATTTATATTTCATTGGTTATTAACGTGTACTCATTTTTCTTGGGGTCGGTAATTCAAGTTTCATACTACCAACATTTGTTGTGAATTTATTTTTAAAGAAACTCTCGTAGTGTGGATTGGTCCATTATTCTAAATTATTGCTAGACTATTCTATATAGTAATGTCCGTATAAAATTTTAAGGGATTTATGCTTCTGTGATAGTTTTGAAATATTTTATAAAATGTCATAATAATTTATTAAATAATTGAGATATAATTTGGATCTATAAGAGTATTTTTTTAAGTTTAAGGGTATATATGAAACTTTTTCAATAGTTCAAGAGTATTTTTGAAACAAAACTTTAATGGTTTTCATCCAAAACTGATGACAATGGTATTTTTGAACCATTTTTGAAAATTTAAAGGTATTTTTTTAAAATTTTGAAGTTTATAGATATTTACAAATTACAAAGTTCAAAAGTGTTTTTTTTTTTTTTTTTTTTTTTGTAATTTAGCTTGTAATTTTTAAAACAATAGAGTTACTTTCGAGGAAACAAGAAAAAGTTAGAAGAGTATTTTTTATATATGTATAATTTTGCCTAAAGTATTTTATTTCTAATAATGAATTATTATTATACATATATACATAAATATATACACATACATCATATCTCTTACATTTATTTGTTTTATATATTGCTTTCTAACATTTATAGCAACCAAATTACAAACAAAACAAAAAAACATTTATAACACTATCTAGAAAAAAAACTATTTTTTTCAATTTTTAAGATTTAAGTTTTGTAGCATCTAAATCGTTAAGGAGCTATTTGGGACGAGAACTATGTGAGGCTATAATAACATCGTTAGCTATAGTAAATACTATTTAAAAATCTCCAATTAGTTATAGTAAACACTATTTCAAAATTTCTAATTTGTTATAGTATTTATTATTTGTTACAGTTTTACTATTTGACATTAGTCATTTTTTTAATTATTTGCTACAATGTTCACTATTTCATTTTCAAACTAAAATAATCAACGTCATAAACACATACTATTATAATCCAAACTAAAATAATCTACCCCTAAAAAATAAATTATTATAACTCAACTATAATAACACACCCCTTACCCCGAACACTCCTTGAGTGTTCAATCTCGAGTCGACATTCAACCCATCAAGTTTAGAAAAATAGTTTATTTGATTCTTGCGATCAATTCTTTTTGTTAATTACTCGATGAAAAGTCGTTGTGACATTTTTATTTTAGACAAATTTTATTTTTTAAAATAAAGTTAATTTTTTTCCCTCCTTACATCTACCTCCTTCCTGATTGATCGCTATCTCACCCATACCATAATGGTCACACAAAACTTAGTAATAAATTTTATTTTCCACCTCCAAATTTAGTTAAGAGAGTCAAATTTTCAAAGCCGACACAGATTAATTTTTTAAAAGATTTTAAATATAATTTTTAATCAACTTAAATATAGTTCAACTGTTTAAAAATATACTGAGTTTCGAATTCACGATGTCACGTTTATTATACTCCGAAAAGAAAGAAATGACAAGAATAATAATAATAATAATGTGTGCATGTAAAAAGAAAAAAAAGGCAAAGGGGGGAATAACAAAATAATGATAATAAATAATAAATAATAATAATAATGAGAGAGAGAGAGGGTGTTTAAGTGTGAGGTCTGATAGGTCCCACAATTTGAAGAAGAAGGGCCCACATTTCAAATCCGCTAGGATTCCCTTACGCTTTTATCACAGAAAAATCGTTACCCTTCACGCACACGTGTGAGGGACACACGGATCAGATCCTCTTCCAAAACCAATTATTATTATTCTCATTATTATTAATATTATTTTAAATAAAAATAAAATAAAATAAAAACGAATCCCACTGTCCTTAAACGTAAAAAAGTAAAAGAGGGAGAAAAAGAATCACTCATCAGATTTTATGATCATATATATATATATGTATGTATGTATCTATGTACTTTACTTTTAAAAAAGTTTTATGTAAAATTAAATTTACATCCATTTTTTTTTTAACTTTTTCAACTTTTTTCGGTATATCGTTGTCATATATTATTGATAAGAATTCGTTTCAATAGATATAATCTATGTTTTTCATCGTTAAACAATTTTAATTTCAATCGATGGACACTTGAATTAGGGTAAATCGAAAGATTTCAAATAAAATTTGACAAACTATTTGAAGTAAAAGACAAACGATCGAAAGAGGTAGCACGCGAGCAATCGTATATGACGAAGCAATATTGACTAAGAAAAAATGGATAGAAATCAGTGAGCTTTTAAAGCACCGATCGAGTTCCAGAAATTTAATACAGTGGATGAAGATAAATTTAATTATATACCATCTAACAACAATAACAACAACGTTGTTCATAACATGTAATCCCCTGGTGAAGTTTGAGGACACATGCATATAGATGAGTAAAAGTGTAGAGAGACAGTGATGTGATGTCAGATTTTAAATTTACTAAAAAGATTAACTGTGGTAAAAGAAGAGTGGAAATGAGGGTAAAAACTGACTCACACTCAAACCACTTTCACCTTATCAACTGAAGGAAAACAGAAGACATCACATTGGTTTCCAATAATAAATAAATAAGAAATAAATAAATAAAAAAGGTAAAATAAGCTATTTTTGTTTCTGTTTGCTTTCTATGGAAATTCTCACTTTTATTTTTATCTTCTTTCCTATGGACCATCTTTTAACACCACACACTCTTCTGCTATTGGGATTTGGGTAATCAACACAAAATCTCACTCTTTCTGTGCTTTTTTTTTTTTTCTCCAAAATTTACCGATATCTGTTGGCTTTAAGTTTTTGAATCAATCGATGGTTTTTTAATATGATATGAAAGTCGAGAATTAATTAAGTGGTTCAAACTACTTCAATATTATTTTTCCACACTTGATATTGATTACCACTTGTTGGATTTGAGAGCGTTGAATTTTTAAGCTTTTAGATCAAATCGTAATTATGATAGAGTACTTTTTATTTTTTTTCAAGTTAACCCTAATTATGGATATGGACATATTTTAAGGTTTACATAAAAATGTGACATTTTAAATATATACATGAAAAATAAAATAAACTATAGAGTAAAAAGAACTAAAACTATACTCTCAAGTATTCAAGCATTTAATTTGTTTGGAATTTGGGTCCTATTTTTAATTTCTTGCTAAAAGTAGTTGTGAATTGTTTTAATAATCACTTGGAAGTGCTTTTCCATCAAGTATGTGGACTACAAAAAGTGTGTTCTTGACTTCCTTTTAAAACCACTTTTATGACTACAAAATGAGATGGTTTTGAGGGAGAAAAAAATGCTACTTTTAGGCTTGGGGAAATTGTTTCTCTTGGCCTGCCTAAATTGTAACATAATTAAGGTAGAAATTTAAAATAATTTATAAATATATCTTAATCAAATTCTTCATCCTTCATAGTCTCACTTAGTCAAACCCCATCTAACGTTAGGTGGCGACTCACTTTTATACATTTGGAATTGTGTTTTTTTAGTTCAGTAGTTGTAGAAGTGGAGATCAAACCATTCACGTTTTAGATAATAATGAGTGTATTTATCAATTGAATTATGTTTCGATCTATCGTAATTGCTTTTAATCTAATTAAAAACTTTGATTAGTAACGGGTTTTTATCACATTAAATTAAGTCTCTATATATCTTTTCAAAATATTTGTTTTTTGTGTATGTTTTTCAAAGAATATTACAAATGTGAAAGTGAATAATTTGAAGCCAAATAGATGAGACTATACATTAAGACTACACACCCATATATTTTTTTAGTTCACCAATAATTTTATGTATAAAAGAAAGCATATATTATATTATTTATACCAAAATACTTTGTGTATATATTATTCAAAAGAACAAAAAAATAATAAATAAATAAAAAGGAGAAACAATCATTTTTCAGTCAAAAAGATCCACAGCAAATTAAGGGGAAAAAGACATTTTTTCCATCTCAGTTTGAGATCTTTTAATATATTGTTTAAGGATTAGCTTTCTTCATCACCAATATAAAATAAAATAAAATCTTAAAAAATAATAAAAAAATTATGATTCGATAATTTAATGAAATATATATATCGTGTCCGAAAAAACATGAAAGTATTTTTCTTATTTTAAGATAGCGATAGAAAGAGAGAGTTATCACAAAATCCACAAAACGTTGAACTTGCATTTGAAAATCTGTAGAGTTTTTAATATTGATGAAGGTTTTTGTAATTGGAGAAATTTAAAAAAATTATTTCAATTAATACAATAATTGATTTTATTTTATTTTATTTTATTTTACTTCCCTACTAAGTTATAAATCTTATTATTACTATTCATTTTCATATTGAGATTAATAAACAATAATGTGTATTTGTAATAGATATTGAAGATATAGATTAATTAATCTTAATGTATAAACGTCGAACCCTTTAATTTTTTAATATATTTGATATGATTTATTGACATATCTATAAATATTTCATTCTTGTATCCGTCCAATAGTATCCGTCTAAAAGTATCGATCACATTGTAGCGACAACCCTTAATAAATTTTGTTACCAATATATGTCCTTGACTTAGGTAACTAAAGTGATGGAAATTAAAGATAATTAATTAGTTAGTAGGAAAGAATCAAATAAATAAAAATAATAAATAATAAATTAGGGTATTTATTTATTTATTTATTTATTTATTTTCAATTTAAGTTAGTAAGGAAAAAGAAGAGAAAGTGCTTAAATACAATGAATATTGGCCTTTTGGGTTGTGAAAACCACTCAAGCACTTAGTTTTTCTTTTCTTTTTTTTTTCTTTTTCTTAGGTTAGGTAGGTTTTCTCCATTTTTTTTATTATTTATTTATAACTTTTTGTTTTCTTAGATAAGTTTCGTGATCAATTTTACAATTGCCACATTAAGTTGAAAATGTAAAAAAAAAAAAAAAAAAAAAAAGGAAAAAGGGAAAAAAAAAAGAGAGAGAGAGATTTAAGTATAAGTTAAATGCATATTGATGGGAAACAAAACTTAAACAAATTAATCTTAAATAAAAAAAATTGAGGTCTAAATTATTTATTCAAGTTCATGAAAATCACTTAATTTAAATGGGAAATTAATTTTCTTTTATAAATGATAAATTTTGCTTTAAATCGTTTTTCTATATATATCTATTTGAGTATGTTCGCGGTCTATCAAAAGTCAAATTTTGGCTACATTTGTAAATAAATTATCTCATTTGCTATCTTTAAAAACATTCCTAACTAAATTTGAACAATTCAAAAACTAATTAATGGTAGATCTCAATTTTGATTTAAATTATGGAAAATACTTTAAAAAAGAAGAAATTCTTACATTTAATTTAATGTTAATACAACGTGATTATACTTAAGATTTATAATTAATGAATAATGATAAAAGAAAAAAACAAACTATACTTATTAGCTAAGTCAAGATTTGAAAATTTCACCTTTTGTTTTCGTCATAGATTGAATCTAATGACCGTAAGAATGACCGACGAGAATTAATAATTATGAACGTGTCCCTAAGTTGAAGAAATTGAATTAAAGGAAGAAAAAGTTGGGCGTAAAGCAAGGAAAAAAGGATGGAATAAAAATGTTACAAACTCACTGCCAAGTATTAGCTTATAAAACATGTGGGTTTGAACAATGCATTTTATTTAAGCTCATCATCATCATCATCATCATCATCATCATCATCATCATCATCATCATCATCATCATCATCATCATCATCATCATC
>JBBPDJ010000017.1:14740886-14755776 GCA_037974625.1 Cucumis cinereus
AATTATTATTAAATGAAATAAAATTTACCAAAAGTGTAAGTCAATTAATTAATTAATTTTTTTAGTAAGTAAAAATTCACTCATATGAAATGAAAAGAGAAATAAAATTTCTACTAATTTTTATTCCAAATAGATATTTAAGTGGTATGAGTAAAAATTAAATGCTTCTAATGAACAATACCATATCAAAGTACTTTGATGAATTAGAAAACAAAATTAATTATTATTAAATGAAATAAAATTTACCAAAAGTGTAAGTCAATTAATTAATTAATTTTTTTAGTAAGTAAAAATTTAAAAATAAATTCTATCACTAACATTATGAATCTCAAAATAGAATATTAAAAATAACTTATAATTAGAAAAGAGTGGACATAACCAAAATTAAAATCTATGGGTCATTGAAATGCTTTCCTAATTAAGCATTAGAACCACTCTTAAAACACATCTATTTTGTATGGTTTTATTTTGAAAATAGTTTAGAGTTTGAATTTAAAAATAAAATAAATAAATAAATAAATAAAGTGTTACAATGATGCATTTTTAAGTACAAAAATATCATAAAAAGATTACAACTTTACATTGAAATGTCTTGTCCCATTAATGTTAAAGTCATTTCTATGGGTTGGATTTTATGAAGCTTCACCCTTGAAGGGTTGATTAGAACTTGACCTAGAGAACAAGAATGTTGGCCCTATAACACCTAAAGATTCCTTTCTAGGTGCCTAAAATTTGTTTTGAAAATCAAATTAAATTTGAGATTTGAGACGCAAAATCGATAGTACGAGCACTGTAACAATTGAACTACGCATTAAAATTTATTTTTATTACAGGTATGATCATTAGGCTATTGTGTTCAAAGTTGTCTGTTAATTTTACCATCGTTGAATCTATGTCTAGTCTTGAGATTAATACATTAGTAGATTATTTAATATATCAAATCGTACCGTCATTCATATTTGAATAAATTTAATTATCAATAATTTTACTTTGACTTTTCAAATTATGTTTGATCTCATTATTTAATTATTGTATTTCGTTTTCACTCCAATCAAATCACTCTCTTTTATGATATTATTCTTAGAAAACACATTATAATTAACCTTTGAATTATTCTTTGCAAATTGTGATGTCACAATGTGAAGTTTACAACGAGAGAAGAGGATTATTGTTTGTAGATTTGGATAGAAATCTTTCATAAAAACTATAATTGTATTAATAAAATCTGAAATTTTATTATATTTTTAAAATTTTATATTTACAATAATCTTCATTTATTTTCTTTTTTCTTCTTCTTATTATTTACTTATTTTGTAAAATGATTTACTTTTTTCGAAAATCACTTCCAAAGTTGTACCAAACTTGTCCTAAATCTTCGTATTTAAATCTAATTATAACATATTAATAAAATTCATTCGGTAATCATTTTTTCTTAATTTTTAATTTTGGATAATTAAATTTACAATCCCCTTTTCCAACTCTAAATTTGTTGCTTTATTATTTACTTTCTAGCAATATTTTTTTTAAAAAATGATGGTTTGGGTTTTAGAAGTTGGCGAAGAATTTAACATTTTCACTTAAGAAAGAGGGAAATAATTGTAAAAAATTGAGTGAAAATACATTTAATTTTTTAAAATTAAAAATTAAAACCAAATTATCACCAAGATTATTTATTTATTTTATGGTCCACATAGCGGGTAGATCCATTAGTAGAAGGATATGGTTGGGCCAATGTTTGGGCCCTTTGGATAATTTAAAGCCCAAAACCATTCTTTAGTCCAATTAATGTATCTACAGCCCACATGGATGTTTTCATTATCTACAGCCCACATGTATCTAAAACTGACTTCGATTTTAATTTGAGTTTGGTTTTTGGTTTTCAGAAATCGTGCTTATTTTTCACAATTTCTTGACAAGAATTTTCATTTTTTTAACAAAAAAAAAAACATTGCTGACTATTTTGTTTTTTGTTTTTAAAAATTATACTTATTTTCTTTCAATTTTTAAAAACAAGAATAGTATTTAAAAGTTTCTAGTACTACGGTTATATAGTGTGAAAACGTTTACATGCTATTACCATTCATTGTTTATCGTAAAAGTAACATTTAAAAATTACATAACGTTCATAAAATAAATAAACAAATAATTTATATTAACATGTCAAATAATGAATGAAAAAAGTAGGAGCGTACGTGAGTTGTGTGTTGAGGAGAGCGTTTTTGGACCACATCGAGTTATGGTCAAGTTTACTACTCGAATGATCCGAATAAAGCCTTTAACTCAATTATTTAGTATTAGTATTTGAAATTTTTATTTTTATTTTACATTTTTCATAATTTTGAAGGATGAAATGATGAGTTTGGATTAAAGAACTAAAAAGAAGTATACATTGGATTCCTAAACCCTAAGATTGACTGTGAGTTTCATTGGTGAAATAGAAAAGAGGAAGATTTTACCCTAAACCCAGTAAAAAAAAAAAGTGTAAAAATAGCTGGGGCCAGCCAATGAGAATGGAAAAAAGTGAATTTTTGAATAAAATTCTCAAACAATGAGCTGTTTTTTTTTTTTTTTTTTTTAAAAAAAATATTATTGTTTATTTAAATAATAATAATAATAATAAATAATAATAATTTAAAAAAGAAAAAAAACATCCGTCAGAAAGAGATTGGTTATATTGGTCGGTAAGGCAAAGCCAAGTTGCTGATTTCTTTGCATCGTTTTTTGAAGCTTCCCTAATCCACGTACTCACCATGCAGCTTTTCATCAACTTCCAACCATTTCTTTTTTAATTTCCCTCTCTAATTAAATATTATATATATTACAATACGATCGTTAAAATATCTACTCAATCCGTCCTTAGGTTTTGAGTTTAGTTTCAAACCTCTATATTTTATTCAATTTAGTCTTTATGTTATAGATTGTTATCATGTTAATTTTGAGTTTTTTCTCCAAACTTTTTTCAGATTTATGCTTTTAACAATATCGTATTTTTAATTAGTTTAAATAGTTTAACTAATTTTTTTCGATCATTATTAAAATTAATTTTTACAACTCACTTTACAATCTTTTTAAATTAGTTAATAGATATTAGGGTGAGTATTTAGTGAAGAATCAAAGTGAAGTGTAAACTTTGAAATCCAAGGACTAAATTGAAACAAAACTCTAATCTTTTATGGGTAACATTATTGTAACATTTTGAAACATAAAGGATAAAATTGAAATCAAGCTCAAAATTTCAGAACTAAAAGTGTAACATTTTGAAATCTAAGAACCAAATTTTTTTTTTGAAAACGTTAGAGATGAAATTTAAACTTTTCGAACGATTAAGGACCAAATTGAAAAAACCACTAACTAAACGTTAGAGACTAAACGTATACGTGGCTATCTAAATATAACACATTCAATGTTGTTAATTATTTGTTAGGGTTATGTTTATATAAGCATAATAATAAAATATGTGAGTATGATTTTGAAAAATGAGAAGAAGATGCGTATTATATGAGTTTGGTAGCCGACAATAAGTTGAAATTTTAAATAATTTAAAGGGACAACTAAACAAATCTTTAGGGTTAAGTTATTGTTTTCCTCTGTCATTATATTGCCCTTTGTGTGTCATAAAAAATGTTTATTTTGATCCCATTAATCCAAAATGTATATTATTTTATTTAGTCTTCCATTAACATTTAATTTGTCTACTTATAAGCAAAGATTATTGGTGGTATGAGATTTGGCTCTCCAATCAACTATTAATTATTAAATAATATGACATAGTAAGTGCTTCTATTATATATTGACTTCTTTTGTTGGTATATATGGATGTTCAAAGTGGTTCTAATATTATAAGGTTGTGAATATTACTTGAGCCAAGCATGTTTGTGGATGATTTTGTTTAAAACGATTAAAATTGTTTTGGAGTTTTAAACTTTGAAAATTAGTTAGGAGTAGTTTTGAAACGAATGATATAATTGACATTTAGCACAAATAGGATGATTAAAGTTAAATAAAGAGCATGATACGGACGTTGAAAGTGACAACTTAGGACCAAGTCCAAAGTCGAGCTTTACTAGATGTCTAACGGGACATGCGTTACACATGCCCCAATTACCCAAGAGATCATATTTGGGCTTAGAATATAACCTAAGGGAGAAGCTCAACGACCTCAACCAACTTTAGGCAAATATAAAACCTGACACACTCCTCAGTCCGGTAGGTTATCTAATTATTCTGAGACGACTCTAAAATTTTAGAGAACAACATAAGTCAACTTTCTCTATATAAATTCATAATAGTAGTGCAAGTAATATATAAGGTCATTTTTAATAACTATATATATAAAAAACTAAAAGTTTGCAATAATTTAACGATACTGAAAGTGGGAATCACAAGTATTAATTTAGATGGGTTAATTTGTTTGAAAAAAATGTCTCACTCATATCAAATTCCATTGACCAAATAAATAATTAGTGTATACGTTATAAGCTTTAATTTGACGCAGTAATTAAAGGTTTTGCATGCCAGAAACTATGAAAGTTGGCACAAAAATTTATAAACATTTTTATTCTCAATATTGAATATGTGATGAATCAAATTCGAGGAAGGTATGTGTGTGTATGTATATATATAAAGTTTTAAAATTTATTGAAATTTTGGATACGATTGAAATTTATAAAGTTTAATAATTAATTTTGGAATAAAACAATTTTTAAGAAGCTACTTTTAAAGCTTGGCAATGTGATTTTACAAGACGTGGTTAAATGGTTAAGATTTTGTCATTTAATTACTAATTTTGACTACCATTGCCAAAGTAGTTTGAAACCAATCCTTAATCAAGGTTCAACGCCAATTATTTTTGTAATGTTTCACCTCTCGGATTTAGAATCCGAATTCAGCACCTAATGGCGATCTCGATATTCTCCCGCATCCCCTAAAATTTGGTAATGTCATGTTTTGTTTGGTTGCTTTTAAGAGTGAAGATATCCCCACACACGAACAAAAGTTCTAATTTTTTAGGAGGTCACCCAACATACGATTGAAATATGGTAATTAGATCTTGGTTCATGATTATGTTCCCTCCTAAACTTGAAGTGTTACGATTTTTAAGTACAATTATTGAGGAGCTACTATGGTAATTAGAAGTGCAAACACTCTAATCTTTGAGATGTAGCACGACATCCACACCCTTTGCTTATTTATGTGTTACTAGGTAATTAACCTAAGCTTTTCTCAAATACACTACTTAAATAATTAATTAAGGTTGCATAAAATAATGTTTAAAGAAGTTTCAATAAGCCAACTATATGAGAAGTAAACATGAAATTAAACTTCCACTAATTTATAAGAATTTTGGAGATAAATAGCAACGAGAGAGAGACTAAATTGAAATGTATTGAACATATATAAAAGACTAATATATATATACATGGAAAAATTTGTATAAGATTTGCCTAGTTGGTCACTCAATTAGGATGTCTTGGCATCATGTTGAACTAAGGAATTGTGAAAGATCAACAAATTATGATAATAGCTAGGGTTTAGGGATTTCAAGAATGTAACATGGAAAACATAGTTTCCAAGTTGGTGAATTATATTGAATTTCTTATTCTAATTTGTTTCAAATTAGAAAATAAAAATGTATTATTGAAAGCCATGATAAGAAATTATGAACAAACATGCCTAAATATAAAACCAGGCGAAATTATATTTTAGAGTAGAAAACCTAGTTAAGTAAAATAATGATATTAATAATAAAATTGGACAATATCGTAACTCTGACCATGTCCACGAGATTCAGCACCTGATGCCCTCAACATTTCTTTTTATAGATGGCAACACCATTCTTATTTGTCTTGATTTGCTTCTAAGACGATTAGTAAAGACTATCCTTGCTAACTAACACACAAATCAATGTTCTTTCAACATGCTTTGACCTCACTTAAATGTCTTCCTAGGAAAATTCCTAAAATGTCACCAAACATTGAATTGCTCCAAGCATAATGAAACAATCGCATGACCAAAAAAAAAAATACACTTAATTTTTCTATTTTGAAAATATTCACAAGGCAAAAGAAATCAGTAGATGCACCAAAATATCTTAACAAATCTAACACATATGTAGGTACATTCTCATCACACCTCATAACCAAAAGATTTTGTTTGTATACGTAGTAGTTATCAACTGATCTTTAAATATATATCTTAATCATACTTTCATATCTTCAAAGTCCCTCTCATTCATACTTCGATTACTTTATATATACCCTTCCTCTAGCATTACACGAGAAGAGTTACATACTCGCTCTTAAGAAGCAGTTCAATACATAAGTCAACCCGAATCAAAGAATGATATTCCAACAACACTCTTAGATTAACACAAGACCTTCAATTTCTTTAAAACTCTAAAAACCCAACTAAAGTTAAGCCTCACAACTTCCCAACACTAAACCTAAATTACTCTAAAAAAACCTTTCAAAATCATGAGTTGTAATCCATACATATATACAATTCATGAGTTGGATAAAAAGCTAAGACTTCTGTTTTAGGGTTTTGAAAGAAGCAAAAAGGAATACTATTTGTCTCCCAATACACAGATTGCCAAAACAAAAGAGAAGAATTAAAGAAAAATAAGAGACACATATTTATGTATACAAATATCCAAATGGGTATGCTATAAACTTTATGATAAGAGTTTTTTTTTTTCTTTTTTTTTTCTGCTAGATCCAATTTCCCAGAGAGAACACATTAAAAAGTAACCAAACCCCAAATTAAAACATAAACACCAAAAATAAAATAAAATAAAAAGGGGAAAAGGGGAAATTATTTGAAAAAAGAAAAAAGAACTGAGATCTGTTTTTAAAATTTTGTTGTTGGTAGGCGCTGCTGTTTCTTGCTGGTGGCAGCTGCTTTTGTTTCCCTAACTCATGCTGGTCTTGAAACCTGTGAGACCAAAATTCCACACTATAATTCTTAATCATCATTTTCTTTTTCTCTTTAATTAAGCATATTTGTTTTTGTTCATTCATTGAATATGGCACAGACAAATAATTAAAGAATATATATGAAAGCATATGATCATATGGCATCCCACTTCAACAACATTTAACTTCAAGTTCCTACTCACACAGACAAACTTCATGGAATCCTGGATACTTTTTCTACTCTTCCCAAACATATCACATTCATCTCTCCATTCCTTCCTCTAATTTCTACCTTCGAACCAATGAATAAAGTACCTGTTTCTTGTTTCGAAGTCGAAAGTTTGATTCCTTACTGAAAACTGAAAATAAATGGTAGTGTTTGACGTGGCGTTCAGAGTTGATTAAGCTATCGACATTTTTGTTAATTCTCTTCTTCGTGTTCATATGAATATAATTTGAATTTCAACTTTCGAGTTTTGTGGTTTGATCTGATTATTTTATCTTATGATATTTCATTCTTTGGTTTCCAATGAAAAAGATTCCTAGTCAATTAATGCAGTTAGTAAGTACTTTTAGTCCTGAAATTGAGGATACCATTTGGATTTATTTGCATAAATTTAATTACACCTAATTATGGTTTGTTTTTATGGTACTTTTGTTAATCAAATGTTTAATTAATGAACTAAAATTTTTGTCTTTCACATCTTTGTTTTTCTGTTTGAATATATTTTATTTTTATACACTTTTTCTAATTTGTATACATTTGATTCACTTTTCAGTGCATTTTTGTTGTGCTGATGTTTTTGTAGACAAAACCTTTATTCTTCTTCTCTCTACATGCATTCTTCTTTTTATTTTGTTCCTTTACTAATTCTCTAACTTTTTTTTTTAAATTTAACACAACAAGAACAAACTGGGTCGAGAAACTTAAATCGATCTCTTGTCTCGTATTATAAACACACTTGTCTTTACCAGTTGAGCTA
The DNA here is from genome assembly GCA_037974625.1 of Cucumis cinereus. NCBI lineage: Eukaryota > Viridiplantae > Streptophyta > Magnoliopsida > Cucurbitales > Cucurbitaceae > Cucumis > Cucumis cinereus. The sequence goes on from JBBPDJ010000017.1 coordinate 14,748,784, forward strand.
TATTCAGGATAACTTCTAACATTCTTAACTATACATGTTCTTCCTCTTTAGTTTACATGTCCCAGTGCATCCCCGATCCCTTTTTCCTTTAGTTTCCTGTTCAAAAAAGAAAAATCTATACACATTCTTCCTTCATCTATCTGTAGTCCTTCTTTCTACTGACATTTCTGTAACTCTATGCACCTACTTCCCACTCTCTCTTAATAACATCCTAACCCTTCAAAATCTAAATGAATCCATTTAACTTAGTTGTCTCTTAATTTACAAACCATTCCAAAAACCCTCTTTCTTCATTGCTTGATTTCCCATCAGCTCATCCAATACGAATGTATATATATATATATATATATATATATATATATATATAGAAACCAACAACAAAAGTACAATGATGCATTATATTGAACAATACCCAACCCCAAAAACCTTAAATCACATGTGTAAAACCTATTTGATTCTGTTTGTTAAAATGATTAAAAAAAAAAAACCTTAAGATCGACCCAATTTCGGCTTTAGTTTTCTAGCTTCGAAACTTATGTTTAGCTTTACAAATTCGAGAAACATTTGAATTCTTAATTAGTCAAATTTCAAAAAACAAAAACAAGTAATTAAAAAACTTACTAGTGTCCTTGTGAAAACGTCATATGGAATTTAAGTAGATAAAAAGAATCAAATAATTATCAAATGAGATATATATTTAGTTATATAGAAGGAGAGAAAATGTGGGGGAGATAATAATAAAATAAAAAATTACCAGAAAGTAGCTTTCACCATGCTGTAAAGTATGGAGAGAGATTCCAAATTCATTGGTAAGAACTGGGAGTCCTGATGAATGAACTAACACTGTCTCTTCCCCAAACATTGCTTTCATATCCACTGCTCCTTTTGGTACTTCTGTTGGAACTCCATTTATGAATATTATAATATAACCTTCAACAAAAAGAAAAAAATAATAATAATAATAAAACCCTTCTCTTAACATTCAACTTTTTTTTTAAAAAAAACAGAAGATCGAGACATGATACCAACTAGAAATATTAATTATCTTAATGTTAATTTTACTACCCAAAAATTCCATTTTTAATTTTTGCAAATTTAATTTCAGATCGAAAATCGAGGCACCAACATCAATTTAATTCTCACTACTTCTCCCGTGAAGTGTTTGTAATTTTTTTTTTTTAAAAAAAAACAGACACAAGCATAATTCATAAAAAATTTAAAAGAAAAAAAAAATGTCTCCTTGTTTTTTGATGTTAGTGTTCAAAATTTTCAGCTCAAGAAGGAACTGTCACATCATCAAAAAGTTCTAAAGTTTTTGTTGGTTTTGATTCTCACATTTATAGAAAGAAAAAAAATCTTAAAATTTACATTAACTATTTTTTGTTTAAGGTTGTTAATTTAAGCTTTTGAAATCGAGTGGTGTGAAGACGAAATGAAGAGGGTCTTTTTATTTTTTATATTTTTTTGAAGAAAAACATGCATTAACTATACCTGATTGAAACTCTAAATTTGAGGTTTCCGAAGGGCAAAATGATGGAGAACTTGTCACAACCATTTGTTGATCAACTTCAGAGAAACCCATATGACCCAGCATCGAAAACCCACCGCCGCCGCCGCCACTGCCGCCGCTACAATCTACTCCAGCCCCAGAAGCGGTGGAGGACGAAGACGAGGACCCGCCTCCGAGATAAGAAGAGGAAACCCCAGCAAAATTCATAACACCACCACTACCACTGTTGTAACCGCCACCACCGACATTACCACCATCATAGTGAATTGCACCGCCACTACCTTGGTGAGTAGCGGCGGCTTGTAGCTGACGTTGGCGGCGGCGAGAGCGAGAGCGCCGGTTTTGAAACCAGTAAAAAACATTAGCATCCCCAACGGAACCAAATTTTTCAAGAAGCTTTCTTATTCTAACAGTCTCATCTTTAGGAGGATTAACCATCCCACTATTGAAAATGGACTCCAAAATTAGAATCTGCTCCGGCTTGGGAGTCCACCGTGATCTCACCGGCTCCGCCCTCTCACAGCCGTGATTTGGACTATTAGGGTCATCACCATGATTTTCCATGACAAACTTACAACAACACAAAGAACAAAAAATACAAAAACAAAGAAAATTTTGAGGGTTTTTTTTTTGTTTTTTTTTTTTTGAACAAAAATGATCTCTTTCTTCAAGTTCTCTTCTTAAAAACCTAGAAATCACAAATATATATAGATAAGAAGAGATTTTTTATTTTATTTTATTTTATTTTTATGGTGTGTGAATAAATTGGGTAAAATTAATTAATTATTGCCCTTGGTGTTTTGGAAAACTATAATCTATGCAGTTATACTTCCCAACAATATTCTTGATTTTAACAAATTAATATTGGATTCCTTGGATGATAAAATTGTCTTTTCACACTCCAAGGGCAAGGCCTAGGGTGTGTGTGTGTTCTCTTTCTAAAGTGTTATCTCTCTAATTATATTTAAATAATTTTTGGGGTTTTATTATTATTCTTTTGAAAATAAAGTGTATAAATGTCAGTGATGTTAGGTTGGGATTTCATTTCATTTCCTTGAGTTTCAATTTTTTTTTATGGTAACATCTTAATTGTGAACAATCAATTCTTTTTTTTATTATTTTTTTATTTTTAAGAAATAAGCTAGTATTATTAATGAACACTAATATTAGGGTTGTGTTAATTTAATGCTTAATTTTTGTGAATTTGGAAGTTGGTTTTGAAATTTATAACTCTTCTTCCTTTGTTGGTTTAAACCAAATTTCATGTCTGGGGCACTAAGTTAGTTATTATAGTATGTAGATTATTATAATAGTATGTGTTTGATAGGTTAGACTATTTCTGTTTGAGTTATAATAGTCTCTGTCTGGAAATATACTATTTTAGTTTGGATTATAAACATGAAGAGATAATAGTAATAAAATAATAAAAACGATAGCCTATAGACAATGAATGTCTTCGAATAGTTTTACTATAACAAAGTGTACGATAATTTACCACGGTAGAACCAAATATTGAATTTAGCCCATTCCACCAAGCAAAGTTGGGGCCCAAACGTATTCTTAAGATTAATGCATGTTAACTAGGGTAAATAAAAAGATTAAAAAAAGAAGCCTTGAACTAAATACCTTTTTGTTATTTAAAAATAATAATAATAAAATTAGCCTTTGTTTTATCAACTATATTTTTAAAAAGTATATAGGTTTGAGGTTTAAATTGGAAGTTTGATTTAAATTTGTTTTTATTTAGCCTCTAAAACAAAATTAAATTTCAACAAAAATTTTTTTTCTAGAAGTTTAGTTTTATATGTTCTTATCTATATCCATTAGTCGTAACACTTGCCACATACTAATTGTATTATTTAAGAATTATGTATACTCAAGGTTGGCTTTGTTGCATGACATATAACATATACAAAATTCAATGTTGATAGGAGAGGTCATTCGAAAATTTCAAGTTTACAAACTTAATTATGATTAAAAACTTTGTAGTGTACATATCCTAATGATAAAATAAAACTAAAATTTTGTCTTGTTTTCCTTCCAATAAGTTAAAGAGTTGTTTGTAAAATGGACAATGTTTTAACTTTACTTATATATCATTTAAGTGAGTTTAGTTCAATGATTAATTAACATATACTTTTTTAAGATAAGAGATTCGATCTTTCATATCCATGTAATTGTTGTACTATGTAAAAGAAAATTCACCGATATCATTGTTATAAAACTCCTCGGTATAAGTCAATTCAGTAAACGTAAATCTCATTAATTTAATAAGACATATATTTTCGATTAAGAGATGATTGTGATTCAAATCTCACCTCTACACGCATATTGTTGGCAAATCGATATAATGTCCAACAAATCATAATAGAAGGATATAAAGAAAGTGGTCTATTGTCCCTAACCAATGATATTAATTAAGCTTATTCTCCAAACATAGCACCAACACATAGAACCTATAAAAATGGGTGTGACAAGACACTATGCCTTGTAATTAAATAAACATAAACAAAGAGTTGAACATAAATTAAAATAGTAATTAGCTAATTTCAACATGTTAGAGACAAATAATGCTAGAGAGGTGTTATATATTAGATTAGTATAACCTATTGGATGAGAGGTTTTGATGGGTCTTCACAATTATTGAATGTGGAATCTTTTAGCAGTACATGAACAAATTAAAGTTGTACAATAATAAATATAAAGTCGACGATTTTTTTTAATACAACAAATTCGACGATCTTCAAGAAGGAAGATCATGTCATTTACCATTGACCTATAAAACATCTATCTTTTATAGTATATTCTACGGGCAAATTTACATCAATTTAGGGTTCAACACAAATAATGTATTGTGGTTGTATTATAAGCATTAATTAACTATTAATTACCCTATTATATATGTAATTAAAAAAGTAAAAATATTTATATGATGTTTGTGATAAATGTAAGGGAACAAGAAAGCGAAAATTTAGCCAATGTTTTTTCCAAAAGCATAAGCAAAGTGATTAAACATATTATGTCCTTTGCTGGTTGATAAAGGAAGTAGTAGCAGCAGCTGGATTATCATTTGTCTAACCTAAGCTCTACCCCCTAAACAAATTTATTTAAGTGGGTAATATCATTAAGATCAATCAATAACCCTCTTCCTAGCTTCTAAATGATTAACTTTGGTTATACATTCCCTACTTTTACTACATATGTCGTATTAACTTGTTTAAGCCAATTTCAAACCTTAAAGTCTTAAGTTACGTTCCGAGTTTTATATGTCTTTCGTGACCTCACTTGATATAAAGAGATGTTCCATATCTTTGACGACTTCACATCATAATCTATGGTTACGCCGTTGTTGTTTGGTAATTTAAAAGATAACAATTTTTTATTTTTGAACTTAGACCTTATTATTATTATTATTATTATTATAATCTATGGTAATCAAGCCTTTCACAACTTTTGAAAATATAAAGAGAGAAATAAAATATGATGGACATAATTAGAAAGTCTAAAAGATTCCTTTATGGTAAATGCTATTATTTTAATTACTTTATTTTGCTTCAAAGTTTTGACTTGTTTTTTAATCACTTCTTTTGGTTATCAATGAATCAGTTAGAATTCAAAAATTAAAAGCACACTGAATTCATTGTCAAATTTGAAAGGTTTTTGGAAATTGTAAGAATGTTTGGACACATTATTCAAATGAATATAACATTAATTAATTTTTAAAAGAAATATGAATTAAATTGAGTTTTAATTATGGATTTTTTTAAAAATAATAATAATAATAATTTTAAAAATATTTGAATTAACTTAAATATTGTCAAAATTAAAATCAAACAACAATATTAGATTCACATTAAATAGTCATTTATAGTATAATTGGAAGAATAACTTTGGAAAAATGGTTTTTAAATAAAATTGTATTTTTTTCATAAGCACCTTTGAAACAATTAATAATTTTGAAATAAGAATTACTTTTGAATGTAATGCACCAAACAAAAATTTCATTTAAAATAATTTCAACATTTAATTAGGAGATTTTTTTTCCTTTCAAAGTGTTCAAATTAGAAGGGTATTATTCCAAATCAACCTTTAATTGTTACTTAATCTATAAAAAGTGAAACAAAATAAAGTACAAATATTGTATTAAATAAGACTAAAAAATTGGTTTAATTTAGTAATCAAGGTTTAAAGAAAGTAGAATAAATAAGTTTTTTATTTTATTTTTAGTATTATTATTTTTAAAATTTGACTTAAAATTCACGTGTTTCATATCAACAAGAAAATCAAAATAAATTGACTTATGACTATTAATTTGAGATATAACACTTGGATTAAAAAGTGTTTTTTCCAAAAGTAATTTTAAAAGTGAAAGTAGAAAGTTATTTTATTAGTAATAAATGGTTTTTAAGTGTTACCAAACTCCAATTGCCTTTATAAATATTTACAATTGAATTGGTACTTTGGTAAAGATTTCTTACGAAATAAGAGAGATTTAATTGTAGGAAAAAGAGAAAGATTTCATTAACAACATTAATTATTGCTACCATACCCTTAATCATTTTGTTTCTTACATGACCTCTCCCTCTCTCTCTCTCTCTACATTTAAAACTTAAAAATCTACCCAATTTAAATTTAAATTATTTTTTTAATGCTAAAATAAGGAAAGTGAAAACATATAACTTAATGAAGGGGTTAAACTTAGGCTAAATTAGTAAAAATATTTTCAAATTACAATATCCGTTTTGACGGGTATTATTGTAAATGGTAAGATTGTTGGAAATTTTACAAAATATAACAACATACACTCATAAACGATAAAGTAATCTATCATATGCTTATAAATATTTTGTTTCATTTTTCTATATTCAAAATGTCCCAATTTTAATTACACCCCAAAATTTGAGCTTTGAACGTTGAATTTAAAGAATGAAAAAAATTGTATCCGACTAATTTCGTGAATAAATTTAAACACATACATTTTTTAGAAATTAACACGTGAAATCTGCTAAAAAAACGCGTGATATACAATGGTAAATCATACTTGTTATTATCTTCATAGTTATCGTTTCAATCCAATGTGTTTTTCTTTTTCTTTTCGCTTACAATTCTTTTATCTTTCACTTTAAAAGATTTAAAATATTTCAAAGATTATAAAATTTGAGGGTGTAATTAAAACAAACAGCATAGTTTATGGTATTTTCGATAATTTAAAAAGAAATAATTAATTTATTAGTTACATAAGTGCTTTTTTCAATACGATACGTGTACAACTAGTGATTTTATACCTCTTTCTCGAATTTCTATAAACTTCCATTCTTTAAAGCTTCAAAACGTGCTGTTTATGGTAGCTTTTTGAGAAACTTAAAGTTTTCCAAAAATGTACTATAATGGTTTTTGGAGTGTATGTATATATAATAATAATAATAATAATAATAATAATAATAATAATAATAATAATAATAATAATAATAATAATAATAATA
>JBBPDJ010000017.1:14760539-14789420 GCA_037974625.1 Cucumis cinereus
TATATATAAATATTGTAAATTAAAAAAAGTTAATTAATTGTCTCTTGTACTATTCATATAGAAGCCTTTGAGTTATATAAGAAAATATAAATTGACATGTGTTAAAAGTTATATATTCCATGATTAGATGCTGTTTCTCTTTGTTAGTACATGCTCTAATATTCTACATGAAAGTGCTTTTGCCCTTATCGATTTTGTCACAGAGTTATTGTACTTAAATTAATACATGTACGTGTAGTTTGAAAGTGATTATTATTTTTAACTATAGGTAAAGAAGCAATCATATTTAAGGAGAAATTAAGGGTCAAAAGTGTGTATAGCTCACTGAGATTTTTTTTTAATAAAAAATACATATAAAACAATCAATTAAAGACAATTCTGGGTCGGAGGTTTTTGTACGAATGACCTTTTTGGGAGTGTCTTTATGATTGATGACTCACCCCTCTTAAAAGTATAAATTCTAAACATTTTGCTTACGTCAGATCCTACTATCGTAGTTTTATAATTCATCGTGTTAGGGACAAAATTTCGATCGATCATGATAATAAGCATATATTTTATCACAGTTTTTTGAGATTTTCCATGTGAGATGTATTCATATAACTTATCGCGTTAGGGATGGCCATGTGTAACCCTAACGCGATATCAACCCTATTTCGAGCTCACTTTTGTTGTTATGATTTTCGAATAAATATAGGTGGAAAACTCAATCACAATCATGTTAGGGCTATTATATATACATATGATCATCCCTAACACGATGAATTGTAAGAGTGCGATAGCGGAATTTGACGTAACCAAAAGGTTAGAAGTTTTACTTTTGTGAAAGGTGGGTCATCAATTGTAAAGGCACTCCTAACCAAGCCATCCGTACAAAAACCTCTTAAATTTGTATTTACATGAGGACTTAAGCTCATATTGGATAATATCATACCATTATAATTCATTGTACCTAATTAGTCATCAAAATCCTTATCTACCGTTACCGTTACTATTGTGTCTTGATGATATCTAAGATGTTGCAAGGTTTGAGGGAAGGATTGTTAAGAGGTGTGGCATAGTGCTCGACAATACATATAATCCCACCATAAGAGTTATGGTATCCAACTCTATCAAACAGGTGATGTGCTCTAGAAAAGAAAGAAAGAAAGAAAAAAAAAAAAGGAAAGATGATTTTGATTATTTGGAAGTTTACTTTGACATTAGTAGGTATTGTAATTAGAACAACCAGAGTTTGCCTAGAAAAGAGTAGACGTATAGATGACTATGTGAAAGGAGGCTCGGTAGTACTTTACTCAAGAGAGACATATTATTATAAACCCTAAACCCTAAACCAAAGTCTCACATACACTGAAAAGAAAACACAAGTATTCATCGATATGTCGGGGCAACTATAGAATGAGTATGATATATATTTTAGATGAGATTAAAGGTAAGACTTGAGTGTTTATGTATGAAGTAGACAGTGTCATATGACACATAGTTAAAATTAAAGTATAAATAGAAAGTGTCACATTGTCTTATGATAGTCGCTTTTAGAAAAATAGAAACTAATAAAAATTACGGTTACAAGTTTATAACTAATTGTCAAAGTGAACTTGATTTAGTGATATTTGGTATGATCATCGTCCCTATAGGTTGAAGGTTCAGTTCCTACCCTGCAGGCTACAACTGTTGTATAAAAATACTTTACAGCTAATTAATTAATAGGGTAATAAATAGCTTTTATTTGGAAAATTATTGTAAATGACGAAACTGTTGAAAATATTTACAAAATATAGCAAAATTTTAAATTTTATTAATTATAGAAGTCTACCAATATCTATTACTAATAGATCTGAAATGTTGCTATATTTTATGAATATTTTAGTTTATTTTATTGTTTTTTATAATGCCTCTTTTTATTTTATAATTAATTAAGATCTTATTAGTAAGAAAAAAACCCTGTAATGTACCCAATTAATGATTAATTAGTTTTCTTGTAGAGGCTCTATTCTTTCAAATTTCCATTTTTTTTATAATCTATAAAGTATATGTATACATATAATTGTGGAAGTTATCTTCATGATGCTATCGATAAAACTCGTTTAGTTAATATTGATAATTTTATCCAAATTGTTCATGTAGAGATCTGCTCGTTGAAATATCATACATAATCAAAGATCAATTTTGATTATATTTTGAACTCCATCTATATGGATACATTCTTTAAAATCACTCTGAAACAAGTTTTTTATCATTCGAAATTAATTTAATATTTAATTTCTATATTATCATAATTATGTTTGAAAATGACAATAATTTTATTATTTCAAAATCACTCTTAAACGTACAACAAGCAAGCAAGCACCGTGAACGATTCAATCAACAGTCTTTTAACTCAATTGGGCAACAATATATTGATATATCAATCAACAGAAATATGTCATTCCTTGTATAAAACAGAACGCATACAACATAATCGTTTAATATACAACGCGCAACGACAGTAGGGCGAAACTCGCAAATAAACTACTAGAGGACCAAATGAAAGAATTGGCTGCCTGGTTCTGTAAACTACAACCTTTGAACATTACATACCAGCAACAATGACCAAAGAGATAAATATAGAATGAAAATGAAAAAACACTCTTCAGGCAGCAGCACAATTGAATGACAATAACTATGACTATGTTCATCAATGGCAAATATCAAAATGCCAACAGATTTCGGGCCCGACCAAGATACACAAGTAGCAGTTTCTTTTACGGGAAAGTCGAAAACAAAATAGATGAGGAAATGTAGATTTGAACCTTAGAGTAGTAATGTTCTCGTTCAATCTAGATTCATTTGTTAGAACAAATCAGCTTTCTTTTTCTGCATGTCTTGCTTCCATTTTGGCAACTTGTAGAATGCTTCTTTAGTTGTTCCAAATACAGTTTGAAACTCTTCATCAGAGAGATAGGCCTAAGAGAATATGCCCGAATAGTTAGCAAATGGGAAATGTACATATCAACTCAATGTGTAAACAATATAAAACATACCTCTCTCTTTTTGAAATCAATTCCAGTCACAGGATTATCAGATTTGGCCTTCAGTCGATCGTAACTAAAAACAGACAGATTGTTATCATCACCATTCTCCTCCTGCAGGCTATCTTGATTTACATCTGCATCTTCGTGATTGTTTTTCAATACAGGAGAGGTTTCCCCTGGCTCCTTAAGATCCAAGACTTCTTCAGGACTACTCTCTATTTGTTGGGAGACATCATCATTCTTTTCTTCAGCTGCCCCTGTTTAATGCAGCATGTTCAGTCCTTTGATATTCAATCATAATTATCTAACTCAAAATAATTGCTAGAAGAAAAAATCAACGAGGCCTTTGGGAGTATTTTCTATAATTTAGCCTTTTTTCCCCAACAAAAAGCTTCTTGAAAATTGTCTGCAAAGCTCAAGAGAAACACAGAACTTAAAGTGTACTGCTGAGAAAATTTCAATCGCTTGGATAGAGAAAAGAGTGGTAAAAGTCCTCTTGCCTGGAGCGTTACTCTCTGGTGGGGGACTACTGTTAGAGGGAGGAGAGGAATCGTTGGCCTTTTTCTTTTCGGCAGTCAGAACAGATGAAAGAGCAGCCACTGCTGCTGCCCTTTGTGAGCCCTTCCCTCTGCCTGATACTCTCGATGCAGTAGATGTCTTCGGAGGCGACGACTTAAAAGCAGAGGTCAAGGCAGCTAGCGCCTCAGCTCTTTGCCTAGGACCACTTCCCTGGCTAGAACCATTGGACTTATCTGGACTCTGCAAAGAAGAAGAAAAAATTATTATGGTATGTCTTGCAATAATGTGATGTTACACTATCATCGACAATGACAACAAACAAATTGACTCATGAATTTGTTTAATCATTTGTACCAATGGCCAATCAAATCAACTTGTTATTTCCCTTACTCTTTAAAAAACTCCCCATACAAAGTTATTTTGTTTGAGAAGGAGAACATGCAACATTTAATAACTGTGCTGTGTCATTTACCAAGTGGGTGGATTTATCTCCAGATGGATTAAACGCAGACGATAAAGCAGCTAAAGCTGAAGCTCTCTGCGTTGGTCCTCCTCCTTGGCTCCCATTCGACTTTTCCTATCTCAACAAGAGCATAAAACATCAGTCACCTTACCGTCTAACAAACACATATTATACAAAAAAGAGGTATTCAGCAAATACTTGCACCAGATAATCACATTTTACGCACAAAAATCTGCATAAAGTGTATTGTTGTTTACTTGAGAAAATGATAATAATCAACAATCCCACAAAATGTTTTAGTATTGATAAATAACAATCCCATAATTAAATTGCACTAGTAACTAACATCAGATATTCTTATAATCTTAATGATCTAGTACCGAGAACAAAAGCTTCCTTAAGTAGAAGTTAGCGGAAATTGATTTACCTCCACAATATGTCCAATGCCGAAGAGTAAAGTCACCTTTTTTTGGAATGAGTTCCCTTGAACCTGCGATCCATCCAAAGATTAGAAGGATAACCACATGATAAAAACATTTTCTTTCATTTTCATTTGTGGGGGGTGGGGTGGGGGATTTTTTTAGATATGATATCAATGATGTAAATTGTTCCATTGACATCATTTTATGAATTCCCTGCACATGCCAATTTTTCATTTTGCACCTAAAAGATAAAATCATAAAAGTGCGTATTAGGTGCTTCTACTCTGAAATTTTTTTGTTCTGACCGGAGTCTACTCTTGTAGGATTTTTTTTTTTTCTCTCTCTCTCTCTCTCTTTTGGTTGGATGGTGGTGGGGGTGGGGTGGGGGAATGAAGTCCTGTCTTTTTCCCCTTTTATATAATTCATTCATATATCAATGTATTCATTTCTAATCGTCAATAAGATGTATCCTACGGTACTCATTTCCAGTAATTATAAGGCCTCTGGCTTTGGCATAACCATGAATGAAGTATGTAATTACAAGTGAATCGAAGTGATCATTTTATCAAAAATTAATGGCCAACAATAAAGTATTCAAAAAATTATTTTTTTCTGAAAAAATTTCCTTAGAACAGCAGAAAATTTATTGAAGTTGCAAGATTTATAGGATTAAGCAATAAACGAGTAACCACAGTTTTGAGTACATACAACAGCCTTCGTATAATCCCATGAAAAGTATGTAGTGAAGAAACATGGTTCATTTCCTTCAGAGACTTTATATAACGGCACATTAGGAGACAATCCCTCTAGAGAAGCAGCCATCTCCACATATTTCTGAGAAAAAACGAAAACGACATGAATGAAAGAAAATTGAACTTTGAAGTGTGCACGATATAGTTCTGCGACTCCTACCTGACCAATTTCCCAAGCATTTTGCTTTTCTTTGGGGTCAACGGATTGACCAACCCATATAAACACTTCAGCTTGAGTGTCAAGTATCAAGATATCCTCTGTCAACAGATCATCTTGAGAGAAGTTGTAAATTTCCTCTACCTGCATAAGATAAATATAAGATCATAACACCGCATCTGGTTAACTTGTTCATTAACAAGGAATTCAAATATTCACCTGGAACTTTCCTGTAAGGGCAAATGCGAACATCAACCATCAAAATGGAAGCAGTCAAAATAAAAAGTCAGCAAAGATAACAGTTAAATACCAAATGAGAATTTTTTGAACTTAAAAAAAGAGCGGTCACCTCTATTGAATGAAAATGCATATAAGTGGGGATCCCTGACAGTATCCTGAGATACTTTTTTACTGTTGTAACTTTGTTTCCCTCCAAGAGCAAACCAGAAGGTTGAACTCTCTGTTCCTTCCTTTGCATGTTTCAAAGTAACACCTGGCTGTATTAGGGAGAAAAAAACAAATGTGTTAGCAGATATCAGTAGCAGTACACATACAAAAAGAAGAGTGAAACAAGATATCATCAAACATTAAAAAAACAACACTTCTAATTTTTTTAAAAATGCCTATTTGTTTAGAAAACCAATTTGATACATTTCACTTCAATATGACGGGCTTAGAAAACCAATTTGATACATTTCACTTCAATAAAAAGGCCTTTGAACATTTGAGCTCAAGTGTCCGTAGAGTGTTTTATCTATGTTTATAAGTGTCCAATGATTAGCCATTGTGGTCAACAAGTACTTATCCTCCAATAAGACATCTCAATTATATAGCTGGTACCTGATGTGTGAATAAGAAGCCTAATAGATAACCAAAATGTCAATGATCCACTGTGTTCACAACACGTTATCCAAACTAAAGTTTGGGCGTGACACATGCAAAGGAAGATTTGACTACTCAACGGAATAAATGTTTGAGACCTTACCTTTAGAAACTCTGCGACTTTTGCAGCTAACTGTTGCTGCTCAAACGTACTTTGGTTTCCATGCCATGTGAAAACAGAAGAGCCGGATTGCAGGACAAAACACTCAGCAGAGTTCAATGAGGTTGCAACCTAGATAATCAGTTGGGACGTTACTGTAACACTTGCATATTAAATGGCTCAAACTAGAAGCAGACTTTCAGCAAAACATGAACCCAATGATAATGTTATAACATTATTTCCAGTCAGCTTGAATATGCATACACAGACAGCTGATGAAAGGCATTTAGAAAAGTATGAACCACAGTAACATAGAAAGAAAATGGTCAAATGACTACTACGTACAGCTTCAACTTGCACTGCTTTATTGTTGTGAATGGATGTTTGTGATATCCTAATAAGGGCAACAGAATCTTCTGTGTAAGTTTCATCAGCCAAAGCTTTATCTGCTATGACTTTCTTGTAACCAGAGCTCAAGCCACCCTACAGCAGAATTCATTTAAAAAATGGTGGTTATCTCTGTCTCTCAAGGACCATCGCAGTCCCACATCAGAATCTTGTAAAAGAAACTACAGCGTGATTCTAATAAAAATAGATGAGTTGAAAAAAAAAGCTTTATAAGACTACTACCTTGAGGACCACAAAAGGTTGAAAGAGGGCAATAAATTGGGGTGGCTCTTTGCCTTCAAATATCCGACCCTGCAAAAAATATATGATAAGTAAATTCTCAAAGATGAAACTATTTATCATTTATACTTTATGTTTATGCTACCTGAACGGGCCTTCCTTTCAGCGAGTTCGACATTGTATTAGTCAACCGTGTAGCCATCTTTTGATCTTCCTGAGGTTTGAAATACAAAGAAAATGGTATGATAGCAATTAAACAATATTCCCGTATGTTTATGAACAAATGCACTTAAATATGTTATGTATATGAAAATGAAAAGAATGAGAAAACCTCCCTATGCTTGTTGTACGAATTACAAGCGTTTTACTTTTTAGCGAATTAGATCAAGGAAAATACTAAAATGATGAAAAATTCACCCAAACCCAAGGAAATTAAAGAAAATTCCTCCAATTGGCTTTAGTGAAAAAAAAAAAAAAGAAACATAGTTACACAAAAACAAGCCCAAGGAACACGAGTAGAAGCATATCGAGCAACAACCCCATTATTTTAAAAGTTCAATATCTAACATGTATCACACAAGACGGAAGGCTACCTCATGGGAGAACCAACACTAGGAACATGAGTTATTTTTATAAGAACAACTTTCATTGAGAAAAAATGAAAGAATATACAAGCATACAAAAACCAAGCCCACAAAAAAGGGACTCCCTCGACTCCAACTATACAAAATCATGTCTAAAGGATAATTAAAAAAAACTTTGAAATCGAAATCCAATGAGAAACATGAAAACAAACAATTGAACAATTGACCATATTTCTCTAGCATACCTCCCAACCCCCTAAACACCCTACTATTCCTCTCAACCACCATGCCCAGGATACTCTTTTCAAACGAACAAGTGACCAACCCTGGGAATGTGAGTTAGTGTTGCACCCATAGCCTAATGCGATCAAAGAACTCACTCTTCCCCATGACCATGATACTCTTTACAGTGAAGGAATCAAGAGATGTATCTCAAATTTTCAATCCCATCAGATAAATATAAAAATGGTTGGAGCATTTTTGCGGGCATGCTTGATGCTCCTCAACTTCAAAAGAAATTTCGAAGGGAGAAAAAAATTGAAAGTAAAGAATAAATTAAAATCGAGATTGGAGAAAAAAATCTTGAGAAGAACATTTCTGAGAGTGTTGTAATCAGAGATTTACAGATCAGAAGGAAGGAAGGCCTGTTGTAAGCATAGTAAAGTAAGAGCCTGAAGGAACGTACATTCAAAGATAATTTTAAAAAGAGAACTGGGGAAAGTTCTTATGCTCAAGTGAAGGGAAACCAGAAATTGATGGATTTACCGACTAAATATATTAGCCTTGTTAAAGTAGTTAAATATCTTTGAAGTTAAAAATGTTCTAAATAACCAAGTCTATTACTTGTTTTGAAATTCGTATGTATGGACCTATGTGTATGTGTATATAACACATGCAAGCATGCATGTTTATAAGTATAACTAATCTGAGTCTCCTAAGCAAACCATCTGTCACTATTCCCTTTTGCATAGAATCAGCACTAAGTTTTCAACTCTGAATTGGGAAGTGCACCACAGCATTGCAAGTTTAAGCGCGTAATTTACAATAGTTAGATTTTCTCAAAATACCCCAAATGCTAACTTTTACCTCGATGCTATCCTTTCCAAACCAAGAGCACAAGAAATAATCTTCTTTCCTCTCACCAGAGTGGTAGGTGTAAAGAATGATGTAGCAGTCTCCACTATAAAATTTACCAATATCCTCTGCAAGCAATGGAGTTTTGGCACTGCCATTGATTCGCCATACCTGGAGAATGAAAACCATTAGAACCCCACCTAAACAATTAAAACTTATCTATCCATTTCAAATAACCAAAACTAAGCATCATATAAACCTCCATTTTCCCGCCTCCCTCCAGCAATGGTGGAACTTCCTCATTTGCTGGTGCACTTTTTGTTAATCCCTTGAGACCAAGACCTTGTTGCTTCAGTAGAGCTGTTTATAAAAAGAGTACCACATTTAGTAATACTTAAAGCATACGGTATGGCAAACTCATCTTATCAGTTAGATGTGGTAACTACCGGCTACTTTTCCTCTTCCTTCCTCAGCACCTGTAGTCACTGATCCAACTGGCCAGGACTCGAAGTTGGACTTAAAAGAATGTGTTTCATAACCTTGTATAACCCGAGTAACACGAGTTGCCTTTGGCCTATTCTGGCTGGCAATAAATTCCTGAATATAAAATATTGTTTGATAAATCTCATCCATTACTTTTAAGAACTTGAAATTTTGGAATCGAAAGTTACCTCAGCTACTTGGATTGCTGCTTTTCTCTCCTCAACTTGGGTCACTCTTCCAACCCAAACAAATATTTCAGCACCACAGTCCAGCAGATAACACTTATTATTTTCTAGTAGGGATTTTGATAGTTCGCCGTCGACAACTTTTACTTCACCACCATCAATGCTAAAGAAATCATTGACAGAAATTAGAAATACAGAACTCCAGGAGTGAGGATCAAATCCAAAGTTAAGAGAACTCATTAATCACTGCAAACTTTAAAGTTTGCATATATACAAATAAAAATTCTAAGAAACGAGCATCCAAAGCCAAAAAAGGAAAACGCTTCTCCCATCACATCCAATATTGAGAATAAATAAATATTTAATTTTTATGACAAATTAATAGAACTAAACCGTTTAATTTATTAAATTTAACAATTAATACTATTAAAAAAATAATACAAAGTAGGAAAGTTAGAACTTTTGTACATTCACAATTAGCCACTACAAATTGGCTTAGTGCCATTTGAGCAAATAAAAGGTTTTTTTTCCTTTTATTTTTTCTTTTTGTGGCCACCTAGACAAGAGTAAAACATTAAAATTCTACAAGCTTCTTAACAGTCAAATTTGGTGGGGTCAAGCGGTTATCTTGTGATATTAGTCTAAATGTGCAGTGACCCAAACACTAGGATATAGAAAAGATGTTGTCAGTTCAGAATTACACTGATGTATATGCATTAATTTTATTCTTAGGAGAGACCAGGTGCTACAGTTGGCTTCCTTCATCCAAAAAGGTGGCTACACAGACGAACTAATCCTCACACTTTAAGTAGATGTCTTACAATTCCAATGTTCTTATGTGCTTCTTCGAATTTTATTCTTGAACAAAACAGAAAGAGAAAATCTTCAAATTGAAGGAATGCTGGGATAAAATATCAGCTAATACTTTCTAATGTAGGTTCATTTGCTTGTGAATATCAAAATAGGCTCATTATAAATTTCGGTCTGCAACAAGGACTGTGTATTAGGCCAGGAAGACTATAGATTTTATTAGGAGTCATCATCCATTCTAAATCATTTGCCACATGAAAAATACTTCAATAATGTTTTTGACTACTAAATCAAGGAATTCCAACATATACCTGTAAAGCTTAGCAGGAGCAGATTCTGGAATTATATCATCTTCACTTGCTACTTTCTTCCCAATGGGGGCAAAGCCACCAAATAGGACCCAAAATTCACCAGAGTCAGACTCAGTATCCAGCTTCCCATCATCTAGAATGTTCAAAATAATGTTTAACTCAATGTAATGAAATATGTAGATCATCAACCATGAATAAAAAAATCATAATTGAAAGGGGCAAGGAATGACTGAAACAGGGGAGGGTCAGAACAACAGTGTATCTTCTATTCGTACCAACAATTGCAACATCGCACTTCCCCTCATGATTTTTATCCTTCAAGAATTGAACCACTTCCAAAGCTTTTGCCCTCTCCTGGATATTAGAGTTTGCACCATTGAACTGAAATATTTTGCTCTCAGTGTCTAAGATGAACACATCATCATGATTTAGTGATGAACGAGCAAAAGGAACCTGGATAGCCAAATGCAAAAATAAACATCAAAACTCCATGTCACTGGAAGAAACACGGTTGAAAACACAAACTCCTGGAAAGAAAAATAAAGTGCCTGTTTCATTCGGACAACTCGCTTTCCTCTACAAACATACAACCGTGTTTCAAATTGTTCTTCCTCGGGTTTCTTAAATCCAGATGCAACACCTCCCTCCAACGGTATGATACAAGGCTTGAAGTATGACAAGAATTTTTCGGACTCGTGGCCTTGAATTTCTCTGTGTTGCACTGCACGTCCTCCAAGAGACGCATCAAGCTCCACAGTTTTAATAGCTGCAGTTCCTGCTTCATCCTAAAATAATAGCCAAAGGTTGTAAAGTCAGAGGTCTGTGTTTGATAATCAAGTCCTAATAAAATAAAATTCAACTGTCAG
Source organism: Cucumis cinereus (assembly GCA_037974625.1). Lineage (NCBI taxonomy): Eukaryota > Viridiplantae > Streptophyta > Magnoliopsida > Cucurbitales > Cucurbitaceae > Cucumis > Cucumis cinereus. The sequence goes on from JBBPDJ010000017.1 coordinate 14,771,789, forward strand.
ATCTCGATGAGGAAAGGAGGAAGATGAAATAGGCAGGAGAGAATACCTGACTAGTATCTCTTCCAATCCAAAAGTGAATATCATAGAGGAAAGAACCACCTTTGCCTTGCGTTGTCTGCACAAAAGTAAAGAGCTAGTTCAGTAACGAGACATTTCACAAGATTAGCAGCATTAAGGATGAGAAGAACTAAATGGAATACCTGCAAAACTATGTAACTATCCCCCATGTAAAATTTCCCATAATCTGACTTTGGCAACGGAACAGGCTGAAAGTCTTCAATTCGCCAGATTTCTGTCCCACTAGGAAAAATTAAGTACAACAACTAAAACTTCTGAGACATACTCTAAATATAAATGAACCAATCAATAATTCCATCACATACAAGAAATTAAAGTCAAATATTCTATCTAATCTCACTTCCATATAAGAGTGTCCATATAACACAACATGCATGCAACTCTGATCTCAAATGATTTAAGAAAATTATTTCCAGGTAAACAAGTTTCTAATCTTTCTAAGGATACACTCTCTGTCCAACTGCCTGAAATGCAGGATCCAAGACTTTGGCAGAGCTTGTCATTGGAGAATATTTTTGTGCTACTATCCCTTTAGTTGTGAGAGAATCAGGCAGTTTTTAAATTATCGTCTCTGAAATCAGGATATGCCACAAGAATTCACTGCAAGAAGAGAAAGCAAGCATGTGAAACAGAGTACAATGATGATAAATCGGTGGAAACCCCAGGCATAGGAACAAGGAAAAAAGATGAACGGACTTACAAATTTCAAAGCAAAAGAAAATCAGTAAAAGCAAAACAATATGAGCTCATTTTTTAATCTATTTTCTAGCACAGTTGGATTTTTTTCTCTTTTTCTCTTTTTCTTTTTTCTTTTCTTTTTCTTTTTTCATTTGCAAGACTTGACAACGCCACTCAAAGAAACATGCTAGAGCTTCATTTGACATAATTTTCCAAAGCTGAATATCATACTATATTCATTCAGGAGAGTTGTAACAGCAAGTCAAATATTACATTCAAGGTTACTTGGTATTTTCTCAAGTTCAGTCATTGATTTTCACCAATAACCATTAACCACACGTAAGAGCGTTCCATGAACCAGGATGCCCTTCTATTTCAGTTGCTCAATGTCAATGCAAACATCATTTAGGAGACTATGAAAGACAAAAGTGCTCCCTAAAAACTTCTGACAAGATAGCTTCAATATTGTAAAGAAGCTTCATCAAGAGGGAATCCAGATCGTTTACCAAGAATTAAGAGAAAAATACAATGCAGTCTACTTGAACCCTCAAAATTTTAATATCAGTATACTCTTTTAAGATTTAGTTAGCTGCATAAATCCAGAGCCCAGATGTGGAAGAATAATCTACAGCACAAATCTCTCTATTTTATTGGTAGAGGAATATATTGGCTGCTGTAATCCAGCATTTGTATCTGGAAACTCTAAATTGGGAGATTCAGTCTTTAATTAAGTCCGCTCCATTCTTATCCAAAAAAAATAAAATAAAATAAGTCCGCTCCATGACTTGCAATAATATAACTATACTTTGTAGCCTGAACACAAAGTCCACACTCGAACTCAACTTTGTCCTTCAAGCCCAAATTATGAATATCGGCACCACACTACAAACATCACAAACCTTACAAGTAAATAGTCTTGTAATGTTGACCAATACCACATTCCATCCCACCCAGTTCTCTCATACATCACATGTATAAAATTTCCATTTCGTAATCCAGTAATGCTGAAGATCCTCAATACGAGTTACAAAAGATCATATCCAAGAATTCAGCTGATGAGAACTAAGAGGAAATGTTTTCCAGTGCATTCAATACTCTTGAACATTGCAATGTGTCAAACCAATGACTGATCCATTAAAATAACAGTCGTGCCAAGGGGGTGCTAAAGATAAATATCAAGAGCAAATCGGCAACTAAAGAGTGATCTAAGAAGTTTGATAATGATAAGTCATCATCTCGAAGCAACAATTTGCTTAGCCTAACAACTACCCACATCCAAATTGCTAGATTTTCTCCCAACTAAAGTACCGAACTTCCAGCACACAGTAAGAATACATCCAAATGAGCTACATCAAATCCAAAACACTACTAAATCACCATTAATTGAAAGGATCAACAAAAAAACAGGGTGTATAATAGCAATACACAAAATGGGTAAGTCTCATGTACCAATCAGAACAAAGTTTCGATTGAATCTGAAGCAGGTAAATACAATATATGACCAAACAAACAAAACCCAGAAAGAAAAAAGCAAAAACAAAACGAAGAAACACCCAGATCAAAATGAAAAATCACATGGGGTTAACGATCAAAGACGAGATCAGCAAGAAATGAAGTGCAATCGAATTGATTCAGCTGACCTGCACAGAGATCTCTCGCACCCTTGTGAAGATGAAGGGTGGAGGAGAGAGAAATGATTAGGAAATGCAAGAAAGCGGAATGGGGGAAGGACGGGGCCGCAGAGCTGGCAATAAAGAAAGATATAGAAGATAGTTGGAAAAAGAAAAGTGGGAATTATTGCTGTATGTGTCTGTTTTTTCTTTTCTCTCTCTCACAATACAACTTTTCAGCCTTTTGAGATTACAATTCAGAGGAGCGAGAGAGATCAAAGTTGGGTTGGGGTCGCTTGAATGAGAGTGGAGAACAAGGAAAACGGAAGGACAAGGAGAAAAGAAAGAGAATTGAAAGTCGTTATTTAATGGAAGGGATCCGTTGACGGTGGCACCGGCCATTTTGGGCTCTGTCTTTTTTTTTCCCCTTCCATTGACAATTCCCCCAAGAGATTGGAAACAGTTGGGTTTGAATTTTCTTGGGAATGAAGATTGAAAAGACAAATCTTGACAAGAACCCATTACTCAAATGGTATGATTTATGATCCCCAAGCTTCTTTGCAAGTTTTTGTTATGGTGAAGTGAACCATATAATGGTATGAAGTCTCATTGTTGGGTTTTGTGTTATTCTATATTTAGTTGACTTATAATCTTACTTCAAAGTCATGTTTGGACTTCATTTGAAGATGAGAAGTCAAAATTTGATTTAGTGATATTTTTACTTATACCTTGTCGGAGGAAAAATAAATGTATCATTTGAGGTTATAATTCAAAGTTTGATGGTAGGATCTGTATTTTAGGTTCGAGCAACTTTTAAAAGCAAGATATGTGCAAACTGATGTAAATTGGATTGTTGAATGTAAATAGAGACACTAGTGTGATCTTAGTATAAAAATGCTACTAGACTCAAATCAATAATATGGAAGGGGGCAAGAGACGAACAAGGCTCGTTATAATCAAATATTTTATACAAATTTAATGACTAAATCAATAAAAAATTTTCTAAAAACTCAATTATTATTGATGTTAATAGGAAAGAGAGGTTCATATTATGTCAATCACATTAAATAATCTCTCTAATTTGAAAGACTTAAATATTTTGATAGCAATGAATGTGTACCTTAAGTTACTACTATACATTTAAAGCCATTAAACTATGGTGACAATTATTTAATAATTTAACAAAGAAAATAACATCATTAACTTCATGAGCATAACACATTCCTTAAATTAAAAATAAAAAATAAAATAAAACAACCATTATAATGTAGGTTGCTCAAAATGATCTCTCTCAACTGCATCATTGAAATATTATTGAAACCTAAATTAAATAATTGAGACAATTTTATTACTCTTTTTTTTTTAATTTTTAAAGTGGTTATTTGGCATCAATAAATACACTATACCATAATATTGTATAATATCTTGTAATTTCCCTTTTTTTTTCCCATTTTTTTAATCTAAAATTAACACCAAAGTAATAAATGGATGAAGTTTCTTTTAACAACAAAAATAGTGATGTTATGCCTAAATGCTATGTTTGCTAATAATATAGTATATAGTAATTCTTAAAGAGCTATTGAAATACTAAAGTGAGTAATTGGGTTTTAAAATTTGATAGAAATGAATAAATACATAAATATACGATAATAAAAGTGTTTTTACCCATTTATGTGAAGAAATTAGAATCACTAAAATAAATGACTTTCAATGACGGTCTAAAATACCATTGAATGCATAAGATAAGGTATATAAACTTACCAAAGTGTGTGATCATAAGTTGCAAACATACGTTTACAATGACACTCACTAGATGACTATTATTCACTCCAAACAAAATTTTTATTTCCATTTAGAAAATAAGAACTAGGTTTTGCAAAAAATTAATTTAATTAAAATCAATTTCTTTTATAAGTCTTGTTTGATGAATGATATATATATATATATATATATATTTATATATTTACAATATAATATATATATATATATCTATACACACACTAGTGTGGAGGAACTTGGGTCAAGAACGGTGACGGTGACGGTGACGGATATTATATTTTTAATTCCATCTTTTACCTTCTTATTCCTCCTCATTTCTTGATTAGTCAATATAATTACGAGGAAAAAAATTTGTTAGGTGCAAACAAAGTTCCACGTCAATTTGAAATGGAAATGGACATGGGTACCTATATAATTAATGAACTCAATTATCTCTATTAGTATAAAATATTTTGAAAGGGTTCCAACAAAAACAATATCATATAGGTTTTTGCTCCAAATTTGACTATATCATACTATTAGTGGATTTATAAATGGAAGTAGGGGTGAGCATGATAGACCAGAAAATCAAGTCGACCAACCTAAACCGGATGAACCGAAAGAGATCGGTCAGAGATGAGAAAGGGTTTGGTTGGTGTCGGTTTGAATTTGGAAAAAATTCAAGTCGACAACATTTTTTAAAAATCCCAATGGCTTAAACTGACTAATCGACCAAACAATGGTCAATTTCAACTCCTAATTAATTCATGGTCAGGGTTGGTTTAGGGTTTAGGGTTGGTTTGAACATTTACCAAACCGACCGTAGTCAGTTTGGTGATGATTTAGTCAGAAAATCGACTCCAATCGATCATGATCACCCCTAGATGGAGTCATGGTGATAAAAAGAATTTTGTAGGTGAGATTGTCAACGATTTCAAACAAAAGAAGCAATTGTACGTTGTGGATGAATGAATCCCAAATTGGACAAAATTAAAGGAAAATTTGCATAGGTGGCTAATATAAAAAGGTCCGAATAAAAAATTGGTATTTTTTTAACACCAATAAAAATTAGTATTTTGCTTATGTCATCACTGTTTAAAATTACTCTAATCTTAAATGTTTTATTCTTCTCTTTTTCTTTGTTTTGCAATTCTTTTATGTTGTTTTTTTTTCTTCTTCTTCTTCTTCTTCTGCCTTCGTTCTTCTTCTTTTCTTCTTCTTTTTCAATGATTATTTTCTTTGGACTTTTTTTTTCATTTCTTCTCCCGTTTTTATACTTTTTTCCTTTGCTCTTTTTTTCTGAATTTCTACTCCCATTTTCTTTTAGGATTTCTACTCTTTTTTTCTTTTTTCTTTTTTTGTTTTTGTTTTATCAGGTGACAAACACATATAACATAAATAAAACGTAGAGCATCAAATATTGAGCATCTAACATAGAGTATCTAATATCAGTATACGACATAGAGCATATAGAGCATCAAGTGGCCAGATGGTTTTTAGAGACAAATCAGTAAACTCACAAGGTACCGACACAAGCAGAAGATCACATTTCATTCCCTTTTAAAAACAGAGTCATTTTTCATTTGAGCATTCAAATGGAACCATCCGTATGAATCACCCAACATTAAATTGGTTGGAGTGACAAAATCTTTGTTTGAGAGGAGGAGATTAAGGGTGCATACACATGAAAGGTCAGCTATCTTATATATGAAAAAGGTAAGGATAAGGTGAGCAGCAATCCCAAAAAAGGATGGACCCACACACACTGCTTCAATTTAAAGTTTTAAACCAATAATGGATACATAGCACATCTCTTATCATACTAACATTTTAGTTCATAAATAAACAAAAATGGGTATCAATATCATCATCAGTTTGTTGCCTCTGTTGTTGCTGATATCCATTTTAGGAGCCACTAATGGTGTTGATGATAGATATGATTTTCCATCTGATTTTATCTTTGGTTCTGGCACTACTGCTTATCAGGTCTGCTGCGTGTTTTTTCATATCCAAATTTCTCTTTCTCTCTTTTTTTTTAATCATATTTTATTATTTCCATCTTTTTTGGTTGAAGTTTGATAAGGTGGAAGGGGCAGCCAAGGAAGATGGAAGGACTCCTAGCATTTGGGATACTTTTGTTCAATCTGGTACTCTCTCTCTCTCTCTCTCTCTCTCTCTCTCTCTCTACTCACAAAAGTTTACTCTTTTCTTTGTGACTTTTTAGTTTCTTAAGGGTGTTTCTCTGTGAAACTATGGATTTAAATAACAAGAATATCACTTAACTTCCAAAAAGTTTCAAGAGTTTCTCTTTTACGTTCCGTTAATTTTGGATGAAAATTGTTATTACTTTTTTTCGAAAGTTTCGTGAGTTTTCTTGCACTTTTAAAACCCGTTAAAGAAGTGCATTTACAGACAAAAACTGTTAGGAAACTCAGTTTCTAAAATTATTCGAATTAAACTTTTAATACTTCGACATCAATGCTGATGAACTGATCAAAGTTTATGAGTTCCAAAAATTTGGCCTCTTGACATCTTAAACGTCCAGTTTGGATATCATAAGTGTTGAACTATTTAGTTTTAAAACTTGTCTTAAGTAAGAGATTTAGACGTTTGTAGGCTTAATTTCCGTATATATATACATATATATACATACATACACATGTACATATACATGTACATGTATATATATATATATATATATATATATATATATATATATATATATTAAGAACACAAAACCAAATTCTTGATTACCAAACAGTGCCTAATTTTTTTTTCTTGTTTTTGTTTATGTCATTTGAACAATAGGAGCACAGACAGGAGACACCAACGTAGGATGCAATCAATATCATAAATACAAGGTTTGCATGAACATTTCAACAAATACCGTCCTTTCTTTTTTCATTTGGATTGATTTTCATGGCCAATTATAGGGTTAAAAAATCCGAACATATAATGTTGGGTTCCAAATGTCGATTATTTTTGTGCTGTGAAAGATCCACTAATTTAAAAGCAAAATTCGACGTGACTCCGATGCTAAATTGTGTATGCACCCCAACTCAAGCATGCATTCGCCAAAGAAACGATTCGAATCGCTGGAAATTTGTTCAGACCACTTAAGAGAGAAACAAAGAGGAGAGGGAATCTATATGGAAAACACCAAAATCACCTCAACAACTATAGCCACCATTTTTCTTTTAATAAGAATCCAGAATCCAATAAAAAAAAAACATTTTTTCTGAATTAAATAAGAAAACATCTCAGATTTAAATTAAATACAAAAATGTTTCATATCTCAATTAAGTACCAAACAACGTTTTCGAATTTATATTAAATATGAAAATACATTTAAAAGTTTATCTAATTGACTAGTCCTTCCCAAACACATAATTCAACTGGCTGATCAATATATGTTACTTATGTTCCTATAGATTAGATGTTCACAATCTCTCATCTATCCTAGAGGATTTTTGTATAGATGATCCTAAATTTGGATTTGTAATGTTGTTTGCTTCATATTTCTTTAAAATATGGATGCTAATTATTCATATTGCCCCTTGTGCACTATTAACGAGGACTTCGAGACCAAATGAGAGAGAGCTGAGAGGAAAGAGAGGAAGAGCTCTAACATGTGGGTACACTATATTGTGTTAATTTACTATAGATTAGTTGAATGCGAGCACGTACAACGAACGGAGGAAAAATGTGAGTGTGAAATGAAAGGACGAATTCTAGTATGTGATCTTAATTTCACACTCACTGAATTTCGATTTATAGAAGTACTGCTTGCTAATAATGTATAGGAAGATGTGAAGCTTATGGCAGATGTGGGACTTGATGCTTATAGATTTTCCATCTCATGGTCAAGACTCATTCCAAGTAATTATGACACAAGTCTTTGTACAAATAATAATAAAAGAAAGTATGCATTTGACCAAATTGCCATTTTTGTTTGTCTGTTTAGATGGAAGAGGACCTTTGAACCCAAAAGGCTTGGAGTACTACAACAATCTCATCAATGAGCTACTTCTTCATGGTTAATGAAATTTTTTAATATCAGTCATAAACAAACTAACATATAAGTGAATTATACATTGATAAATTTGCAGTTCTTATTGATTTTGTTACGTGATTGAATAATAGGCATCCAACCACATGTGACATTATACAATTATGATCTTCCACAAGCACTTGAAGATGAATACGGAGGATGGATTAGTCCAAAAATCGTGTAAGTTTTTTTGAACCCATAGGACGTTGTTATGTATTACTTTCAACTCTAGTTCATTTCTTAAGACGTGATCCATTGTTTGGTCTCCATGTGTGCATGCATATTAGAGTAAGCACTAAAACTAATTGAAGCTTAGTTATATGTTAATAATTATGTGATTTGAATGTGTGAATGTAGAGAAGATTTCAGTGCCTATGCAGAAGTTTGCTTTAGAGAATTTGGAGATAGGGTGTTGTATTGGACAACAGTGAATGAGCCTAATGTGTTTGTACTTGGAGGTTATGATTTGGGATTTTTGCCACCACAAAGATGTTCATTTCCATTTGGTTACAAATATTGCTCTAAAGGAAACTCTACAACTGAGCCATACTTAGCTCTGCATCATAGTTTACTAGCACATGCATCAGCTGCAAATTTGTACAGAACAAAGTACAAGAAGGTAGTGTCTCTCCAAACTTTCCTTTGAAAAAGCTATACTTTCGTTTCTTCTATAATTTTATGGTCGAGGATCTCACGTTAAAAAATTAAGAGATTTTACACTCTTTATAAGATAAAATACAATCCCATGAAAAGGTGGAAGTAAACAGAATCTGTGATTAGTAACTAACGACGTAAGAGATGAAAGAGTATAATAACGCAAGAGATAAAGCGGGAGGGGTAGTAATTAATGTAAGAGACGAGATGGTATAATGGCAATTTGTTTAAAATTGAAGGGCAATACGGGAATGTAAAAATTCTTCCATATGCCCTCATTTAATATAGTATACATAGATGAAAAATAAGGCAACCAAAACCTCGTTTTCTAGTAGGGTTTAGGGTTTAGGAAGATCGTGTCAATTACACTATTAATTATTGAGTTAACTTCATTTTGATTGCCTCTTATTACTCGAGATTAAATGTAATTTGATTTTATATCCATTGGCTTTTGACCAAATTAAATTTATTTATTTTTCTAAATAACTTTTTAATACAAAAATATATGGATAGGACAATCAAGATGGACATATAGGAATCAGCATCTATGGAATTTCACTTGCTCCTTCTACCAATTCAAAAGAAGATGCACATGTTGCTCAAATAGCCAAACAATTCTTGTATGATTGGTGAGTTTTTAGAGTATTTTTCTTTCTACGAGCATTTAGAGGTAAGAGACTCGAAGATATAACATCTTTCTCGAAGATATATATGTCAACACCAATTACGATATGTCGAATTTGACAAAACCTTCTTGTTTATTATTGTTGGCTTAATGCAGGGTCCTCCATCCATTGATGGTTGGAGACTATTCTAGTATGATGAAAAGAATAGTGGGCTCAAAGCTCCCCATTTTTACAAAGGATGAAGGCAACTTAGTGAAAGGCTCTTATGACTTTATAGGGATCACATATTATGGAGACATGTCAATCAAATACATGCCTAACAATTGGAGCATAGAACATCGAGATGTCTATGCTGATCTACAAGCACGAATCGGTACGTTTTCATATCAAAATTAAAGTTTAGGTTACTCTTGTATCTAATATAGTAACGACGCTTAAGCTCCAAGAATTGGATTGTGATTTGAATTTCAAATCACTTTATCGTGGATAGAATCACTCTCATTTTAAATAATTTGATGGTTATAAGAGGTATTTTGAATTCACTCTGAAACCAAGAATTAAAATGTTGATGTCGATACATATCGAGATTTCAATTTTATGGATATGTCGATAAAATATTGATATCAGCAGATATATAAAAAAGTCACAAATTTATAAATTTTATTTAGATTAATAATTATTAAGTTGCTTTTACTCCAAAATTAAGTTATATAAATATAGCTATTAGTATTTCTACTTATATTAGACTAAATAGAGGACATATTGTCTTTTATGAGTATTAATAAAAGAGGTTGGGTATATCCATGAATATTTAATATTGATATCAAACCCTTGAATTTACAAATATATTCACGGATATACCTACATATCTATAGATATTTAACCTTGCTCCAAACATACTTCTACTCTTGAAAGCTATTTGGGCATAATTACGCCTTATTAACTTTGTGTGACATTTTGACACAGAATTTCTATCTATAGCAGAAAGACCTTTAACGTCAGCTAAGGTGAGAGTTGGAAATTTACGGCTCATTAATTAGTAGTTTTCTATCTCTTTTAGTTCACCTATACTGTAGAGATGGAGAATCAAATCTACGACCTAAATAGATAGAGTAGTACATGTTAATTCCGTTGTCGGGTGACACATCATTTAACAACAATTTTGTTTATTGTTTACTATATTCTCAATTCCTCTCTTTATAAATAAAGAAAAACATACATAATTAATTATTTCTAATTTATATTGTATTATTGTAGAGCTTGAAAGGAGTGTTAGAGTATTTAAAGCAAGATTTTGGCAACCTTCCTATTATTATCTATGAAAATGGTATCTCTCTATCTAATTAAAGAATGCCATTTTTCTTTATAGTTTGATCATTTTTACTTGTAATTCTATTTTCTGAAAAGATAAAAGTGAAATTATTTAGTGGTTGGAAATGATTTACTAGGTTTTGAAACGGAGAAGAATTCATCGTTGCAAGATTTGCCACGAGTGAAATACATGATGGAACATATTCAAGTAGTTTTTGATGCATTGAGGTAACTCTTTCAAACATATTGTCCCGTCTCGCTGATAATTATTTTGTTTTTTTTTTTTCTATAAACACTAGATGTTCACTAGATTTATTTTATTTGCATACTTTATATGAACGTTTTCCAAACTAGGGTCTAAGTTTTAGAACCTAAAAAAAATTAGCTCGTTTCATAATCATTTGGTATTTTTCCTAATTTAGTTTAAATGCATTGTTTTCTCGTAAGATTTTTTTTTACACTACATATTTTTTGAGGATAGTTTGAATCCAAGTTACGTCTTGAAAACTTTTAAAAAATAATTTAAAAATATTATTATTCTAACATTTCTCTAAGAAATATTGTAGAAAAATATTGCTAAGAAATTGGGAGGAAACACAATTTTCAAAACGAAAAATAAAGCAAATTATTATTTAACAAAAACCATTGTTCATAATTTATGAATGATAAGCTCTTTTAGATCTCTTACAACCAACATAAACATGTATGTATGTGTATATATATTGTCTAAAATGTTTGAATAATGGTTATTTTGTAGGAATGGATCAAATATAAATGGATATTTTACATGGTCATTTATTGATGTGTTCGAGTTATTGAGTGGCTACAAAACAAGTTATGGATTATTCTACGTAGATTTGGATGACCCTGATCAAAAAAGATATCCCAAGCTCTCTGTAGAATGGTATTCCAAATTTTTAAAAGGGAAAGCTTCTACTAATTTCGATTTTGATGCAGTTATGTAGCTAATTATATACGTACGTGTGTGTATATATATGTAAAATGGAAACTATTGTCAAAAATGACATAATCAACATTGGTTCTAAAGTATGTATGATTGGTAAAGGTTCGATCGACAACGAACGTATAAAAAAGAAATCATACCCTTGAAAAATAAAGCATAAGAGCCATTAATATTACTATTAATCTTCATCCAAACAAGATAGTTTTCTTTTTTAATATTTGATTAAATTAGTGGAAAATATTTGATTAAAGAAAAGATAAATATATATATATATAGTACAACTAGTATACAAGCGCCTGCTAGTGACCTACTAGGTCTATGATTCGATTTCCATAATCATACTAAAAACAAAACAAAAAAGCTGTAAATTTTTAATTTTTTTTTCGAAGGAAGATTGTTCAACTCTTCGCTCACACAACACACGCACCAAATACAAGCTTGTTGAAACGTGTTCTCACTTTAAGCTTTAGTTCCTCCTACGTATGTGTACGCCTTGCTCACACTATGTGTATGTAATATTAAATATATCACATACACATATGAAAGGAGGATGGATTTGTAGAAATTAAATATATCTAATATTATTCTCGACCACTTATGTATGTAAAACGATACATTGTTTCTCTCCAACATATATCTTAACTTGATTAGTTGCATCTTGTCGATATCAATCGTTTCATTTGGTTCAAGAAATGCTAGACATAATGTAAGCTATCTTAAAATGTTGTCTCATCCTAAATAACTTTTACAAACAAATGTTGCTATGTCTTAGAGACATTGTATCTTCACAACTTTTCGAATCCTCCGTGGGTACTAAATTAGAAGAGAGAAAATTAAAATATCATCTCCATTCATGTAATTTAAATATATTTTATTTTTTATTTTAAAGAGTTATTTTTAAACATAGCATAGCAAAATCAATGGTGGGTTGAATTTAGAATAAATTAATTAATCGAAAAAACAACCCTCTTGAAAATTCTTGGAAAGTGCTCTTGCAAGAATCACTCATGTTATGGAAAATTGCTTGTAGAAAAATGGGTTTAGAACCAGATTTCTGAAGGAACTCAACTAGCCGATTGAGCCATGGCTTCAACAACATCAACTGTAGAATCGAGTGATTTGGATGTTTCGCAGTTCCGTCATACTCCTTTCTACTGGTAATCAATCGAACCATCGTCTTCACAATCTGAATTATTATCTATTTTGTCATTGTTTCTTTGTTATTAAACATGGGCTTTTGTTTCTTTTTTGAAAATTGTTCATAATGTTATTTTAACGATATGCTGCCCCAATTTTCCCATATCCCAAAATGACCCAAGAAAAAAGATGCAATGAAGAATACAAGACTTAAATTTCTTGCCACTTTGTTCTTCCGATACCCTTTTTGTAGTGTAATTTTTATGGAACTTTGGACTTGAGCCTGAACAACTGCAAGAAATTACTTTAGTTGGCAGTTCTAACAATTTTTGAACTGCACTGGAATTGAATTGAATAAGGTGTATTTTTTAAATGTGAAGTTTCATACTTGTAGTAGCCACAACGAAATGGAAGATCAGTTTTGAAGTACTTTTGTATTTTCAATTTTGCAGTGAGGAGAATGTTTATTTTCTATGCAAGAAATTATGTACAAACAGATTGGCTGATGCAGGGGGAGCTGATCTTTTTGTTGTTTTCATTTCTAATGAGAAGAAGCAGGCACGTATATTGTTGTTTCTCTGGTAATTTAGCCATTTCTGAGGATAAATAAGTTTTGCTAAATCAGTGCTCGTTCTTGCATTTCTAGTCATTGGTACACTTAGGTTGGATAATGATGGCATGATTCGAGAGAAATAGTATTTGTGTTTTTTGTTAGAAGAAATGGGAAAGCTGTTTTGAATGGTAGAAGATGGTGGAAAACATTTGGCACTTCATAATTTTTAGGAGATCTCCTTCTATTTTTGTAGTTACCCAATCTCTTAGATGGCAACCATTTTGGATAGATGTTTGACCGTTTGGCATAGGGGTTCCTGAAAGACTTCTCTTGTTTCTCTTTTCATTTCCTTCTATCAATGGGGAATCTTCTTTTTGTTTTTTATTTCAAGGAAATGTTTGCTCTGCAAGCAAGATTAGTTTCAAGCCTGGTATTGATTATGCTGTTCATGTCATTTGATAAAATCTTGTTAAATTCATCTTTCTTTGAGTGAAATCCTTGTTTACTGATTAATAGCCTAACTTCCCCCACCCTTCAAAACAAATTTGTTTAGATTCCCCTTTGGCATCAGAAAGCCAGCAAAAGAGCAGATGGTCTTGTTTTGTGGGATTACCATGTCATTTGCATTCAGGTAAGACACAGTCGTTTGAGTCATAATCAGCTATTGAGTTGCATTAGAACTTTATTTTAATCCTTGCTGCAAGCTTTTCTTGTTTTGTTACTTTTAAGATGTTGAGTTCATTTCAATTGACAGAGAAAGATAGAAGGTGAATTTCCATTTTTAGTGTGGGATTTAGACTCAACTCTTCCTTTACCTCTCCCTCTGGGCAGCTATGTGTCACAAGCTATCAGGCCATCATTTCAAATCTCCCCTGAGTATCAAAGGTAGAGCCTGTTAGCTACAACTCATTTTTTCTAATGCATATGTTCACAATTATCACGTCGTTGCATTTTATTGGTTGAAAAACATTTGGAGTGAGTGTTCTTAAAAGTAGCGAGATACAAAATTTTCACTTTTCTAGTACCATCACGCGCATCATTGGTAAGCACGAGTTTGCTGCTAGAATTTTGAAAGACTTTAGAAGCTGAGTCTAGGAGCACCACATCAAGTGAAGTCTTGAACGGGAGAGTTCCCAAGAGATTTGAAGAGTCTATACTTCGAAAATTTTATTATGTTGGTATTATAATTGGGCTAATCTAATACTGATTCCTACTTGTTATTCTTCTCCATATTGATCCAACTTTAAGTTTGACACTAATGTTCTACTTAAAACTGTTTTGTAAAGTCTCTGTCTGTCAAAAGAATTAGAATATATATTGCAATGATCTTGTAGTGTGTTAATGAAGGTTTCTCCATATAGAAGGTAGTCCTTTCTTTGTGAAGTGTAATTCAAGCTTAAAATACTTATACTGTTTGTCAAAATTTTAATAAAAAGAGCTGCTATTTTCTGGGGACAGGCTTTTCAGAATCATTCATGCTCCAATACTTTTTCGTCACTTTGCATCTGATAGAAGGCACATGAAAGATTCCAATGGAAGTTGGATGGCTAAACCTCCTGACTATGAAGCCATTGTTGCTGAAGGTAAGAGTACTAGCTCCTAATGAGTAATCAATTTAGTCTGTCATGTTTCTCTATCCTTGAGAAATAGTCTTCTTGGGGCCTCAAATATCGTGTTCGTGCACACCATTAATGTGTTGTTTGTTTTGTTGATTTCCTGTTTGTGATTGCTTCTGGAAAAAAAATGATAAAGAACTGCATTGAAAAACCTAGATCTTTTAAATTGTTCATCAACGATTCTAGAAAATTACATGCTTACATAAAAGACCATGGATGCATGCTTTGTTTTGTCATGGCTTGCTTGGTGATGCTTTGTTTTAATCAATTAAGAGTATTGTTAGGATACTGCCTAACAAGAAAACAGTCGAGAACAACACAGAAAACTTAAGAACGCTCAAATATAGAAATATGTAGTAATATTATAAGAAAAGTGACCAAATATCATAGCCTTTTGAGAGGGCTGGTCTCTCTCAAAATTCTTTGCCCCTCAAGCCTCACTCTCACTTATTTATGACCCAAAAAAACCAAACAAACTTGATGTCTAATTACTAGAATGCTCTTTACTACTAATCATACTAATAATACCAACTATCCAAACTAGGTGTCTAACATGTATATTAGTAATTGGTTAGGAGAGTTGGCTATGGAATTTGGTTATAATCAGAGAAAATGAGAATAGAGAAGATAGGTAGTACTGTGGTGAGTGAATTATGGCTTGAGAATGATCTCAAGATTGGGAGGTCCAAGTACCTCGAAAACATGGTTATCGTGTTTCTTTCAATATATTTGGGTTCTATCAGATTCTCGTTGCTAACATTTATGTTAGAATCCATATTGAGGATGTTATAGATCATGAGAACATTGAAAGGAAACATGAAGATAGGTGGGTATATTTTAAATCGCAGTAGCTTGAGATTCTTCACCAATCAAAACGAATTGATTAGGACTAAGAATGGGGCTCTTGCTTGATATATTTTGTCAAAAATTCATCACCAAAAGGATATCTTGGGAAAGATTTGTTCGTGGTTCAAAACTTTGTTATCAATTGTTAGAATGCCTTGAATCTGTTATATGACGTTTTTAATGACCAAGCACGAGTCTACCTAATATTTCTTCTATTTGTTTTCGGTGAATCAAATTTGAAAACTTACTAGTAATTTACATTGATTGTTGCCATGTCATTCAACTTATCTATTAATTATGAACTCTCTAAGTTGTCTTAACTGGAATGGATTCCTATCTACTGCCTCTTCTTTGTATATTATGGAAGAACAATCAATATTGCTTTTTAGTTTATTTTTCAAAATCATTTTTTAAAATTTGAAATCTAAAATGTTATTAGATAGAATATTTATTGAATGGTCTTTGGCTTTAATTGATCTTCTTTCATTGTTTCCTCATGTACTGTCCTGGGTATCAGATGGAACTACACACAACCTATATGAGTATATGGAAATCAAGACAGACAATGTTTATTCGAACAAGAACATTAATGTGAAAGATGCAGTTTTTTCTCGAAAATTCGGAGCGGTCACAAATGATTTAGAGGAGTTTTTCACTCAAATTCTTTAAATAGGATTGGGAAAAATTCTGGTAAGTTTCTAAAAGTTTATGCTTTTGTTTTTCTTTACATGCTTCAACATTTGAAGATTGCTTGAAAGTTGAGTTGTTTGCATTGCTTTACCCTAAAATCTGGAGCTGCTTTCTCAAATGAGGAATTTTTTTGTCCTGAGTTTGTGCAGTTCTTTTTGTACATGTTGATGCTTACTGTGGAGCTACTCGTTCGGAGCATGTTTGGAAGTGATTTTGAATGGATAAAATCATTTTGTCATGTTTAAATTCATTCTGAAATAAGTTTTTAGTCATTCAAAATTGATTTTGATGGTATATAAACAGCATTTAGTAGTATAAAATTAAACATTAAACCGATATTCAAGTTTCCAATTTTGTCTTTTGATATATGTTCTCATGGCATCAAAAATTTAAACATACGGGTTCTTATAGCGTCAATAAATTTTAAATATTATGATAAAATGGTCTTTTGATTCCTAAAGTTTGAAATCGATCTCTATTTGATCTTTAAAGTTTAGAAAGGAACAAATTCTTATATAATAGAAATAAAAAATAGTTTTATTTTTAAATGCCCAACAAATTTCACATAAAAGGTATAGCATTTACAAATATTTAAAATAAATTGGATAAAAATAGGTAGACATTTCACCAAATGAAATAAATCATTAAAAGATAAGTGGGGTTCAATAAAAATGATGTCATATAGAGAGAAAAACACATATATCAACTAAAATAATTTTAAATAAAATGCATAACCACCAAAATTATAAAATAAAAAAAATAATAAAAAATTTTGGAAAGATAGTGGGAAAATGGGAATGTAAACAATTATGAAAATAACTTTCTAAAAAATGTTCAAACCCTAAAAGTGAAGCAAAATTTTGAAACTCAAAAAAAGGAAATGGACAAAAAAATAGAAAAACAAATCAATGAGATTCAATATAAAGAAAATTTCAAATTCAAGCAAATCCAAAGCATATATGGTCATCATTCAATATGATCCAATTATTATTGTTATTATTATTATTATTATTATTATTATTATTATTATTATTATTATTATTATTATTATTATTATTAT